>JAJHZJ010000318.1:1095000-1496057 GCA_023548195.1 Bettongia penicillata ogilbyi | reverse complement strand
TGACCGTGAATGATGAAGCCATCTGTCATTCTAGCAATTTATTTATGTATTTGTTCATTTATTCATTCACTTATTTCTCTAATTGCACATGAAACTACCTACAAAGGTAAGGACATAGGTAGTTCAGTGTGTAATGTACTAGGGCTACACTCAGGAAAACCTGATTTCAAATTCTATCTCAGACAATTAATAGTTAGTGAACATGTGTACATCACTTAACCTCTATTTACCACAGTTTTCTTAATCTTAAAATGGAGATAATAATAATAATACCTATTTTCCAGGATTGTTGCTAAGATCAAATGACAAAATGTGTGATTTCCTTCTTATAAAACCAAGGATGAGATTGAAACAATGTGATCTCCTAGCTGAATGAATACCCACCAATATAAAATCATGGCTATTAAAAGAATGTTGGAATGAGCATTTGTTTTGTGTAATTTCCCAAATATTACCTGTCATGTCTCCACATCTAAAACTATTTAATGAAGGTAAAGAAGATGGCCAGGCTATAAAACCATTACTCAAATTAAAGAATTCACTTCAAAGTAAACAAGAATCACACAGCTGATTTTCTTGTTGGATGAATGTTTGCTTTGTTAGAGTTTAAAATTGGTCCCTATACTGATTTGAACTACCTGGATTAATCACATGCTTTATTTATATTACCCAATATTTATTGTAATATCTTGCCTTGAAGATCAAAGTAAATGGAAATTATAGGAATCTGAGCATATCTTGCTGTAACAAAATTGTTGATGCAAAAATGTGAGCTTTCATAGAAAAAATTAGGAAGTAATTATTTTATTTTTAAACATCTCTTTTGATGCAATAATTCACTTTTAAGTGTTGAGTTCCTTTATATGGGAATTTTATAATCTCTGTTATTAATGTTAAAATGTTTGCTCCTGGATCATTAAATATTAGAAAGATTAAGGAGTCGAACAATTTAAAGCTAAAATGTTACCATCAACTGAAGATCAATTATACATAAAGATATAGCACTTATGAAATTCTATCATATCAAAAAAGTAATAGAATTCACTTAATATGGTTATTTATTTGTATATAATATATGTATATGAACACATATAATATGTGATGCATGCTATATTATATGTATGTGTATGCAACATACATACATATGTGTATGTATACATACATACATGTGTGTATATGCATGTGTGTATATCTATATATAAATACATATATATAACATTTGGGGAATTATTTTTAAGTAGGATGCACATGACGTACATCAACAACATATTTAAAAATATTTATAGAACTCTAAATATGTATTTATGTGTGCATATATGAATGTATGAATCTCTTTAACTTTTGTAAGAACTGCCTATTTGGGGTAATTCAGAAAGAGCTTCTATTCCACTGATATTTAACATTAAAAATGAATACCTACTTGAAGTTTTCTGTCTTTTAAAAAAATGGAAAATCTAATGGGGATTTTGAGATATGTTCCTTGTTAAACAGTCAGATGGAAAAGAATGAGGATTCTCAATGTGTGGAGAAATGTCCTCACAGATGGAGCCTTTCCTGTCTGAACTTTTCTTGTTTAAAATTATATTTTAAGCCATTGTATGTGATTTTAGACATATTTTTTCCTGTCAAAGACATTTGTGAATAGCTTAGTTATTGGTTATAGTAAATGTAAAAAAATGTAGATAAGCCTTATATTTATGAGAATAGAAAAGGATGAACTATGCATGCATGGCCTTCATTAAAAAAAAGCTGTGAACTGATGAAATAGAAATACTGATTTTTAAAAATAATAGCAGCATCATAATTAAGAGACAATTTTATAAACAAGAAGAGCCGGTTTTCAGTTCAGACTACGATTGTTGTGTTCATCCTTTGTTGCTGAAGAAGACCGTGCCATCAGAGAAATGATGACATGACTTGCACTTGACTTTGTTTTGAGTGAGGGAGGGCTGTGCAGGTCACCAGCCTCACTTCTCCTCCAGAGCCATCTGAATCCTGTGACCTGATACTCCTCAAGATGACTGGAGATGACCCAGTATGAGGCAATTAGGGTTAAGTGACTTGCCCAAGGTCACACAGCTAGTAAGTGTCAAGTGTCTGAGGTGAGTTTTGAACTCAGGTCCTCCTGACTCCTGCATTGGTGCTCTATCCACCATACCACCTAGCTGCCCCTCCAGACTATGATACATACTAGCAGCAAGACTATGATAATCACTTAACATTTCAACCATACAATAAATTCTCTGCACACTTGATAAAAGCAGTTTATTTTATAGCAATCTATATGAGTGGAAGAAATTTAGTTTGCACAAAGAAATTTCCCCACATCAATGAAATCACAGGCCTTGACCACACACACACACACACACACACACACAACACCATACACTTTGTAGTTGACTATTTTTTTAATATCATCTAGATATAATAGATAAAGTCAGGGACATCACATCTCTGTAATAGCTATTTGATTTAACCCAATATATTTACAAAGGAGTTACAAAGGAAAGACCACATCATGAATATTCTACCTGGGCAAGATTGCAGGTCTTTTACATATTTGCAAATGATAGGTTCTAGATCACAGAGGGACCATAGAGAATATCTAGCCCAATCTTTCCTATTACAGAAGGAATTAAATTCTGATAACTAATATTTTTGTTGCATATTAAATTTTGCAAAGCACTTTCCTTACAACAACCTTATGAAGGAGGTAGTACACTTCTAATTTGACAGATGAAGACAGGGTGAGAAAGGTCAAATGTCTTATCCATGGTCACACTTACAGCCAGTAAGTGTTAGAGATAGGATTTAAACTCAGGTCTCCTGATTGTCAATTCCAGTTCCAGTGGTAATAATTACATGTCATCATGAAAGTTGACAAACCTGCCAACATTGCATTTAGATCGAGACAAATTTTCAAGGCTGCAACCATTATGTAAGTAATGATAGAAATAAAGATAAATGCTACTGCCTATTGGAGAAAAACTGCAAAAGCTATTCACTCAAAACCTTTTGTGGGATTTATTCTTGTGGACTATTATGGTTGCTTTTTAATTTGGTGACAGAGTTAATTGAAAAGACAGTGTTTACTCTTTGAAGAATTAAAAGAACACAAAAGAAAAGAGAACTGGCTTCTCTTTGGATGCTTTGGTGAATGGTGACATAGCACTTTCTTCCAGAACAGCAAAATCAGCTGTTTATCTATCCACGTGTGAGATAGCTTTTGCAAATGGTCACCTCTTGAAATCTGGTCCTTTTTGATCAATCCCTAAAGAAGATATTTTCAATCATTTTAATAATTAGAGGACTAACACAAGTACTCTGAGATTGCTTTTTCTACATGTTGCTTGTTTTCTCAGGAAGGAAAAATGAAGGTTCAGATACCAAGGGGAAGTTACCATTGACAAACTGAAATGATTCTGTGGAAGCTAGGAAGTGATAAAAGGACATCCTAAGTAAGGAAGGAGTAAATGGATGGCAATTTAGTATGTGGAAGAACACTGATGACTTTTCTACCTTTCTGAAGAAATACAACAACATGTCCTGTCTAGGGTATTAAGCGAGTGAGAACAGTGTCATAATCACAAAAGCCTCATGATATTAGCCTTTACCAGTTTTCTTTAAGAAACCGGAAGTACTCATGTTATGTTCAATTTAGTATTGCAAATTGGTCATTGAAATTACATGAGTTTCAGAAATTGAAAGATGAAGAGAAGATGGACAAAAAAAAAAGGATAAAAGAAGCTTTTCTTCTAAAGCCTCCTTTTCTGAGTTTCCCTGTCTCACTCTCCCTTCACATACAAAAAGCTAAAACACCCAGAACTCTAGCCCAGTTTCAGAATAAGGTACAAAGAAGGATGTTAAAGGCTAAGCATTAATACTTGTAGGAAACTCAAGCAGATTTTAGCTCAAGACACTGCACTTTTCTATCCTTTGAATATAATATGGAAATCTATAATTGTCCCAAACTTAATATGTATCCTTGATATTTTAGACTTATTTTGTCTTTTAAATAATTAGTATAACATTCCTAAAATTGGCATTTTCTCTTGACCTTTGATTACAAACTGAACTAGCAACTTCCATCGTCCCAGTGTCTAGAGTTCACCCCTTGGTACAGGAAATACTATATTTATTGGGGTCTTGCACCCATATCTACCCACAAGGTCACCACTCTATGCCTTAGAACTTCTCCCCAACTCCAGTTCCCTGTTCAATCTTGTCTTATTCTGCACTCTCATCTTACTTTATATATTCAAACCTATTACCATAGAGCAGTCAGCCCTTTAGAATCCCTTCACATACAAGATACCAGTGTACAATAAGGCTTTCTCACCTAGTTCCCTTTCACTCACCTCGCTCATTTTTCCTTACTCAGAGATCCTCACAGAGTTTCCCTTCCTGGTGGAAGTGCTCAATAGGCCATATGCTAGCTCTCTGTCTCTGTCTCTCTGTCTCTGTCTCTCTCTGTCTTTCACACCATACACACACCACACACACAGACACACAGACACAGACACGGACACACACACACACACACACAGACACACACACACACACACACACACACACACACACACACACACACACACACACACACACCCCTCTTTGCTTACATTCATTAGCCTCTCTGCAGTTGGCTCAGGAACACAGCGAGATGACTAAGTTGCTCCGGGGGTGGAGTGGGGGTGGGTATGGGTGTAAGCTTCAGACCCAGTAACTACAGGCTAAGAAAGCATGATCCTCTCCTGCTGCTTTTGCTTCTTCTCTTCCTCCTCCTCCCCCTTGTCCTCCTCTTCCTCCTTCCCCTTCTCCCCCTCCCCCTCCTCTCCTTTATCCCTTTCCCTTTCTCTCTTAGTCCTCTTCTCGGGACGGAATCTATCCTGTTTCACATAGTTTCCTCTCTAAAGTGGTCCTGCAGAGGACACTTAATACACACATACATGCACACACGTGTTTCTTTGACCGGCTACCGGGTCTGCAGCCATAGCAGCAGCCGCAGCGGCAGCAGCAGCAGGTGCGGAGCAAAGGACATCTGTAGAGGCACGGCAGGAGCTCCTTTCAGAACATTTCCAAGCCTTCTTTCAGCATTCCTTACCCATCCCTTTCTCTCATCCCTGTGTCCCCCTTCTCTTTTCTACCTCTCTTCTTCAGTCCATGCTCCCCTCCCAGCAGATGGGCTTCCTGGTTTGTGAAGGGAGGCTGCCGCGGACCAGGCTTAAACGTGAGCAGCTGGGAAGGAGCCCCGGCTATCAGAAAGATTGGAGGGATGGGGCTATAAGGGGTGGGGGTCAGGGATTCAACCTTATTAGCCATTTCTTTTGGGCTCCGGAGAACAGAATTATGGGGCTCTTACTATATCCCGAAGAACCGGTAGCAGCAGCTGCAGCGAGTGTAGAAGTTGGGCGGAGGGTAGGGGGGGTGGGGGGGTAGCTGCAGTTTCCTTTGAGAGACTCCCTTTCCCTCTCGCCCCCACATACTCTTTTCCTGTCTTCTCTGTCTTTCTGAATTATTTTCCTTTCTTTGTTTCATTTCTTTCTTTTTAAAGCTAAGACTGTCCCTTTCTAGCTCCTCACAGTGCAGGGCTCCTAACTCGGTTTCCCTGGAATAGAGCAGGGTGGATGGAGGTCGATGATGAGGGGATGTGGGTAAGTAATAGCAGATGTACCTGAGGGGGAAAGTGGTGTTTTTCCATTTTTAATGGGAGATTCTAGCTTTCAGAAAGAGAAGAGGCAGGTAGAGATGTCATCGTTTGTGTGGGAGCTGATTGGAAGATGCGACCTCCACAACTGGCCCTAAGATTAACTGTCCTAAACTTTTATTGCTGCCTTTTCGTGTAGGCGCGTTTTTCCTCCCTCCGGGTTGCCAACCCGGGGATAAATAGAGAAGGCTTGACTTCAGAAGAGTTCCCGTTTCCTCTTGATAAATAGGATTTAAAAGAGAGATACAACGATTCCAGTTTTCTGCTAGACAGGGAGAGAGAGGGAGAGAGAGAGAGACAGAGAGAGAGAGAGAGAGAGAGAGAGAGAGAGAGAGAGAGAGAGAGAGAGGAGAGAGAGAGAGAGAGAGACAGAGAGACAGAGAGAGAGACAGAGAGAGAGAGAGAGAGAAAGAGAGAGAGAGAGACAGAGAGACAGAGAGAGAGACAGAGACAGAGACAGAGAGAGAGACAGAGACAGACAGACACAGAGAGACAGACAGACAGACACAGAGAGACAGACACAGAGACAGAGAGAGACAGATTCAGAGAGAGAGACAGATTCAGAGAGAGAGAGACAGTCAGTCTAGTTATTCATCGTTCTCCCCACGCATCTTACTTCAGTTTGTGGGCACGCAGGAAAAATCTCTGTTCTCTCCTCTTTCACTGTTCTCTCCTTGTTCCACCCCGCCCCGGGGCCAGTTGGGGTGGGGAAGGTGATGGCGAAGTGAGGGCTCCCTGAACAGCTTCAGCCTTTCGTCTCCTCCCACCGCCCCTTCCCCTCCACCCGCCTCACCAAAATCAGACTGAGCGTAATGTCCTTGCTACCACAGTTCCTCTGTTCTACTGCCACACCAGAGCGGACAAGAATTTGATCCATTTCAAAAGCATAATGCTTTCTTGAGGATCTCATTAAAGATATCACTAAAGCTCCCACTTGGTAACTCTTCCCGTCCTCTCCACTCTTCTCTCTCCCTCGCTCATTCCCTCCCCTCCCCGTTTCTCCTACTCCTGTGCCCTTCCACCACCCTACAAATTCTCCTCCCACCCCCACTCACCCACCCACCCATTCCTCTTTCCGAAGATAGCAAAGGTGGCGGGGAGTTTGATGAGCAGATGAAGGACCCCTTCATCCCATCTTCAATGCCTCTACCGAAGATCCCAAAGGTCTGGAGCGAAACGGGCTGCTGCTGGGCGTCCTCTTTGAAAAGCTGCTGTCTGCTGTTGGTTTTGTATGAAACTGGGGACTGAAGGAGTTACCACCGCTGCTGAGTCGTGGGTGAGAGCGACAAAGCGTCCGCTCCGTCGCTGCCCGCCTGTCTTGATCGGCTCTCCACCCTACACTCCCATCCCGTCTCCTTCGCGCTTCTTTGCACGCCCCCCACCCCCACCCCCCTTCCTTCAGCCCGCCAGCCGGGCTCTGATCTTAAGCCGACAGCAAACCCGCTAGAAAGCCCCTCGGTGTCATCCTGAGAGCTGCAGCCGCTATGATGCAAAGGAAGACTGTGATGATGGTGGTGGTGGTGATGATGGTGGTGATCATTGCCCGGGTGTGAAGTGATTGTCATGGTGAGGATGGTGATTTCGAGGCGGTGAGACCTAGAGTGAACGAGCGGGAGTAGAAGGAAGGATTGACTCGCTTGTAGCCGCTGTGTGGGTTCGGATTCTACCCCAACCCCCACCCCGCCCCCCTCCTGACTCTATCCTCTCCCCCACCACTGGAAGTCCTCCCGAATCTAAATGGAATTAGTGGAGAACGGAGTCCCTGGCGTAAGGAACAGACATGATCCATGGACGCAGTTTGTTTCACAGTGAGTACCTTTCTCTCGTCGCCTGGTTAGCCCCCTCCAGCTTTCCTTCCGTCCCTTTTCTCCTCCCTCCTTTTGGAAAGCGCAGGTGGATGCAGCGCAACCTCTCTTCAACCGGACCCCGCAGTAGCGCTGGAGTCTCTGGGGCAGATGTAAACTTTCTGTATTGCAGTATAATTGAAGAGGGGCTAGTGGGGAAAGTGGAGGCGAACAGTGATTAAGTTAGCATTTTCGCCTAGTGCTGAAATGAAAAAAAAAATAAAAAACATAGTCTTTATTATGGAGAGATTAAGATTAGGGCAGGAAAAAGGGTTACAGAAACCTTTGAATTCACGATAGTCCGTAGTTTAAGGATGGTATGTGGGATAGAAAAAGCTTTTGGGGAAGTGGGGGTGAATGGGAAGTGAGGGTTCTGTTGTGAGAGGTTAGGAAGAAAAGAAATCTCCCATTTTCTATTATGTCAGAGTATTTTCCTCCACCACTGATATTGTTCCATAATATCTACTTTAATGAACACTAAAAACATCGTGTTGGGTTCAGGACAGAGCACTAAACTCAGCTACTCTGAATTCACTTGCCTTTTGGTCAGAAAACATCTGATGATGTTCTTAAATGTGATTGTATGAACTGTATTTGCCTGGGGGGGGGTGGGGGGGGGGGGGGGCGGGGGAGGATCTATGTAAGCGAAAACAGTGTCCTAAAGCAAGACTAAAAAGGTAATGTCTATGGCATATCCTCATTCCCTGTCAACCTGTATATAGTGAGGATAACTGTCAAAATAAAGGAAGGTTTCTTATACTCTTTCTGAGTAGTGCAGTTGAAAGTCTGCTAGTACATTAACGATAGCATATTCTATAATGTACAAGTGGGAAGCGTAGTGAAGAATCTTTGGCAAAGGAAGCACTCCATTTGAAGAGGTGGTTGTATATGTGTGTGTGTATGTATGTGTTTATATACATTTATGTATGCACAGACATGCATTCAGGTTTACCTCAGGATGTGCTCAAAGTACTGATTTTTCTCATTTAGAAAATACTGAAAGGGCCTAATCCATTCTAAGAACAGATGGCCTGACCACAACCTTTTTTTTGAGGAAATCTGTGCTCAGATTAAAGCTATACAAAACAACAGTTTACAGCAACATAGTTTATATATCAGCTCTAGTACTGAAAATAAAGCCCACATTTCTTGACCTTTTCTTTAAGAATCTGTTTCCAAAGTAAAACCTCGTGTGACAAGCTTCATGGAAAGATTTTTATGGTAGACTGCTCCTCTTCCCCAAAATTGCTTTTACATACACGCATACTTATATATGTAAAATTGACCCTCAGAATAATTAATTTATAATAGCAAATTTCTTAAAAAACAACTATATATTCATAATTTGGTTGCAGTACAGATGAGAATCTGAATGTTTATCTTTAGTCTTAAGGGATTAATTTTTATAGCTTCTTAAATTGTGGAGAGCCCTGTGGTTTTGTGTGTTGATATATTTTTATAATGCTGGCTTTAATACCTCAAAACCAAATTAATCTCCTTCCTCTCCCTTGTCTCTCTTCTCCCTCTCCCCCCCTCTTTTCCCTTAAGAATTTGATCCTAGGGACTCCTCTTCGGAATTATGAGTTGTCACTGTTATTGTTGTTTTGGTCATTGAATTAGGACCAAGAATATATACTTCTGTTTTTTTCTTTTCCATTTTCCCCCTTTTTAGGTACCAGTATATCATCATAGTTTAGACATCAGAATGTTCTATTGTAATACTTGAATTGAAATAGTTAAGAAAGCATGTTTCCTTTACTATTCAATTTCTTTACAATGTTGCGTTCTACCCAGTCATCTATGTTAACTTCAAAAATAGGGAGTCCAACTTTTCTTAGTTTTTTTATCAGTTTTTTTCTGACTCCCATGTAGATACTTTTTAAGTAGCAAAAAAGATTGGTTATGATATTTTATCTTGTTACTTCATTCTATGGAGGTAGGTCATAATACTTTAAGTTATTATAAACAGTAATTTTATCTGTCCTTGATTATTTCTTATTATTTGTTTCAGTTGTAGCAAGTCTAATCATCCTACATTCATCTGGGGCTACCAAAAAGGGAATAGGTAAGTTTATTAAAGGGATGAAAAGTACTGCAAATTCCTGATAACTTCCCAATTCTGTCTATATCCTAAATGCTTTATCATGATAAGAATCTGACGTACTACACAACTGCTTGCCTTTCTTTAAGGAAAACTCACAACTTAATCACAAAATATAGAACAGAAACAAAGGTGATCATTTCTATTTTTAGTCCCCCAAACATTGAATGGTGGCTCTATTTTTCAGAAAAGCAAACCACTTCAGAAGCACAGAAATCAGTGCAGTGTGGAAATTGGACAAAGCATGCCAATGGAGGTATCTTCACTTCTCCCAATTACCCAAGCAAGTACCCTCCAGACAGAGAGTGCATCTACATCATAGAAGGTAAAAAAGGAGGAAAATATGAGAAAATAACTCTAAAACAGAATTGCTTATTTAATAACACTTTGTGTACAATTTTTATAGCTCTTAAGAAGCATCAGATTGCGTTTACACTCACGAGTGTAATTAGATTGAGTGCATCAGATTGAGTTTACACTAGGTGTCTTAATAAACTGAGAGAAGGTATCTAAGGTATCAAAGATTTAGAGCTAATTATAATCAAGTCAAATCTCTCATTAGCTTAGCACGTAGTAGGTGCTTAATACATATTGATTGAGTAATTGAAACCTTGAGAAGTGAAGTGATTTACCCAGAGTAACCCAGCTAGCAAGTATTTGTGGTGTGATTTGAATCCAAGGCTTCCTGATTAAAGTTCAGTAGTACATTCCCTATATGCCTCTAAATAAATTAGAATGAATAATGAATGCCAAGTGAAAATAAGCAACTCTAATTTTTTTACATTGATTTTATTGATTGAATTAGAAGGTGATATATACCTGGCAGATATTACCATGTCAATTGACAACCATCTTATGCATTTTATAAATTGATAATATTAAATTCATTTTATAAACAATGGAAAATAGAATGATGTAAATATCAAAAAAATTATGTATATCATCAAAGAACACTTTGTAGCAACATTGTATAGCAGAGAGGATGCTACACTGAAAATCAAAAGTCCACGCATGCTAGTCCTAAATATCATTAATTAGCTGCATGATTTTTTGGATCAGTCTCAGTTTCCTCTTATAAAAAAAAAAAAGAGAAAGAGAAAACTCTATTGGAGAATCTCAAGGACTCTCCTAAATTGCTATGATACCATTCCAAACATTGGTCTGAAGCTTCATTTTTACTGCTTTGTACTAGTACTCTTGGTACTATGCTTTAAT
The DNA here is from genome assembly GCA_023548195.1 of Bettongia penicillata ogilbyi. Lineage (NCBI taxonomy): Eukaryota > Metazoa > Chordata > Mammalia > Diprotodontia > Potoroidae > Bettongia > Bettongia penicillata. Next base: position 1,485,193 of record JAJHZJ010000318.1, on the reverse strand, counting down.
TTACAGCTAAGATTTCCAGGATTTGACTGACAGCTAAATTTGTCCAACCCAAGTCTCATAAATGTTTCTAAGGATTTTCAAAGGGAGGTCAAAAACCTTCTACCTTTCTTGAATTTTCCCTATTCCCTATATGCTTAGATGTCTCTAAAATGCAACATCTCTACTGAGAGACTTAGATTTAACATTTCTTACCTTACCTTATAAAGACATTATACAATCCTTATATATGCAATACTGAAAATATCACTAAAATTATTTTTCATCACACTGAAGAATACTTTCTGTGAAAAGTTATATCATCAGTTGCATTGGCCTATAAGTCTTAGACATATGAATTGTGAATATCTTTGGGAAAAGCAATGAACCTTTTGGAAGAAAAAAACTTCTGTCATGAATGGGAAGTGCTTTGAAAATCTTAAGGTGCTGTTATTTAGCCATCCTTCATTTGGAATTTTTTCTTTCCATATTTTCAAACATGGGTTTAATCAAAGACCTGTATGGTGTGATCGTCATCAAATCACAGAAAAAAAAATGTTCTGAATCTTATCATTCAGTTCAATTGAATTCAGTAAGTGCTTCATTATCTAGCAGACAGCAAAAAACCAAAAACAAAACATCCTCTCTCCTGGAGCTTACTTTCTACAATGGGAGAGCAATAGGTACAAACACAAATAAACTTAAGCCTAATTCAGAGGAAAAGAACATTAGCAGCTCAGGGAAGTATCAGTGAAGGCTTCACAGAGAAAAAGCCATGCTTGATTTGAGTCTTGAATAATCAACTGTCTAGGTCAGAGAAGAGTTCAATTTGTGTTAAACGTATCATACAAGAAAGCAAAGAAGCATCGCTTTATTAAGTGCTTGTTACGTGCCAGATACTGTGCTAAGCATTTTGCAAATATCACATTTGAGCCTCGCAGACACTGGGAAGCATGTGTTATTGCTCCCCTTTCACAGCTGAAAAAAATAAATCTGATGGAGATTAAGTGACTTGCCCAAAGTCATTTAGCTAATAAGTGTCTGTGGTTGGATTTACACTCAGCCACAGAGTTCAAAGGCCTTCCTTTCTCCAAGTCCAGAACTTGATTCATTGTACCACTTAGATAGATGCTTTCTGAAGACAAGTGTTGTGAAAGAAGGGTAAGTTTGAGGGAGTCAAATGCTAGGCTAACTGCAATTTATCCAAAAGACAATAGGGAATCACTGAGGATTAGGGAGGAGGGAGTTGACAATACTCAGAATTATTCCATGACAAGTGTCTTTTTTGGCCATTATGTAGAGGATGGAGGAAAGAGACTAGACACTCAGTGAGGAGGAGAGAGTGATCAAGACCTGAAATAGGAGGGTAGTTGAGTAGGTGGAGAGAAAAGCAGGAATATATGGAAAGCATATTATTGCAGAATAGAAGTGACAATACTTTACAAGTAATTGAATATTTGAGAAATGGTAGGAAAGATTAAAGGATGACTCTTGAGATTATGAAACTGTATGAGTGGGAGGATGGTAGTTCCCTTTATAGAAGTAAGAAAGTTTGGAGAAAGTTCATTAATGAGAAAAATAAAATGATGTTCCTTTTTGGACATGTTAAGTTTGATATGCTGGTGAGTAGACATTTAGAAATGTGGCGTTGGATTTCAGAAGAGACTAGGAAAATAGATAGGGAGATGAATTGTTTTGGGAGTCATCTGCTTAGGGCTGATCATTAAACTAGTGGAAGTTTTTACATCAACAAGGGAGAGAGTGTGGAATAAATAGAAGAGGGTCCATGAATGAACCTTGAAAGATTCAAATGTTTAGGTCACTGAAGATGAATGAAGTACCATGAAGGATTGGCAAAAATTACTCCATAATGCTAGATATATCTAGTTGGAGAATCAGAATGAAGTTCTTATGGAAAATAGACGATATTCAAGAGGAAGTGCGTAGCCGACAGCAACAAAAGCTTTAGAGAGGTAAAGGGGCATCTATACTAAGAAAAAACTGTTAGCCTTAGTTGAGATTATTGGTTAATTTGGAGAGAGAACAATTCAGATTTTATCTAATATTCAGAAAATGCTTCATTTCAACACTGTCTTTACCGAATTTAATATTTATGGACTTTTGACTCAAACTTAAAGTGTCCTATTCAAACAGGCAAAAAGTATTTATTGTTTATGACATCAAAAGTAATAGAATCCTTTTTCTAATAATTAAATATTGACATTGATAAAGTATTAAGAGAGAGCACACAAAATTTTGTAATGAAAATTAAAAATTCATAGAAGATAAGACATAATGCCTTCTAAGAGGGCCTCTAAATTTTTATTCATTTCCATATGGTAAGTTGGATCTTAGTATACGTTGGAAAGTATAATGATAATTTTTCCAGTTAAACTAAAAGTCAAACTATACATTTCAAGTCAACAAATATTAAGCATCTACTGAATTTTAAGTTTTGTTCTAGATACTGAATACATGAGAGATTGAATACATGAAATTTTAAAAAAATTAAACCTCTGCGTTCAAAGACTTTCATTTACTGAAAGTAATTATGTATACAGATAAATATAGGTAGATATAGATATATGTATATACACATATATATATAGATCTGTGTGTATATATGCATGCATGTATATATATATATATATATATGTATATACACACAACTAAACCTAGTGCAAGGTAGGGAATGTTGGGAACAAAAAATAATAATTGAAACAAAGTGGTGGAAGAAAGTTTGAAGAAGGAAGGGAAGTTTTTCAATTGGAAGGATCAAAAAAAAATTTTTATGCAGTTGGTGGAAGCAAACATGAACCTTGAAGTAAGAAAATGATTCTAAAAGAGAGAGATATGGAGGAAATGGATTCCAGACATACAGAATTCACCTAGTCAAATTCACATAACTTAAAGTACTGGAGTAAGAATGTATTGTTAGTTGTATGTCATAATAGTACATCATGTCTACATTGCAAGGTGTTTTCTGTCAAATTTCTATTCTATTTCTACCCCAGATCAGTCACAGCAAATCACAGGGACATTTGATTGTATATGTATTTGTGGGTTGTGGGTGATATTTTCGTTATTTCCTTATGTGTGTTGATGGAGAAGGGTGGAAAGGTACTTAAGTTCACTTTTTGAAAGGGTCCACTTTTCACTATTTGAAATCCATATAATTGTTACCCTTCTGTAATCTTCCCTACTTGCCTTAAATCTGAGGTTTCTGTACAAAGTAGAAGCAGAGTTCACATACAAATTTATTGTGACATCATATTCAGTAAATAATGAGAATGGCAAGCTGCAGAGGACTGTCTGCAGAGTGAAAATATATAATTTCTGTCTTTTCCCCAAGAATTTGTTCTGCAAGACATATGATGTCTTGAATTCAATATAAATAAAAAGCATTTTGTGCCATTGATAATGCATTTTAAAAAAAGTAATTAGTATGGCACTGTATATAAGCAAGCATTTTTAAAATATTTTCTCAGAAAAGTTCAGTGTGCTAAATTTTTTAAGATACTATATTTTATTGAAACAAAATTCTCTTATCATAGACAGGTTTTGAGATTCCAACCTGAAAACTTAGGTTTTTGAAGCCTAGATATACTCATTGGTAATTTCTGGATTGCCTATTATACTTCACTTAGCTGATAACCATAAATTTAAGGTGTTGATTTACTATCACGATCTGTTTCAAAGCACTTTTTACTTTTTGAAATAACAATATTTCTTTTAACTTTTTTCTTATAACTTTAAGTTTGTTATCAACATTACATAAAGTTCCAGGGGCAGAATGAATTATCAATCTAACATGACAGGATACAACCAGATTGTACAAAGTAGTTTAGCCAATAATGTAAAGTTTTTGCCCTAAGTGGCACATTGAATAGAACTCTGTGCCACAGTCTCAGACACTTACTAGTTGTATAAACCTGAGCAAGTCACTGGCCTCTGTCTACCTCAGTTTCCTTAACTGTAAAATGGGGATAATAATAGCACTTCCTTCCTAGGGCTGTTGTGAGGATCAAATGAGATAACATTTATCAAGCACTTAGGGTAGTGCCCGGCATATAATAGACAATAAATGTTTATTCTCTTCTCTTTCCCCTTCTGTGCTCCTTCAACATTATACAAATATATATGTATATATATATAAATATATATATATATATATTTCAATAATCCTTGTCCTCTGAAGCCCTACTTCACTTCCACAGTTGTAATGGTAAACTGAGTTCTAAGAAAGGAGCAGAGAATTTTAAGTGAGAAAATTAAGTTACATAATCGACTAATAATAATAATTTATTATTCCTATAGCAAAACAGTTGATAACTATTTTCTCATTTCATCTTCACAGACATACTAGGGGGCAGGTTTTATAAAATGAGGAAAATTCAGATAGACAGAAGTTGTGACTTAGTCATATAACTAAACCTTGTCTGGGGAAGAATTTCAGCTGATGTCTTCCAGACTCCAGGTCCAGTTGTCTGCATTGAACCACTTAGTTTTCACATGGGCCACAAATCAATTGAAATTCCAAAATACTATTATTTGATACTACTTTGAAAGAATTCTATTTTCATTCATTTGAATATTCCCTATGCCAATATAAATTACAAAACTTTACATTTCTTCTTTTCAAAACCTCTTACTTTCTGATAAATCTATCACAGAATATTGCTGTACTACTGAAGGTTCTGGAGATTTGCCCTTGTTCTTTTAGCACACTGAGGATAATCAGGTACCCGTAAATTACAGTATTCATTTCTTCCAGTAGTTTGTCCTTTCATTCATCCTTAACGGAAATTATATGTTAAAGGGTAATATCAAGTATTTTTTTAACTATGGGTTATAGCAACTTCTTTTTTCCAGTTTTAGCCATGGAGTTATTGCAGAATGTTATTGTGGAAAGAGAAAGAGGATCACATAACCAGAAGATGTAGTGTCAATATTTACACATATACACACTCACACAATGATTATACATAGTGGCCAACTTTGCCAATACTTAGTTAAACTAGTCTTCTTTTAAAGAGATGCACAGTTCATCTTTGAGCCAATATTTGAAGTTATTCTAGCCCAATTGGACCTGCCAGAACTTGTACTCTGATAAAATAGCTTAAAAATTAATGGTCATGTCCATGCCACAATGGGACATTGAAGTAGGACTGCAGTGAAAATTGATCAGATGGTGAATGAGAGATGAAAAGGAGAGATGAAGACAAAATAATCTAGGGAAATTTGTAAGGAAACTTGTAGTTGGGGAAAATCGGGAAAGACTTCATAGAGAAGGTGACTTGGAAATCAAATCTTAAAATAAGATCAAGATTCTGAAAGACAGAAACAAGGAAGAGAATTTTACCAGACATGGGCATTCAACAAGGTTCGATATGATCATTGAAAACACTCTAAGTGAATATTATTGATAAATTTCATGAAATTCACCTTGAGTTTTCCTAAAATAAGTACAATTGTATGGTTCCATTTGGTCAAGAGAAAATTCTAAAATTTTATGGTTTCATAAGTAAGTCTAGTTAGGAATTTATTGTAGTGTGTGTGTGTGTGTGTGTGTGTGTGTGTGTATGTGTGTGTAGACTGATCAAGAACAGTTGCTATCTGCATATACAAACTGCTGAGTAATCTTAAAGTTTCCTCAGAACCTTTAAAAAGTCCAGCAAAATAGAATGACATTTCACTGATGTGTCCTTTTTCAAAAATGTATGGTCTAGGGCTTTTTCTCTCAAATACATGTCCAAAGTAAATAAACCTTACAGGGTCTATTTTGTTTTGTAACCCAAGCATATAGTATGTCATCTGCCCTGAGTATAGGTCGGTGCTTCAGAATATTGGATGAATGAAGGTCTTTTAGCCTAATTAGGGGGTGTATATTAGGGGATGAGATTGAAAAAAATGAAGAGAGGACTATGACATAATAAAATTGTTGAAGATACAGTAGAGTTCTGAATGACAGTAGAATGGTTAAATATGGAACTATTTGGTAGGAAATTCTTATCTGACTTTGCAAAATTAAGAAGAGGTTAAGAAAATGCCTAGTTGAAATGATAAATATAACTAATGGAATTGCAATCCATTTCACTAGTGTCTTAATCAAACCAAATTTACGGATGGAAAATAGGGTACAAGATATTGCCTGTATACATGATGACAAAACAAGTAAATTTTGTCAGCTTCATGCGAGGGACCCAAATATTTGCAGACATGAATAATGGATCTGCTTTTTCACTTTCTTCCAGTGATTTACACATTGTCTAGACAAGTGGAGAGTTAACTTTCAAGGAGTCAACACAGATGTAAGGGCCTTATGTTTACTAAGTGTGAGACAGCAATATAAAGCTATGCTGAGCTACATTTTACCTCCTGACATTACCATGGCTCTGCTTGTGCCACTAACTTTGTAAATTCACTTACTGAATATAAGGCAACTAATTCCCTAAGCATAACAAGTTTTTCATCACAGATGTCATTAAAAAAATCCATAGAGTTACAGAATCGTATATTTCAATCAGGATTACAGTATCATAGATTTAGAACTAGAAGAAATCTTAGAAGCTCCCTAGTTGAACCACTCCATCTTGCAGCTAAAGAACTAAGATACAGAAGAATTAAGTGACATTCAAAGTAACATGACAGAACATAGGAAAGCCAGGATTTCAATCAGGGTGCTCTGACTACAAAATAACTATTCTTTCCCCTATATCATTTTCTCTTTTTCCTCATTTTTATACCGTTCATAATATTCAATAGCTAGCAAATTTATAAAACATCTACCATTCCATTCAGGCATGGTGCTAAACATTAAAAAGCAAAGCAAAGAAACAAAAAAAAAACTCCTCTCCTTTGATCTCCACAATAACTCTGAGAGTTAGGTGCCATTATTACCCCTATTTTTCAGAGGAAGAAAGTAAAACAGATAAAGGTTAAACAACTTGCCCAAGAATACTTAACTAGGAAGGGTCAAATTTGAATTCTGGTCTTCCTGACTCTGGACCTAGTGCTCTTAACCTGTACCACTTAGGTGACTGTTCAAGGAGATCGGGAATTCATTAAATTGTTCAATAGTGACTACTGAGCACCAACTATGTATAAGCTGCTATTCTAGAGGTCAGAGGATTCAAAGATAATATTAAAAATAATCCTTGTCCTTATGAAAGGAAATCATTCAGTCAATTTTTCCTGAGCATATACTGTAGGCCCACTGTACTATAGTGCTAAATAGTGATGTTTGACCCAGAAATGTGGGTTACTAATCATTGCATGAGATTCCCCATGGATACATATTGACTTCTTTTTAATCTCATCTATGCTTTATTGTATTTTTATTTATTTTGTTAAATATTTCCCAATTACATTTTAATTGGCAGTGACTTGCCTCCAGGAGTACTGTTGATAGCATATTTAACACCTGTGTGCTAGAAGATACAAGATTCACATGGGCAAGTATGTGGAAGCCCATTTGAGCAGGGGTAAAGCACTAATAGAGCACTTGAAACAGGTATGAGGAAAAACTTTGCAAAGTGACAGCTGAGTTGAGATTTGAAGGAAAATAAGGACTCTTAAAAGATGGAGGTGAGGAAGGAGTTTTTTAAATGAATCAGCAGTTTCATCTTTGGGAAGTGAGAATGATGGAGAAGAGGACAGGGGAAGAGGTAGTAGGTGTAGTTCTTGGAAATAATATGGGGACATGATTTCTAGTTTTGCTGTTTGTTCTTCACAAATATTTATTATTTTGGAGGCACATTTTAATTTTACCTGAGTTTTGTAGTCTACATGTAGCTGTGAGTTCTAAAAATGCTTGAAATATTTAAAGGTTTTTGTTTTTATTTTTATTTTCTTGGTTTTTTATTTTAATTTAATTATGAGATAAAGAAAAATTGACTTATTTTTAACCTTTTTTCTCAAGAATTCTATACAACTGAAAGGATTTCAATTTGTTTCCTTTAGCTTTTACTGTCAATCATTTCAGCTTATGTCCCAGGGATTGCTGCACCTACTTACTTTTAACAGATGTTAAAACCAGTATTTTCTAGCAACTATGAAATTCTCAAGTTGGTATTTTTGTGAAAGATTATTAGATTTACAGGATAGAAACACTGAGTCTTAGATAATAAAGTCTTCAGAAAAAGAAGAATCTAAATATTATTGATGAGCGTACTGTTTATTGGAGGAAGATTCAGGGGTATGTTGGCAAGTGTTTAACTGACTCTTCATATAAAAATACATGCACAATTCACTTTCAAGTTTGATTTGACTTATTATTATTTCCTCTGTCACTTGCTTAAGTCCAGACAATAACCAAACAGTACATAATGCCCTGCTTTGTAGCATTGCTGATTTCTGAATTTTAAATCCTCCTGGTGGAAATTTAACAATCAGCTTTCCAGGACCAAAAGAGCTGTTTCCAGCACACCTTTTAAAGATACCTCAGAATGTTCTGAAGTTCTGATTTCAGAATTCCCAATCAAACATAAAATCATTGATTTCTGAAGAGATTTCATATGTATTGAATGCTCAAGAATTAACCTTCACAAAAATTTCTTTGACTTTTGAGAAGAGACTATGTTGATTAGAATAGCTCATACACAAAGGTAATAGAAATATAAAGTGATTTCATGTTATGACAATTTTGTCATCATTGAAATAAAAGATTAGAATCATTCTTGAGTTCTTAAAACATCTTATATTGTTATGAAGAGAAAATGATAAAAAATATCCTTAATTAGAAAATAATCATTTTATTCCACTGCTGTCATATACTTTTGTATATTTGAATAACAGTTAAAGGTTAGCTTTCACTTCACATGTGTATCCTCTAGAGTGGTAATGTCAAGGGAAAAACTTAGAGGGAGGAAATAAGGGTATATAGACCCTTATTTTGATATAGATTCCCTTATTTTGTTTCCCTTATTCTGACCAAGCTCTTTAACAGTAATACTTCTGTTAGCCATCAATTATTTTGGAAAATAGAGTGAAAAAATGAGAAGGAGAAGGTGGAAGAAAAGGAAGGAATGTGAATGTTTTCAAAAATGAGGGAAGTTCAAGGAAGGACTCTATTCTGTCTTCTTGAAGTATTGTTTTACAAGAAAAAATAAAATATATATTCTTATTTATATTCTTTGTATGCTATTCCATAAGAATGCAGATTGATGTCATGAAATAGAAACCAGAATTCTAGATTTTGTTCTATTAAAGAGAACATGTTTGGAAAGAAGTACAACAAATTAAACACTAACTGAAGGATTTTTCATGAGATAATTATTCATAAATTTAAAATAATGAAATATGAATTCAGTGATTCTCATATGATTATCAGCTGTCATGATTTGACACCGCCATTCCTTCTGGATACTTAGTTCTCACCTTATTTTCAGTGTCAAACTTCTAGAATGATGGATGTATGTCTATGATCTCCATTTCCTAATTTTTTTTCCTCTGCTCAATGATATGCTACTATCTTCAATCAATTATTTCTTCCTTTAGTTCCAAAGATACTGAACAATGTCCATACTCTTTCTTTCTACCTGTCCAAATATATTTTATTTCTTTCATTTGTTGATGTTTTCTTTCTGCCAACTACAGTTTTGAGCATTCATCAGTTCAGTTTTTGATCCTCTGCTTTTTTTTCTTTCCAAACAATCTCTGTTACAGAGTTCATCTCCTCTGTGCTAAAACATTACATCATGTCATAGGACACACATACAGTGTGAAATAGTGAATAAATTTTTGAAGTAAAACCAAGGGTAAATAGTTTAACAAATTATATTTTTCCAAACTTGTTTAAAATATACTTTCTTTTCTAAAACCTTGACTTTCTCAGAAATCCAGAAAGCTTGACTACTATAGATATAGGAAATAGAATCTTAGAGCTAAACGGAGCCTTAGAAATCAAATCTACCACCATCTTTCTAAGGATAATACAGTGAAACTCCCAGGTGTTAAGTTCCTTGTTAAAAGTCACTTCAATTCAACAAATATTTAATTGATTACTATATGTCAGGCACTGTGCCAGGTGTCAGTGTTACAAAGACAATTATGAAACAGTCCCTATCCTCACGGCACTGAATCTGATAAGTTAACAAGTATTGAGACTCTTTCTAGCTGTGTGATTCTGAGCAACTAATTTAACCTTGTTTCCTCCACTGTAAAATGTGGGAAATAATAGTCCCTATGGCCCAGGGTTGCTGTGATGCTCAAATGAGATAATATTTGTAAGGTGCTTAGCACAGTGCCTGACATAGAGTAGGTACTTAATAAATGTTTACTTCTTTTCTTTCAACTTGTTCATCTTATTCTGAGCTTAAACACACTATTTTAAACAATAGAACTTATTTTAAATGCATATAACCTTAAAGGTAGAAGGAATCTTGAAAATCATTTAGTGTAACACCCATGTTTTACAGGGGAGGAAGATGAGAGGTACAAATACTTTAAGTGACTTTCCCAGAATCATATTCTATTTATTCTCTAGTCAATTTTCCTTCCTAGCAACATATTCTTTCTGATTGGTACCATATTTCTTACAGAGACCATGACTGAAAACCTTGGTGTCCCCTTCATTCATTCCTCTAAATGTCCAGACATCCAGACAGTCACAAAGTGTTATTTGAAAGTTTCATTGTGTCTGTTGCTTTCTCTCTATTTCTATTGCCACCAGCTTGATTCTTTCCTGTATTGATATGTGACTGTGTTAACTACTTATTCTCCCTGTTTTTTAGTACTTTTCCCTTCAACTTATTCCACATACTGTATATTGATAAATTTTCCATCAATACTACTTTCATGGTGTTGCCCTCCTGTTCAACATCTTTCTGTGCTTTCCTATTTTCAGCCAACTCAAGTTGAAAATCCTCTTCTAGGTTTGACAATTTTGTATAATTGGTTCTACCCTGCCTATAAAACCGTATGCCAGTGCAGGTAACTTTCACTAGAGTGAAATTCTCATTGTCCTTCATGTTCGCTCTTGGTTGTTTTGCCCTTAGATTCAAATTTTTCCCCTCTCCTTGAATAACTTCTTCTGTTTATTCAAATGCCATTCAGACTTCAGCCTCCAGCCTTCCCCATGAAACTTGAACCAAATTATCTGACCCCATTTCCATCTTTCCTCCTCCAACTACAATCATCACAAGTCATAACGATCATTTTACTATTTTATAGGTTTATATGACACTTAAATATGTTATCACATTTTATTTATTTTAAAATTTTTCTCACCGTGTTTTCAGTTCTTTAAGGGTAAGAACAATGGTTTACATATTGCTTGTAGTCCTGAGCACATGCTATGTAGAATATCTACTTACAAAATATTTACTGTTTTTATTATAATCTCTAATGCTAAAGGTAATTTATAATTTTGAAAAGGACCAATGATTATTTTTCATGTTTTGCACTATTGTTTTTCATGCTTTGCAACTTTGGACACAACAACAACAAAAATCTATGTAAAAATTTTTGCCTATACTCAAGTCTTATTCTGATGCATCATCATCATGTGAAACTGGCCTCATTCTCAAAGGCTAGGTCAGCAAAGAACAATCCCTAATAGGTTCTAACAGCCTATAAAGCTGCTGAGGGAGGGAAGGAAAACATGTTATCAATTGGTTATCTGGGGATTGACCAGCCCACTTGAGCTGGAGAGATGTACCATCTCAGTTGTGGTCAGAAGTGATAGATTAAACACACAGTGTGTGGGTGTATGTGTAATATATCATGTGTGTGAAATATAATATCCTGAGAATTTGAGAAAATTTCACTGACATAAAAATGAGAGATTTGAATTGTTAGAATGAAGCCTTATGCTAATGAAATCAGGAAACTTTTGAAGACTTGAAGATGATTATCTATGAACCCCTAGAGAAAAAAGGTTTTAGACACATAGCAAGGGAAAAAAAACTGATAAAAGTATTAATGTTTAGAAAACATTAAGATGTTATCTGAAGGTAGGCAGCAAGATTAAGAGAAAAGCCAATGAGAGTTTTAAAATGGTGCAAAGCAAATACACACACACACACACACACACACACACATATAAATCTTTATATGAGAATATTCTTGGGAAAAGATCATCTACATTGCCATGATCTATAAAGACCAGTTTTCCATAGGATTATAATTTTAGAGATCAAAAGCACTTTGAAGACCATCTAGTCAAACTCTTCCGTTTTATTTCATTTTTATTTTTGTTATAGTTTTCGTTTTTATACATAGGGAAATGCAAGATCAGAGGATAAATAATTTGATCAAGGTCACATTGATAAATGGTAGTGATGCAATTTGAACTCCAGTCCAAAATCAGCTAATGTTCTCTTGCATCATGATTACATAATGAAAAAAGAAGAAATAAATATTAAGAATTTATCAATTTCACACTTCCAAATTATATCTTATTACAATCTATGTGAACTAATCAGTAAAAACCACCAAAGTTTTAAATAATCAAAATTGAGGAGGATGGAATGGAATTCAATTTGATTCAGTCATTATTTCCCCATCATGTCCATATACTTTAATCTGTGCTAGTTGTGGCAGATTATACAAAATAATTCTAAAACATAGAGGTCTCTCAGTATCACTGAAAAGACATGACATAGGCAAGTGAAACTATCGGTGTAAGATCAGTGTAAGATATAACCTGATTAATTGAGAAAAGTGAAATATGTCTATGGGAAATATGTATTTGATTAGAAAACTCAACAATTGATGCAGTAGCAATTTCAACCAATTCTTTTGGATGGGTGGATGCTTCCTTCTACTTATCCTTATCATTTTAGCCAAGATTTTATAGATAAGCTATGTTGGACTTATACCTTAGCGATGTGATACACTTTAATAATGACATGTGAATCTAAAATGAAGAAATGAATGTGCAAAGGGACAATTAATAAAATAGTGAACAACTAATAAAGGAATGACAACTTTTGATATTTTGGTTTATACTTTAAACTTTATACCTATATTGCAGCTAATAATAACCGCATCTAGCAGTTTGTCTTCAAATGTGGACTGATAAAGGGATTTTTGAGATTTTTATTATGTACAAACTTGAGAAAATCAACAATAATTGATAATATCTCCTAGGATAGAATCATAATAAAAGACTAACAATTCCTGTCCAGACATTAGATAGTGGTTAGTTGAAGAAACTAGTAAAGCAGTAAAAATATGTTAACGTGACAGAGCTATACCATTTCATAGAAATATTGTAAAAAAATCTAGAAATTCATATAGGCAAATTAAAATAGATATATAAACATAAAGTGATATGATATGCTTTTATAAGAACTGAGATCTTACTGAACTGGGAAACAAACAAGGACTGTTGAAAATTAAGAAGTAGTATTTCTAAATATTCCCTACTCACTAGAAAAATTTCTCGCTGGAATGCCCTTGGCCTATACAATTCATACTTTACATAAATTCAGATGAGGTTTATCTGCTGTGAAATAAAATAATTAACATATTATTTTACATTTTGCTACCCATATTTTCAAAACATTTCAATGTATTCTAGTAGTACTGCTTTTGTGAGTTTGAATAGTTTTCAAAGAGCAACTTTCTTTACCAGTGCAGATTGATACCTTTTCTGCAACTTAGAATCTGAGAGAGTTGCTTGAAGAGGCTGAGAAATGAATTGATTTTGTCAGGGTTGAACAGATGGAGTGTATCAGAGTCAAGCTTGGAACCTAGGCTGATGTAACTCTGAACACAGTTATCTATTCATTATGCCATGTGCATTGCATATAGCTAGACAACACTGTGACCTTGGTTTCATATATTACAGGTAAAATTGTACTTGCACATGTACTGCAGGCATATGCTTTTGGAATTAACATGAAAGAAGAAATTCAGTTGTGAACTCTATTTCTTTTGGGGTTGGAACCAATTAGCATATTTTTCATAATTATATCTTCAAATAATGCAAATATGAATACTTTTGACCACTTGTGAAATCTCTACTTCCACTAATTGGAACCTAGGCATAGCATATGCAAGTAATTGAGATAAATACAATTGGAGTAGTACAAGTAAAAACTGTAGAGATTCAGAATAAAGAGAGGACACAAGTAGCTAGGTTGATGAGAGAACACATCAACCATGAGGTAGTATTAAAGCCAAGTTTTGAAGGATTTAGTAGACTGAGGAATGATGGGATTGCATTTTAGTGACAAAAAACATTATGAATAAGACCATGGAAGAAAAAGATTCGAGAGGGGAGAGGTCAGTAACCATATGTGATCATTGCAAGATGTGTACTAATGAGTAGAGAGAGATAAGAATTAAATAATTGTGAACATCAGATTGTGAAAAATGTTGAATGTTTGCTAATAGGTATGTTCTCCTGTCTCTAAGCAACTGGGAAACATTGGGGACTTCTGAGTTTCTGGATAATTCATCTCACTTGTATTGCTATTCAGTAGTTCAGTTTTGTCCAATTCTTCATGACTCCATGGACCATAGCACACCAGTCCCTTCTATCCTCCATTATCTCTCAAGGTTTGTCCAAGTTCATGTTCAATATTTCCAAAGACTATCTTAACATCTCATCCTCTGCTGTCTCCTTTCCTTTTTATTTTCAATTTTTTCCAATATCAGGGTCTTTTCCAATGGGTCCCATCTTCTCATTATGTGACCTAAATATTTAAACTTCAGTTTAAGTATTTGACTTTTCAATGAATAGTCTGAATTAGTTTCTCTAAGTATTGACTAATTTCATCTCCTTGTTTTCCAAGGGATTCTCAGACTGCTTCTTCAGCACAACAATTTGGCAATATTGATTCTGTGGTGCTCAGCTTTCTTTAGAGTCTCACAACCATGCATTACTACTGGGGAAAAAACACACAGTTATAATCACATAGACATTTGTTGGCAAGGTGATGTCTCTGCTGTTTAGTACACTGTCCAAATTTGTGAAGGCTATTTCATTTCTTCTAAGGAATTCTTGCCTATAGTAGTATACATAATGATCACCTGAATTAAATCCACTCATTCCTATCCATTAAAGTTCAATGACTCCCAAGATGCCAATGTTTTATCTTTCCATCTCCTGTTTCATCATATTCAGTTTACCTTGCTTCATAGATATTATATTCCAGATGATCGTACAATATTGGGGTTTATAGTATCAGTCTTTGTTTTCATCACCAGATGCACCGGCAGCTTCCTTTTGGCTTTGACCCAGCAGTTTCATTAGTGCTGGAGTGACTTGTAGTTACCCTTCCCTCTTCCCCAGTAACATATTGGACACCTTCCAACCTGAGGTGCTCATCTTCCAATGTCATCTCTTTTATCACTTTAGTACTATCCATAGGGATTTCCTGGCAAAGATCCTGGAGTAGTTTGCCATTTTTTTCCCCAGTGAATCACCTTTTGTTAGAACTCTCCACTACGACCTGTCCATCTTGGGTAACCTTGCATGGTATAACTCATAGGTTCATTGACCTAAGCAAGTCTCTATGCCATGAAGAACAAGGCAGTGATCCAAGAGGGGGATTCATCTAATACCAATGAGTAAAATGGATTAGAGTAAAGAGAGCTTGAAAACAAGGGTGATAAGTTGCTAACACACTGCCTGTTACCATTTTTCATTTTCTTATTTTTTATCCTCAGTGCTTAGCACAGTGTCTGGCAGATAATAAGTACTTAATTAATGCGTTCATCTTATTGAATTGAATTTTGACAAAAGGCAAAAGACCATGTATGCAATATTAAGGGCTGTAAGTAAGGTGGTGGCAATAGAAATAGGAAGGAATATAAACTTTTTCAGAACAGGTACTGTTCTGTTTTTGTCTTTATACCCAGTAGTTAACATGATGTTTTTCACATAGTATATCTATTTTATTTTAATTTGGAATTTAAGGGACATATAGAATGATATTGTAAAATAATTTTACATGACATCGTTGAGCATGGAATGAAATAATGGAGAGAAGTCACAGAAGAAACTTCTCCTGGTCCCCTAAGTTATTAGAAACATTTTTTTAATATTTAGTTGTTGTATTTTCCATGTAAAGTGTAAATTCCTTGTGGGTTAGTAATTTTTAAAAATTTGACATTTTATTTCAAAAACCGTCATGTTACATTGCATGTGGTAGGTATATAATAAATACTTGCTAGATAAAACCAGATTATTTATAGAAACAGGAAAGCTAAGTGGAGAAGATGATTGGAGGAGAGGGAACAGATATTGAGAGTAAATGAAGAGTTTGTTTTTTGATGCTGAATTTGAAGTGTTAGTGGGATGTTGAAATAAAAAGATTCAATAGGCGTTTAGAAATCCAAGACTGAAACTCAAGGGAAAAATAGTGGCTCAACATAAAAAGAAAATGACTCATTTTCATAGAGTTGATCATTGAACCCTTAAGAAAAGAACAAAAAAATCATGAAGTGAGGTAAGTAAAAATGCTAAAATCTTAGCTTTGCAGACTGCCCACAGTCAGGTGCTGAATTAAGTAGAATGGAACAAGTCAAGAAGCGATTAAAACAGAGGTCATCAGAGAGGTAAAAGAAGAAACCCCAAATTGCAGAGTCAGGACAGGCCAGAGATGAGAGAATTTCAAAAAGGAGAATAGATGGCTGACAATATTACCATGCTAATGGAAGGTTAAAGATGATTTCTTGAAAAAAGACTAAAGAATTTCGCAATGCTTAATAGAGAAATTTGAGCAAGTAGTAGATAGCACGAAGGATAATTGATGGACCCAGGACTTTTATTCCAAAGAAGACTGGTGGAAAGCTAGTTCTGGCAGTGGAGGAAAAGGACTTTTGAAAATGGAAACAAATATGACTAAATGGATAAAGATTCAGACCAAAAAGAGTGTATGGAAGAGAAGTTGAAGTACTTTGAAATGCTACCAGAGCATTCCTAAAAATTTGTAATGTGATTGCTTTTCTTTTTCAGCCATTTAGTGGAAATAAATCATCTCAGAAAAAATTATCTAGTTTGACTATGTCTTTAAAAATCAACTAATGGGAATGTCATAAGTACAAGAACTAGTATTTTTTTTTTTCATTTTAACTAGCATGTGAAAAGAAAGTCTATAGCTTTTGTATAACGGGCAGCTAGGTGGTGCAGTGTATAGAGTATTGTGCCTGGTGTCAGAAGACCTGAGTTCAAATTTGTCCTCAGGCAATTACTAGTTGTCTGACCCTGGGAAAGTCACTTAATATTATTTGACTCAGTTTCCTTGCCTGTAAAATGAACTTGAGAAGGAAATAGCAAACCACTTCATCATCTCTGACAAGAAAACCCAAATGAGTTCGTGAAGAGTCAGACATGACTGAACAGTAACTAGTTCTTGTCTAAAATTGTTTATATTAACATTTGCAATATGCAGAAATTCACACAATTGCCCGATGAATACTTATTGAATCAATTACTAATATCTGTTAAAAGGGGGTAAAATTATAGAGATTTAAAAAAGTCCCTTTGGGCAAGTTCTTTCTTTCTTAGTCACAAAACATTTGAAAATATTTCGGTCCAGAAGAAGTATTACTACTATGCAAGTGTGGTTTTGATTTCTATATGTTAAAGCATAGTTAAACACCAGGCATTCAGTTGATTATTATTACATTTATGTTTAATGAGGAAAACAGGGAACATAAACTCACCTTTTAAGAATCATACATCAGAATTGTAAAGAACTTCATATTCCATTTTGTTTCACCTTTCCCCAAACCTACCAAAACATTCAGACTGAACAAAGATCCCTCTCTATAATAAACCCAATACATAGTCATCCAATTGTGGTTTGAAAAACTTCCATGCAGGGTGATACTATTACAATTTAAAGGAGGTGACATTTTGGAATGTCCCTAATCAATTAATACATTTTTTCTTTAAAATCCTCACCATTGCATTTTTCTTTTTCTTTTTTTTTTTTTTTACCAGTTGTGCCCTCAGGGGCCAAGCAGAATAAATTTCAAATCTCCTCCTCATGACAACCTTTCAAATTATTGAAGACAGTTTTCACAATCCCACTGTCTTCTTGAGACTAAACATTTCTTATTCCTTAAAGTCACCATTATATATTGTGATCTGAGGCCCTTTTCTTCCATCACCACTCTGATTGCCCTACTCTGAATGCCCTCCAGACATAAGGACTCTTGCTAAAATGTTATGCACAGAACTGAACATCATATTATAGATGTGAGTTGATCATGGAAGCTTACAAACCCATTAGCCTCTAGCTTCTCCAATATCTACTTTTTGAAGTTACTCCTAAATTGTTTTCTCCTATGCTACTAGGCTTGTCATTTACAATATAGATAGGTACTTATAACACCTGTAAATTCTTTGAACCTTCTCTTTTTGTCATATTTCTCTTTTTGATAATGGCTGTGATCAGCAGGCAGATGATAGAGGATGTATCCTTTGGTTCACACAAGGGAGTACAGATTTTTAAATGAATTGCCCAATGAATCAGCAGAATACCTAAGATGCATATATGTCATCTCATAGACAGTACTAAAACCTCACTTAGTCACTCTGAGTTTCAATTCATAAGGTATTTGCAACATTTTAATCTATATAATCTCCAGATCAGTGTGGCTTTCAGAAAAAAAAAAAACAGTAAGAAAATCAATATTCATCCCAGTATCGTTACTCTGACTTCTGTTACTCCTAACATATAAACATGACAGAATTGTATGTAACAAACAATGGACTGGACAAAAGGAAGCATCAGGGTAAAGTGTAAACATATGTTCTTATTAATGAGTTTCTCTAGGAATGCTCTGTAGAGGCCAGCTATGAAACAAGAATCTAACAATTCTCTCAGACATCCAAGAGAAAGACCATTTCAAGAAATGTAGGAAAGTGGCAGAGGGGAGCTTTTTTACTTCTAATCCCAAGATGATGCTTAACTTGTCCTTTTTCATAAGCAAGAGAGAAAATAACCCATTAGATTTGTTTACCGTTATCAATTCTTTCCCCCAAGGGGCACTTAGAATTTCCTTGTGGAAATTTGGAATCCTCCTGAGAAAACCACTCCTCCTTAGAATGTTCTCTACCAGAATACATCTGCTTGCTTTTCATTTTTGAGTGTGTTGAGCACAATCATGATTTGAATATCAGATCTGCAGGGAAAATCAGAGGTACATTAAAAGGTTAAAATTAAACAAGATTAGAAAATAATGGCTTCTCACCTCATCTTTTTCAGCTGCCCCCAGACAATGTATTGAACTTTACTTTGATGAAAAGTACTCTATTGAACCCTCTTGGGAGTGTAAATTTGATCATATTGAAGTGCGAGATGGACCTTTTGGCTTTTCTCCAATCATTGGACGTTTCTGTGGACAGCAAAATCCACCTGTAATAAAATCCAGTGGAAGGTTTTTGTGGATTAAATTTTTTGCTGATGGAGAGCTGGAATCTATGGGATTTTCAGCTAGATACAATTTCACAACTGGTAAGTAGATGTTTTCCTTTTTTCCCTCCATGAATATTTATTCATGGGTTTCATAATAGTGACATATTCTTTTGTCAGATTGATATATTTCTGTGAAAAATATTACTATTTAATTTTAAATGCATTTTTTGCTTATTCACTTCATAAAGTATGGTAGAGCAAAAGAAATGACTTCCTTCTAGTATATCAGGAAAGCAATTAATTCAATTGACTTTCATTATTCCAAAACTCATATTTTGAAGAAAATTATATGCCCAAGAAAAACTAATTATGTACAGAAGCACTGAGAAGTTGAATGTTGTTTGTAGCACTGTAAAATATATCCATCAGAATGATCAGGGGGAAAAATTAAATAAAAAGCCTAATTGTTCTGAATATTATATCAATTCAACTTTTTAATCTTGTATGAATCTAAGTAGAGAAAACTGGTCTCCTTTTCGAAAAACTCAAATTTCTAAGAGCCTTGCAAAAGGCAGTTAGATCTGTCAGTCACTTGAATATTTTTTCTGAAAGATCTGGAAGACATTATCATTAATTATGCAATTACATAGCCTATGTCAATTTGTTATTTAACCTACATATTTAGTATGTTAGTAAACATATTTAACATGTTTAGCTTACTTGAAGGATTTAATTTGAAATATATGTATGTAATACACACATACACGTATATGTATTTATATGTGTATTATTGCAGAAGTATTGCATTGTAGTGATTTGGGATTTGATAAAGTTATATTGTATGGTTTGATATATGAACCCATATTATAAAAAGAGATACGTTGATCATCATTGGCATAATTTTTCAGCATGTACCTCATTGTTCGCATAGGTTATATTGGGTAAAATAGTAGAATTTGAAATTGGAAAAGTTGATAAAGGGATTATTATATGTTCCAAACACAATTAATAGAATCACTTAAAAAAATAGCACAGGGTGCGCAAGGATGGTGCATTAGTTGCTTCCATCAATTTAAAGTTTATGTTAGAACAAGCTAGATATGGATTTTGTGAAAGTTATTTACTTTATAGCATAAGTCCTTCTTTGCCTCTGACTCCTTGAAGTTTATAGGAAATTGCTTTAATTTTAGAAGAAACATTATGATTAGTTTATCATGACATGGAAATTTGGTATGAAAATGAAATTTATAATAGTAATAATATTGTTTTTCTCTTTCAAAAAGTAGTTATTATCCCCACATGTGTAAACTGGTATGAACTGATTTTAACTAAGAGAAAAATATCATAAAAAGTCTATTGGTTTATCTGCCAGATTGCTGTTTGTAGGTATATAAAACAGAATATACCTTCTGAGTACTGCAAGTAAACCTCAAAGAGTATTAAAGTGTTATCTCATCCTCTCTCTTTAAAAAAAAATATGTGTGTATATATATATATATATATATATATATATATATATATATATATATATATATATATATATACATTTTTTTTTCTTGTCCCAAGTTTGGTGACCAAGGCATTAGTCACTGGAATATACAAGGTGAGAGTGGACACTGCTGAATTTTTCTGACAAATAAAATCTTTCAGTGACCAGGTTATTTCTTTTTAAGCATTTGTGATCCCTTTATTTAAACTCCTTCATACCTCACTGTCTTTCTCCCACAAAAGGTGGCATTGTGAGTTGTAGACAAGAGGCTGCAAGAAACTGAGGTTGAGTCCATTAGTCAGTCTGAGATACATATACACATATATGTTTATATATATATATATATATATATCAGGATGCATATCAATCATAGTAATGTAATAGTCGATTAGTTGGTTATTCATAGTTGAATAATAATAAATAATAGGTAATATTTATATAGTACTTATTATGTGCCATGCATTCTGCTGAGTCTTTTACAAATATTATTTCATTTGTGCCATGCATTCTGCTGAGTCTTTTACAAATATTATTTCATTTGATCGTCACAACAACCCTAGGAGATAGGTGCTATTTTCATCCTCATTTTACAGATGAAGAAACTGGGACAAACAGATCAAATGATTTTACAAGGTCCCACAGCCAGTCAGTGTCAGAGGCTGGAGTGGAACTCAAGTTTTCCTGACTCTAGGTCCAGTGTCCCACTTTCTACAGTGTCATCCAGCTGCCTAACAAACCATAATGTGTGTATGTACGTATGCATGCATGTCTGTAGACATACTCATATTCAGAAATAATTTAAGTATGTATATATTAGATGAAGATCTTAGTGAGTATGTATATATACTACACACACCCACACATATACACACAGTCTCACCAACATGTTTCCACATTACTAATTCTACAAGCATTGTCATTCACACAACCATGTCATACAATTTTCTCCCCAAATTATTTTTTTCTATAATTCTTCTGCTAATCTACCATAGTATTTCCAGGAAGGAAGCTGTGCTCTAAAAGAAAATTGCCAACAGAATGACATCATGCATTGGGTTAGTAGGGAATATAGACTTTTTCCACTCTCTGAAATTAGGTGTGAATTTGTATCTCCACAGCAAAAAGTCTTCGATCCCTAAACAAGGTATATTTAAAGCTGGGAAAGTATACTGTCTTTGAGTCAAGAAACAAGTATATAGATGCAAGACTAGAAAATACTTTGACAGATTTGTATAAAAATGGACACTATCAGCAAGTCAATCATGATCATATTTTCTCTTTTTTTCCTTTGGTACAAGAGGATATGTTGTTAAATACATACTTTATTGACTGTGTGTGTGTGTGTTTATGTAAGCGTGCAAAATGTCTGTGTTGAGAGAGTGGAATATATAAGTTTATTTTGGGAGGTAGGTGGCACAGAAGATAGTTTACTAGACCTGGAGTCAGGAAAGTCTGAGTTCAAATCGAGCCACAGATAGCATATAATCCTGTGCAAGTCTCTTATCCTTAGTCTTCCTCAATTTATTCTTCTGTAAAATGAAGACAGCAATGACATCTACTTCTCAGGGTTTTCATGAATATAAAATGATTTTTTTTTTGTAAAGGCCCTTTGAAAAACTTAAGGCACTATATAAATGTTGTTGCTCCTACTTCTGCTGCTTCTCCTGCTGCTGCTGAGAGTGGTAGAGAGATGTGAGTCTCAAAGGCAAGTCTCTGGAGAAGTTATTGGTGGTAGCTGCCTGTGTTTTTAGCGTCCCCCCAAAACAAAACTTTACTAATATTATCTATGAGAGAAATTTGTGATATACAGTAGGAGGTATTTCTAGTACAGTAGTACAGGGAAATAATTTAACTGTAAGACAAATGCATATTATATATATATATTATATATTATATATTGCTGGCATCATCCTGGTTTCATTTAACCAAAAGAAAGTTTGAATTCATGTTGAGAAATACACAATAAAATATGAACAAATGATTAACATCTTTCATGGAGACTTGTAGCAAGAATCAGGTTTTGGAGTGAGGCTGTACAGGTTTAAGTATCTATTTCAAACTTAAGAAAAGACTTGACTTTGGATTACTATATTTGATACAGTCAAGGAGTAGGAATTAACAAACTCTAAGGTATCTGCCAGATTTACACTTAGATGACCTTATGATTTTACAAAATATTAAATTGTATAAAGGACTAGGCTATCCAAAAGATTCATTTTAGAATAAGGTAGACTTTCTGAATCAGCGTTCACAACATATTTAAAATGTGTGTACCTATATGTATATATAATATGTGTATAATATATATATATACATACATATACACACATACACACACATCTAAAAATCAAATAAATGATGAGATAATAATGTGAACTCACAATGGAAGCAGAGCAGTGTATCATGAAAGAATTTTGACCTGGGCATCAGCAGAACTTTATTCTGCATCTAGCTCTGTTACAAACAAACTGGGGAAGTTGGAGTTCTCTTGGTCTTTGGTTTCTCTATCCATAAAAGAGTGATAGAGCTAAGTGAGCTCAATGTTCTTTTTCAGGTAAAATAACAAAAACAATTTTATATAGTGCTTATTATATGTCAGGCAGTGTGCTAAGTACTAAACAATTTTTGTCTCATTTGATCCTCACAACAAACCTGATAGGAAGGTGTTATTATCCCCAGAAGTTAAGTGACTTGTCCAGAGTCACACAGCTAGTAAGTGTCTAAAGCCAGATTTGAACTGAAATCTTCCTGACTCCAGGCCAAGGGTTCTATCCAATGTGCCACTTAACAATCTTACTATTCTGTGACCCTTCCCCTTCTTTCAGTCCTGTTCTGTTTGCACATGAGAAAATTCTTGCAGGGGAATGATATGCTTCCAATGTTATCACCCTGATATCTGGCACAGATAGGAAAATGTCCTACTTTACCCATTAAAAAATGTCACACAGGTTTGCTAAGAGGTTTCCTGGCTTAGTTTTAAGAAAACGAGTGTTTGATGCTACAAATGAGACAGGTTTTGAAATATCTGGAGAAAATGAAGTGGTATGGATACTTAGGGGTAGTATCTAGATTTCAGAGGAAAGTCAGGATTTCATTACTAAACACTAAATCCCAGAAAAGGAAACTCTTTTTGCCAAGGCAGGATGAGACCTTCTCTGCAACTGATAATCTTAGAAAAGTCCCTGGAGCACTGAGAGACTAAATGCCCAGGGTCCCCCAATAGCCAGTGCCAGAAGTCAGACATGGATCCAGGCTTTCTTGGTTTTGAGATTAGCTCTTCATGAATTCCACCATATAGGAGCTAAGTGCTTATTTACTAGTTGATAGAAAATCTTCTTGGCTCCTAATTCATTGTATCCATCTAAAATTCTGCCTTTGTGGATAGTTATTCATAAGAAAATACATGCAGATTTCATGGAATCTGAAAGAATATTAAAATTCCAAAGGAAAATAGAAACATATCATGATTATTTGTATAATATTTATATAATAAGAAATTGTCATTTTTCATAAGAGAAAATTGGATTAAAAACATATATAGAAACTTTATAATTGCTAAGTGTTTCAATCTTCTGGTAATATAAGTTATTCAATTTCAACCTAATTCTATAATTGGGGCAGCTAGGTGGTACAGTGGATAGAGCACCAGTGCAGGAGTCAGGAAGACTTGAGTTCAAATCTCACCTTAGACACTTGACACTCACTAGCTGTGTGACTTTGGGCAAGGCACTTAACCCCAATTGCCTCATCCTGGGTCACCTCCTGTCATCCTGATGAATATCTGGTCACTGGATTCAGATGACTGTGGAGGAGAAGTGAGGCTGGTGACCTTCACAACCCTCCCTTACTCAAAAACAAAAGTCAAGTGCAAGTCATGTCACTACTTCTCTGATGCCATGGTCTTCTTCAGCAACTAAGGATGAACACACAATTCTATAAACGTTTATTAAGTGCCTACTATGTATAAAGCAATCTATTAGATACTGGGGATAGAAAAAAAATAAAAAAATAGAATAAAATAAAACAGTCTTTGCCCTTGAGGAGCTTATATTTTACAGAAAGTGGGGAAAGGGCACAGGAGAGGTAGTACACGATGAAAATATGCAAAAACGATAAGATCACTTGAAGAGAGAGAGGTATGGGCCATTTGATGAGGAAGGACACTGACGGTTTTCTGAAGGAGATGTAATTTAAGATTAGGATTGCAAATAGCAAAGATGAGAAGAAAGTACATTCCTGGCCATGGAGTCAGTGGCTGGAGAATCTAATTCAGGAAGGAGCAAGTAGTCCAGTTTGGGATGGATATAGAATACCCAATGATATGAAATAAAACTTGGATAGGAGGTTGCAGAGATAATGTGAAGTGTTTTAAATGTCAAGCTAGTCTATATTTTATCCTCAAAATGTTAGGGAGTCACCAAAAGTTCTCTGAATAGATGAGTGGGATTGTAAGCCCAATGTATTTGGAATGTTGTATTGGAAGCAATGTGAAGGATAAATTGAAGGAGTGTGGGCTTGAGAGAGACCAAAAGCAAGAAGATCAGATTAAAGTAATCAAGGCAAAAAGTAATGAAGGTATGAACTAGAGAGATGGCTGAAGAAAAGGAAATAAATATCAGTGATATTATGAAGGTTATGAAACTCAGAAATTAGGATACGTTAAAGAAAAATAAGTTTGGAGGAGGATTAGATTTAAGAGTGTAGATAATCAAATTGTTTCTGACATATTGAATTTGAAGAAAATCTATTGGACTTAGAGAAAAACATACAGAGAAGGCAGGTAGCAAAGTAGGACTGAAGTTCAAGAGGGAGGTTACGCTATATTTGCAAATTAATCTGCTTAAATGAAACAGTTGGGTCCATGATATAAGATAAAATCAGAGAGAGAGAAAGAGAGAGAGAGAGTACATAGAAAAGGGCCAAGTACAGAAATCTATGGGATAACTATGCTAAGAGGATTGGAAATGGATAATGAAAGAGATTAGGTCAAAAAAGTAACAGGAGGAAGGAGAGAGAGAGGATCCAAAGAGTCAAAGGAGAAGAGGGTATTGAGAAGTACAGGATATTCAGCAGTGTTACAAACTACAGATTAGTGAAAGAAAATTAGTATTAAAAGTCATTTAATTTAGCAGTCTCACTGAGTAGCTAGATGGCACAGTGAGTAGAGTGCCAGGCATGGTGTCAGGAAAACTCATCTTGCTAAATTCAAACCTGGCTTCAGACACTTACTAGCTGTGTGACCCTAGGCAAGTCACTTAACTCTTTGCCTCTGCAAAATGAGCTAGAGAAGGAAATGGAAAACCTGTATCTCTGCCAGGAAAAACCTAAATGGGGTCACACAGAGTAGGGCATTGATTGAAATGACTCAACAAACAGAAATAGTCTCACTGAGTACAATAGGGAATACAGTTGGCAGATTACAGTCAGATGGAAATCTAAGATTGGCTCAAAGAATATTGAAAGAAGCAATAGTTGGAATGAATATATATGCCTCTTTGTGCGTATATGTGTGTGTGTCAGGGGAGAGAGACAGAAATGCTATATATGCTCTATGTATAATTATATGCAACCATATATAGAATTTATACACTCATATTTATACACACATACATATACACTTATATGTATATGTGCTAGAGATATAAATTGTTTGAGAGGGTTTTATGTATTGTGATCTCATCAATGTGAGTACCCTTTTCGTACATTTTCAGATTTTTACCCATCCCTATCTTCTCATGCTTTATGATTCTTACCCATATTCTTCCATTGACCTTCTATGGAAGATGGAATAAAGAAATGGAAGAAACTGCTAGGACTTTATATTCTATGTGTACCAGTGCAGTAGTCAGCCTGATTAGGGTTTATCCCTCACTCTCATGTCATGAATGGGAATACGTCCTATTCAAATGATACATTGCCTTAACAATATCCCTTTTATATCTCTGGATACACCAAAAAATACTGAATTTGAATATTTCATTGAAAGCAATAGAGAGATAAATACATATTAATTAAGAAGAATTGTGTTCTGGTTTCCCTTTCATTACTTAATAGTGATATGAACTTGAACATGTCTCATGGAGGATGTTTATAAACTGGTGAATGTTCAGAGAATGATAATCAGAATGGTAAAGGGTCTTGAGTTGATGCTATATAAGAACCAGTTGAAGTCAAAGGCAAAGTTTTAGTTCAGACAACAAAAAGCTTAGGAGATAGTAGAGGACATCATCACTCTCTTCAAATACTGGAAAGCCTTTCTTGGAAGAGGAATTGGGCTTTTGTCACAGGGGGGAAAATTAAAAGCAATAGTTGGAAGTTTGAAAGAGGCAATTTTGGCTTCAGGTAGGAAAATTTCTCCACTAATTAGAGTTGTCTTAAAAAGGACATAAAAAGGATTCCCTTCAAGAGAAGGAAATCAAAGCAAAAAATGGATAGTCATTTTTAAGTGTGTCAAAGTATTCTTTTGGGGGTTAAATTTTGGACTAGTTGATCACTTGTAACAGACATTATATGATTCTGGCTGGGCACTTGCTCCATAAATTCACCACTATATCATGCTTTGTTTGCCTAAAGTTAAGAAACTGAAAAAATTTCATCTGAAGTTATTTGGCTCAGTCTTCTATGAACCTGTGACATAATGACCAAAATAAATCTCACCTTTTGAAAGGCAGCATGGTGGTTAAAGAGTTGAAGTCAGGAGGACCTATGTTCACAAAGGTTTAGCAGAGGTTTTACATCTGGTATATATTGGCTGTATGATGCTGAACAGGTTAATTAATATTTCAGTATTCCATACAACTTTTTAAAGATTGTGAGATGCAGAATAATTGCTGATTGGCAATTAAAATTGAGATCCTTCTTGGGAATTCCCTTAACCAACAAAGTCACAGATATAGAATAAATACATGAATGAATGAATAAATAAAAATAGAAAACTTTCTTGCCTCAGGAGATATTATTCAACATGGGTACCACTTCCATCTTTGTAGTATGCAGTGGCTCTATGCTCTAATTTATTAAAATAACTTCATGAATTACTATGTGAAAAATTTTCACCACAGAGCCATCCTTGAATTTCTGAACATACCTATACTATTTATGGGATGAAATAGAGGCCATTCTTGGGCCCATACCCAAAGCCTTTGAACTATGTAAAAACCTGAGAGTTTATACTCTGTTGTCATTTTTTCCCAAGGATACAAGGTCACCTCTACTCCACAGTGAGAAATAGGAGTAGGAATTAAATAATACTGCTTGTACTAAAATACATTAACTTTTAAATATCACTGTGAATAATAACGAATAATCTTGATGTTCTACTTTTGGTTTTGAAGCATTAATATTATAACTAAAAATGAGTTTTAGAAAAGACCCTCTCTACCCTTTTGAAATTCTTAATTCAAATTGTACTTGTTATGCCTAATTAGAGTAGAGATTCATAGAAAACAAGAAAATTCTGAATAAAGTTATAAGGTAAACGCTTCCAGAACCCCAAGAAAACCAAATAATATTATGGTAGTTCTTGCTATGCTCAGGTGCAATCGCCATGTATATGTGCAAAATAAAGATACTCCACTGATTCTTTCATATGGAGATGAGGAAGGGGGGGCAGACCATTCAAAAAATAGAACAACATACCTTTAGTAAGTGTTAATCTTTCCTTTTAGTGTCTTGTACGCAGATTTCTCTCCCAGTACAGAATTATATTCTGGATTTAACTATTCATGGAGTTCTCCATATATCTCCTTGTGAATGGAAATTATTTTTTCTTTGCATTCCTTTTCTTGTTTTGAAGGGGGGACAAGAAAAGTAAAAGTGAACCAGTCTCCAAATTCTTATTTTAGATGATCCAGATAGGAATTGACAATGAAGTGAGTGGTGTCATTAAATATGTTGAAATGATTATGATAACTTTGTACTTAAATAGCTCCTGTCATCTGAAGAGTTCAGAATGTTTTAAAGAACTGACTAGATTCTCAACCCCCTTCTACACACCTCCACACTGACTTCAAGTGAGGTTTGTGCACAGAAAAGACACAGTGCAATAGGATGTAAATTAAGCTGAGTCTCTAAATGCTTCGGCTTATCAGGTGAAACATGTTTATTAAGTAATGCATGCTGTTATTAGTGCATAATTAGTTCAATTCCCCAAGCCAATCTTTGTACTTCTTCTTATCAAAGACATATTTTATTTTTTCCTGCTAATGAGCCAGTGTGAGCATGTCTGGCTAGATATCAAGACTGTTGTTTATATAAAGTAGGACAATTGTTTTATCAATATCTAAATTTCATCTTTAAAGAGTAAATACTATTCAAATGATTAGAATGAATTAATAGGGTTTCTTTGTTTTCTGTGTAAAATAAAGATGTTAATAATTTGTTTTCAGAATGTAGTTCCCTGCAAATAATAGTTTAAGGTGTATCAATGTACTAAGAATGCTTTAATGATTTTAAATGATATTTGTAGACCTTTGAGCTGACAAAACTTCTCAGAAGCTTCTGAATAGATTTTGACATCATCATTTACAGTACAACTTAAAGAAAAGGCCTCAAGAAATTATCTTGTTCAAGAAATAATCCTCTATTTTGTAAAGCTCTTTGCTGAGCTAGAAGGAGAGCAAGAAGGAAATCTGTGGGCTTGTTCATTAAGCAAGCATTTTTAATAAATGTATTAATAAATTTCAATCAATTAAATTTAAATAATTAAAATATAATGATATAATAATACAACAATTATAATAAATAAAATGAATAAATATTATGAATAATAAATAAATTTTAATAAATGGATTTAATAAATGAACTTAATGTTCCATCTCTGACCAAGATACCTAATTCAACACTAGAGATATATCAACAAGATCAAAACTAGCTCCTGATCTCAAGGAGCTTACATTCTATTCAGGTTAGTGCAATATTTATCCAAATAAATAAAGGACAAGGCTAGCTCTCAGGAGGGAGTTTTCAGGGGCAAGTTTCTTTGTTCCTCATATAATAGAATTCTAGGATTTAGTGAAGGAGGAAAACTTTATGGTATGTTAAGCTTTTAAATTAAAATAAAATTCATCAATTCATTTCAATTAGAATTTGTACATTCACTTCTCACACACATGTGTATATGTATGTATATATAATATATATATGCATATGTATTTATATATGCATGCATATAGACATATATGTATATAGGAATAGTTTTTAAAGTGGATAGGTATATGTTTGTGTGTTTGTGTGTATGTATCTATGCACACCCACATTCACACAAACATATAGATATGTATACATATATAAGGGAAATAAACATTTTTAAAGGTGAGGAACTATATATGTTTGTATGCATATGTATATGTAAATGCATGTATAGGAATATGTACACAGGAAGTATATTCATATGCATATGTATGTGTGTATGTATGCATATTCATGTCTATACATAAACACATATATTTTGATTTCCTACCTTTAAAAACCTTTCCTGTGAGTAATCACATACATACGTATTATGCATGCATAGACGCATGGCTAAGGTAGAAAAGACAAGTGAATCAGCAATGATTTTTCCAAAGCATGTGACTGTAATGAGAGAACTTTTCCCCACTGGCTGTAAGTGTTGGAGACCATCACTGCTCCTTACTCTGCCTCTTCACCTCCTGATATGCTTGATGAATTTGCTTTAAAAGGTACTTGCTTTCTGTGTCCGATTACTCCATGCCAAGTTGGCTTGTTTCATACTTTTGTTTTCCATCATTCTGC
Organism: Bettongia penicillata ogilbyi; assembly: GCA_023548195.1. NCBI lineage: Eukaryota > Metazoa > Chordata > Mammalia > Diprotodontia > Potoroidae > Bettongia > Bettongia penicillata. The sequence goes on along the minus strand of JAJHZJ010000318.1, from coordinate 1,454,653 downwards.
AGCTCTCCCGAATATCTTCAGCCTAGTTTTATAACGTTTCTCCTCCCTGACTCTGTTCAGGCAGCTCGCTTTAGTAACTCTCCTAGAAGAATTACAGCAATAAGAACAGATCTCCACCAACTATACCTGAGCTGATTCAAAAGGGCCATATTTAGCTTTTTAAAAGCATAATCACTTATTAGTCATAATTACATCATGGTCCTCCTTTCATGGTTGATCAAAACCAAGAACAGAAATGTGTTCTATTTCCTAGGAACTTTGTTTCCTCTGAAATTTTCACTTTAAGGATGTAATGTAAGGAATCTAGAAGAAAAACAGTTTAAAGAAGTGTGATAAATAAAGAAATAAGTAAGATCTTTAAAACTTCCCCAAGCTTCCATTTCTTTCATCAATAATACTTGAGGGGGATGTGTGTTTCCTTAAGAAGAATGAGCTAGCACTTTTCTGGTTATGACTAAAGAACAAAGTAGTAGAGACAACATGGTCAGTACTTGTCTTGATGAATAAAAATAATCATGGAAATAATTCCCCATGGCAATGACAGGTAGTGTTAAAAACAACAACTTTTGAGTTCGTAAGTATGACATGGGGATGCATGGAACAGTTGTAGATAAATGTGCAGATGTTATCTACTATTACATAAAATAAATTTTAGGACATTAGTAATTATCTATGCCAAACCTTCTTGCCCAATGGGAAGACCAATCTGCAGCCAGAAAGGAACATAGGTTATCTGATGTACAATCCAGGATACTCTCCATTATAGTGCAGTGTGCTATTTTGTCCCTAAGGATGTCCAGTCTTTATTGGATTGAATGAAACTGGTGCAGCCAAAAAAGCCAACCAGTTGAGTTTGAGTGTAGCGTGACTCGTTTTTTATTGAAAACACAGCATAAAACTAAGGGGAAGTTCTGCTGTGTTTCCCTTGTCTCACCTTCAGACCAATCTTTCTTTCAAATGAAGTCAATTTAAAAACCAGACAAGTGACTGAGTAGAATTTTTTTTCTATTTTATGCCTTTACCTCAACCCATCAAGTAAAATAGCACAACTCTAATGGATATAGATGTTTGATAGTGATGGAATTATAGTGCATGGAATCATAGAATTGATTGCTGAAAGTCACCTTAGATGCCCTAACATTTACTTTATAATATCTATCCAAACTATTGGATGCCATTTATAGCTACAATCAAATACTGACACATTCACCAACAGAATTTTCCAAGCCCATGTCTATATGTTGTGTGGCTTACAAATAATGTTATGTTACAATAATACTAACTCATATTTATATGGCACTTTATAGACATTATCTCATTTGATCCAGCCAAATTGTCCTCCCTTCTCCATATAAGGACTCCTGTCTCTGTGACTTTGCACTGGTTGTCCTACAGTGTCCTCATCTCTGAAATTAGTTTATGTGTATATCCGCACATATGTGCATGTGTATATATATTTAAAAATATTTAAGCACACATATATGTTAATTTATATGTATATATGTGCATACATATATATATATATATATATATACACATGCTTATCACATCATACTCACTTATCATTGAACACAACCTTCTTGTGGTACTATTGAATTTTTGTCCGTTTCTCTAGTACCTAGTGTAGCGCCAGTGTGATACTTATAGCAGTCACTTTGGATATGTAGGGGTATTTCCAGAGTAAATTCACAAAATATAAACTCTCTTTCTCAAGGATGAAATGAAAATATTGATTCAGATACCAGAAAGCCAATTCCTCCATGGGAACAAGGAAGTTTATGCACGTTACCCATAAAGGGAGGACATCCATCCCCGAGTCTTACCTCCATCAGGCCTCCCCACAAACTCCCTTAGATAAAACCACTCCCTTTCTCATTCATACTATGTGTTCTGCTCTGCTCTGCCTGCTCTCTCTCAGCTCTGCTTCATTCTCTCTTCCTGCTGTACTTTTCCTATTTCACCTGTTCATCAAGCTCCTCTGACCATGGGCTTTATGGTCTATGGTGACACAGCTCAAAGCAAATCACATGGGCCTATTAAGGGGCAAGGAAGACCTTCAAATTCCCTTAATATTACACCTAGCCACAAGCCTGGCACACAGTGGGTATTGATAAATCCTAAGTAAATCAGCAAATATTTTCAACAGTTCTGTGAGTTAGGTCCAATAAGTATTTATCAGTCTCATTTTTCAGATGAGAAAACTGAGGCTGAGAGATATGGCATGCTATTGTTTATATAGCTAGTTAAAAAAACTAGTACTTAACTTTCTGATTCTAAGTTCAGTGCTCTTTTTACTACACTATCCTATACTCTTTCCACATTAACAAGTTTGTAATGTACAGCCTGTTGTAAATAATCCAAAGAGAATTTCTTTATGTTCTTGTTTCCTCCCTTCCCAGACAATGGCAAAGGTTAAGTTTATTCTCTTTTTGTTTATATATGATAACTGTAGATTTAAGTTTGGAAGGGACCCAGGAGATCATCTTATCCAGTCCCTCATTATACAGATTATACCTCAGTATCTTCAATGTGAAAGGTTAGGTAAGTTTACCATGAATATACAATTGGAAAAATCTTAGAGCTGTACTCAGATAATTAGATTCACATCCAAAATTCTTTCCACCATACCATGGAGCATCCATAGTGTCTAGCAAAGTATTTTATTGCCTTTAGTGAAAAGAAAAAAAAGTCTACATTTTCCCTTTGAACTGAAATTTCTGCTAAAATGAGGAAAGAATAATTTCCTTGAAATTTGTTCTCTGTGAGATCATAAGCAAAGTAATTTCGTTATTCATTTTCAGAACTGGCCCTAGGAAAGAACCTTTCATAGATTTAGTACTGGAAGATACCTTAGATGCTTTTGAGACCAATTCCTCTTATTTTGTAAATAAATAAACTGAGACTCAGAGATGTTAATGATTTGCCAAGTGTGACACAATTAGCAAGAGAAAAAAGATGAGATTTGAACCCAAGTTCTCCTGGGTTTATGTCAATGCTCTCCCCTCCATGCTGTACTTCCTCTATTGTACGAATATTCCGGGGGCATTATATTATCTGGTCAAAAAGTAACCGGTGAAATTGATCATCCTTTGTGGCCACTGGTCCTTTTTCTATATGCTTTGGTTATCTCTTCAACACTTCATTTTAACAAGTATTTTCTAGAAAGAGCCCATATTACAGACTAGAGAATACATAAACAAGCAATAATACATGGTCTCTGCTTAGAGTCAGGTTGGGGAGATAAGACAGAGGTACAGATAAATATAATACAAATTGTGATATGCGTTGTCAAACATGGTGAAAGTTCTGAAAATGAAGTGCCTGTTTTCACCTAAGCTACTGGTTTTTAACCTAATGCCCATAGATAGATTTCAGTGGGGTCTATAATCTTGGATTATTGAACATATTTGGTAACTGTATTCCAATAAAACTATTTCCTTTGTAATCCCCTATATTTATCTTTGTGCATTAAAAAAAAAAAAAACATTTTTTCCTAAGAAAGTGTTCATAGGCATTTCCAGAGAGCCAAAGGGGTCCAGGACACACTCAAAAAAGGCAAATATTTGTGATGAAAGAGAATCAGAAAAGACTTCAAGTTGGATGGAACATGAGATATTCTTAAAAGATAATAAAGTTTTCTATCTAGCAAAATGAAACATAGTCCTGGATTTTTTATAAAAAATGGACATTTAATGAATTATCAAACTTGCAGCATTTTGTTAAAAAAAACTGAAGTTAATAGAATATTTGACATACAAGATCCAAGAAAAATATAAGGTACATACTAAAGACTAATTACAGGGGACTCAATAGGGGCAGAATATTTACTTTTTATGTATGTAAAATGTAAAACGTATGTCAAAAGTTGTTATTGGTAATTGGGTAGCTTATAAGAAAGACTGGAGTAGACCAGAGTAACACTGATCCCAGCAGAACACCTAAGGACTGCTATTGTGAATGATTTTAAAGGTCTAATCTGAATTCTCTATTCAGTAATAAACTAAACATTGTTCAATAAAGTAAAAAGCATGACATTCATAGTAACATCCTTAAGCAAAACATATCATCTAATACATATATGTAACTCATAACATTCAGTATGTCATATGGCACATAGAATATATTATTGCACCTCCATTGTCAGGGGGTTCCAAGCTAGGAACTTCCTTAGCACTATGCATCCTTAAGAGGTAGCAGAAAAAAAACACATCAACCACCCCTTGATCACTGTAAGAACAATCTCTTCAATAAATACACAATGTCCAAGTAAAGTCCTCTGTCATTTTGTCTTGAGGTTGACTTTTAAACCCCCACAGCATCTCCTCCATAGGCTGATGTCTTCCAGGTTTTGTCTGGGTTTGTATATAAGTAGCTCTCTGCACCTGCTCCTTGTCTCAACTAACAGGGACTGTTTCACTCCAAACTCTTTCTGTTTCTGTCTGATAGCAGGATGCAGAGGTTCCTGCTTGCAGCTTCTGTTCCTAGGAAAACAAAGCACAACAGGGTTATAACAATATTTACACACATTACCAGCACCATCATCTCAATTCAACTTATAAAGACCAATAGACAGGACTTCTGAGAAATCAAAACAAATCAACAGACAGGCCTCCTGACATCACAGACATTTTTTTCTGTAGACCTCCTCATAAGCAAGTTCCCCTAACCTACTCATGCTTGCTGCTGTCTCTCAGCTCAGATTCTGACTGCTCTTGTCTCTCAACTCTGCTTCTCTCTCTGCTCTCTACCATACACACACACATGCACACGTATACATACACATACATACTGTTTCCAATCAAAGATTCTTGACTGTTTCAAAGTCAAGACTCAGTCAAAGGCACTTGATTGGTTAAAACTTAATCCAGAACCGCAGCAAAAAATCCTACTTTCCTTGCTGTTATACTAAGTAACATATGACTTTAAAAAGTAAAATCATTTAAAATATCTATGCTTAATTGTAGCCTGGGCTTGATGGGGGGGAAGGAAGAGATGGAGAACAAAATAAAAACTGTACAGCAGAGAACAAAGAAAACTAGAAAATAAACCAGGAAAAGATGGACAGCTGTCAGCATAACCTGTAGTATTTATTATATAGAATTTCTTGAAATGGAAATGAATTGCCATATATTTGAATCCTCTCCTACGTTCTGCTGTGCACATGACATCCTTTTTTTATTATATATTTAAGTTTTGGTAACAAAAAATACAAAAATTTTCTTCAATGAATAGTTGAAAAAAAGTGCATTTTAGTTCAAAAAGAGGATCTGAGCAGATATAGTAGAGTGAAAAGCCAGGATAAATTCCAAAAGCTTTGAAAAGTGCACTTTGGCTGAAATGTAGCATTCTCATAGAGAGTAGTAGGAGATAAGGCCTGCAGTGTGGATTTTAGCCGGATTGTAGTGGAGTTGGAATGCTAGATTGCTGAGACTGGACTTTATTCAATAGATGATGACCATTTTCAACTAGAAAGGAGGGGGAAAGAAAATATCATAGCCATCATAGGGTTAGAAAGGTTTCTCTGGTAACTGCATGAAGGATTGATTGGCACAAGGATGTCATTAAGCTGGAGGTTATAACAATAGTCATAGTCCAGGTCAGCTGGATGGCACAGTGGATACAGTGTCAGACCTGGAGTTCAGGAAGTTTCATCTTCTGGAATGCAGACACTTACTAGCTGTGTGACCCTGGGAAAATCACTTAACTCTTTTTGTTTTAGTTTCCTCTTCTGTAAAATGAGCTGCAGAAGAAAATGTAAAGCACTCCAATATCTTTGCCAAGAAAACCTTAAATGGGTCAGATAGTACTGAAAGGACTAAACAAGAACTACATAGCAATAGTCAAGGTGAGAGGCAGTAAAAGCTAGATTTGAGATGCTGTCTGTGGGGTTGAAAATTAAGATGTATATGTAGGTAATATTTTAGGAGCAAAATTGAAAGAACTTGGTGCCAGGATATGCTGGGTAAGGGAAAGTAAGAATTTTGTGGTGACTAAGGAGGCAAGCCAGAGGACTGGGAGAATTGTGAAGTCTCTTAAATGAAATAAATGGGTTAGGATGAGGATCAAGTTTCTTGAACCCCTCTCCCTTTGTAATTTGTCTTTTTTTCTTATCTATTATGTTGACAATCACTTTAATTTCTAGTCTTTCACAAATGACAACTAGGAGGTGTCCCTGAAGTATTGTAAATGTCTCAAAGGTAAAATAAGGAACAGAAAGTTAATGTACAATTTAATTGGCAGGAAAGGTCAATTTTATCTAAATCATTTTTGTTGCTTGATGAATTACTTTTTTAAAATCTTTATGAGTGATTTCCTTCCTTCCTCCTTCCTCTTCTGTCTTCCTCACTCCCTTTCTCTTTTCCCCTCTATTCCTTTCTTCCTTGAAATACTTCTATATTACCTCCTTCAGACAAATTGCAAATGTCAGCAGTGGGTTTGAATCTCTCTAGTAGTGAATTCATGGTTTCAGAAAGGGCTAATATGGCGATGTTGAAGGATTATCCTACAAACAACCTATTTATTCACAGGAATAAAATAGTATTTTTCTATAAGTATGATGAAAATTTGATAATTAGGCAGAGAAGTATTTTAGGAAATTGTTTTAGTTGTGCAAACTCAGCGTGAGTCAGCTGCGTGATACGGTTGCCAATAAAGCTAATGTGATGCAAGACTGCAATAATAGAATCATAGTGTTCAAGAAAATGATAGCCCTCCCCTACTTTGCCCTAGTCAGGCCACATAGGGAATATGATGCTCAGTTCTGCATGTCACATTTTTGGAAGGACAATGAAAACCGGGCTATATATACAACAAGAGAAGCAGCACAGTTTGGCTGTCAATGAAATGGAGCACAGATTTTAATGTTTTTATCCCTTAAACTCATTTACATTAGCAAGTTTTGTCCCCAGAGTGGGCTAGCCATTTTTCTTCCCACCCATCCCCCAGTATCCTAGGGGTTAGAGGTGGATTTCTAATGATATAGCTCATGAGCCCCCATTAATGTGCTCCTTTATTTATTATCAGTTGATATATGAGCCACACAGACAACTTCCAGAAATGGGAATTTATTAAGATAATCTAGTCAAAATACTTGACATAAGATATTTCCAAAGATGTTTGATTACTAACTCTAAAGAAAGGAAGATATGAGCAATGAAAGGAAACCAATTTAAGGAATAACTTCCTAATAATTTAAAATGTTCAAAATTGGGAAGGACTAACTCCTAATATAATAAGTTATTCCTGGAGGGAGGTATTCAAATGGAAACAGAATAACCCTCTCTTTGGGGTTCTATAAACAGGATTCATTCATTATTTCTGGAATAATTTATTAAATACCTCCTGGGTGCTATGCTAGGAAATATACAAACAAAAGTAAAAACACAACAGTTTCACCCCTCAAGGTATGTACATTGTATTATCAGGAAAACAGCATGAATATAGATAGGTAAGTGAAGAATCATGTGGTAATGTAAGTCAAAATAAGGTTTTGTTTTATTTTTGGTTGGGGAAATACTAGTAGCCAAGTATGTAAGTAAATATCTTCTATTGCACTTTAGCTTAGCCTTGAAGAGATTCTGAGGCAGAAGGAAGAGGAAATGCATTTCAGTAATGAGAGACAACCTCAACAAAGGTACACAGACAGAAGCTGGAATGATGTATATGGGAAATAGCAAGGAAGCCATTTTGTCTGGAGTATGATGCATGTGTGAAGAAATTTAATGAAAAATAAACCTGGACAAAGTAAGCTGGACCAAGGTCCTAAATGACTTTAAGTGCCAAATAAAAGATGTTTTTTAATTCTAGAGGCAATTAATAGCCATAGAGTTTCTTGAGCTGTGTAGTAAAATAACCATATCTGTGGTTTAGGATTATTAATTTGGCAACCACATGTAGGATAGATTTTGTAAGGGAAAGATAGAGTCTAGGAGACCAGTTGGAAAGCTTTTGAAATAGGCTGGGCGAGAGATAATAAAGGCCTGGATTAGGATGTTGGCCACTGGAGCAGAGGGAAACATACGACTATAATGTAGTTGAAAGTAGAAGTGACAATAATTGGCAATTTACTGCATATGATGAACAAATGGCGAGCAGTTGTGATAAAGGAGAGGGAAGAATAGAAAGTGACTCCAGCGTTGTGAACTTGGAAAGCTACCAATTCCAGAGGTGTAGTGAAGCGAGTTTGGACTAGCTCGCCAGAGTTAGTTATTTTACCTGAAGCACAAGTATTTATGTTTTTGAAATTGGTAAATGCTGAAAATCATTTTATTGATTCTCCAGAAGTTCTCAAAGTGGGTAAATACCACCCCCTTGGGGTGTTGGAATGATGGCGGATGGTAGTAGCCTCTGGTACAATTGGGGGTCGTTGGATAAAAATAGGGGGGCCAGTGGTGGAAACATAAGAAAAGAAAAGAATTTAAAAAAAAAAACATTTGTACATGTTTCATCTATTTGTGTAACAGAGTTAAAGTCATAGTGATTACATTACTTTCCAAATAAAATATTATTTAGACCTGGTCAGTGGCCAAGTCCAACTACAGGTCTTATCAATCAAATGTTGTCAGGCAAGCATGTCATGCATTAGGAAGTCCAGTATGCACAGACAGGAATATGTGTATGTAATGACTTGCTTATAATATAATACTGTGTGGATACATGACAAAATACTCTGTCATCAAAATTTCAATGCAGAAAAAAAATTAAATTACAATTAGTTAAATATGCATCATTTAAAATATATGCATATGTTATATTTTTTTGAAGTGATGCAAATTTCAAAAAAAACATTGAAGGGATAAAGAAAGTAGAATTCTGGGTGGGGGAGGTACTGAGTACTTTTTTTAAAAGGGGTAGTTGATCAAATAAGTGTGGGAACCTGTGTTCTAGACTTAAGATATTAAGAAAATCTAGACTTAAGATATTTAAGAAAAAGTTTAATATATATGTATATGTAATATATATTTACTAGTTTACCAGGTTAGTGGATAACTCACCAAAAGGATATGGGAGAAAGATAATGAATTGCATTTTGACTTTGTTGATATTATAATACCTTTTGGAAATCCACTGAAATTGGATTCATATTAAGGCAAGAGATTAAACTAGATAACCTCTAAAATCACTTTCAAAACTCAGCTTCTTAAAAATAATATGGTATAATAAAAAGTGCTTTGAACCAGAAGTTGAGAAATGAATTTGAACTCATCAAAATCTTGATTTTTCATTCCTGTGTACTTTTCTCATGTACCTTTCTAGGTACATTTTTTAGGGGAGGATTTCTTGTAAACTGGGATTAGTGATACGTATATATTTTTTTTTATTTCTCAGAATTGTTATAAAGAAAATGCTGTGATAACTTTTAGTCATTATATCAGCATTAGTTGCTGACCCAAGAACTTAACTACATACAGAAATATTTAGTCTAAGCCAATGACAAATAAGAAATCAATTTATTTTGCTAAATATATTGAAATGCACTCAGAGATGTAATATGTACTGCATGCCCATATAACATATGTTTATTCATATACACCATTACAAATGTGTGTATTGTATGTATATATTTAAATGATAATATAACAAAACAGAAAAATGCCATTATTCCTTCACCTCTAGGTACATTATTTTGAGGATGTTGCTTCTGTCTTCCACTACAAGCAACTTCCATTGGAGTATATGCTTATGGTGCCTAAGGAGGCATACATCCCTGACACTTGGTTCTTTCTAATGACTATAGTTATTTCATGATTTCATCTCATAATTATATTAATATTTCAGATATTATTTGCTTACATTGTTCCCAGTTGACCCTGGAATTTTTTTCTTTATACTCTATTGTCTTTTCTCAAATAAAAAAAGATAGCACTCACTATATAAACTGAATCTCAGATTTGTTGCATTATTGTTGTTAAAGATTTCATTTAATACCCTGAATATAATTTCAGTCCCATTTTAAAATTTCTCTGACATAAATAAAATGCCAGTATTGTAGCTTCAACATTAACTTGAATAATACAGACTGTTCATACTTCTTCCAGTTTCTCTAACAGAACTATTTATTTGATTTCCCTCTATAATTTTTTCAATGGGAGATACTTCTATTAACTTTCTCAACGTTCTATTCACAAGTTTAATCTTGATATGGGAGTGATCCTGAAAGCTATGTGAGGAGAGGAGAATCTCTTCTCAGTTCCAATATGCTGTAAAGTCTCTGAGTATGATTTGCATAGTACTATGTCTGCTCTATGAGGACCAGCCTGGCTAAGATGCTTATCAATAGTACTTTGGCTATTAGGTGATGAATACTTTGGCCATGGTGACCTATCAAACAAATCAATAAGTGTAAAATGGCCCTTGCTCCTTGATGGCAGACTTATTTAGGGACTGCGGTGAAATGGTTAAAAAAAAAAAGAGGTGGAAGTGGGCTAAAAAAACAAATCACACCTTTTTAGCCTATTTAGAACTTGGCACTGTGTTTATTTTTTGTTTGCTGCAAAAAAAACCCAAAACAACAAAACATTTAAATAAGTAAAATAAAGTCCAATTTTAGTGTCTTTCCTCTAACAAGGTATCTCAGATGAAATGTTAAGATCTTAAAATCTTCCTTAATATTCATAGCTTCAGAGATATCTTTATTCGATGATCCAAATTATCAGCATCAAGGGAAAGATATTATTCAGTTTTTTTCACCATCATCAAACCAACAAGAATTTATTAAGCATTTACTATATACCAGACACTATATACAAGATAGATGGATACATAGACAGACAGATGGATGGATGGATAGACAGACAGACAGACAGATAGATAGATGGATAGATAGATAAATAGATAGATCCACATGCATACATACAAATACACACATATATACATACATGATAAATTGAATAAATCCTGTTCAACTTTTTCCCCAAATCAGGCAGACCCTTGGAAGGCAGACCAGGAACCTAAACACCAGCTCCCCAATTCTCATTTATTCTATACGTGGAAAGAGAACGAGTTGCTGCCAATATCATCTTCCCTTCACCAACTTTATTTCTAAATCATAGGGAACTAAAGAGCATGTGAAAAGAAAAAAAATTGAGGCTATTTTTCAAGTTCCATTGTTCCATCATCTCCTCTATTAATTTAAAAAAAAAAACCCTCTGTACATTTTTTATTTATCTTCATTTCCACTATTTCACTCTCTTAGTAAGAGGTGACCCTCATCCTTACTAAGACTAAAACTTCTGGCTATGCCCTTGAGCTCGTGCCCTCCTCTCTTCTTTGGGAATTTCATTTCTTCTTATGTTTAGTCTCTCCTCATTTACTAACTCCTTGACCGATAAGAAACATACTCAGGTCAGTTTCCTCCCACCCTCGTCCAATAAAAAATAGCTAAATGCCTTCATATGACCCTGAAATTCCCTCAAAGTATTGTTCTGTAGCTCCCCACCATTTCATGGGCATAGATTTACGATCTATTTTGTGATATGACGGAAAGAGCACTGGTTTTAGAGTCAGAGAACTGTAATGCTTACTACCTGTGTGATTTTAGACAAGTCACATAACAGCTGTGAGCTTTAGATTTCTTACGTAAAAAATGAGGAAGTTGAAACCGGAGAACTTCCAGGACCCTTCCAGCTCTTCCACTATGATCTTATGATTTTTACCATTAATCTCTGAGTGTCTGTCTTCTAATGACTACTTCACACTTTACTGCAAATGACCTTTTAAAAGGTTATCAATAATTGCTTAACTGCTCTTTCTGAAATGCAGAGTCCATCCCATCTCCTGTTACAATCATCTTTTGTGATTCCTATTTGTGTTCTTCCTCCAACGATATATCCAGTATTCTGGAAGAAGGTTAAAAACAACTTCCTCAAGGTTTTTACTATTGTGAGTAGTACAGCATTTAATCTGTCCATATGAGATGGTCCCACATGGTCTGTTTTAGCTTCACTTTGTTGGTCCCTGTAACTCATGGACTTCTTTTACTGATCAAACATTTTCTTAATGATATGCCTTATGCAACATGGAAGAATGATTAAATATCTGACCTTGATGTCAGGAAGATCTGTGTTCAGGTCTCACCTCTGACACTACATACTGCTTGGGGACCCTGGGCCTGTTACTTCATATCTCATTGACCTGGCAGAGTACGTGCAAATCCTCATTGGTAGAGGGAGTCACTTTACTAGTAGTTTCCTAAAACAATGAAATTCCAGGTTCAGTCCCAAAACAATAATAAGAGCTAGTACTTACCACTTTTTTTTAGCGTATTTGATTCTTAATACTATTAAATGAATGAAAGTCTCTTGTGTTACTTCTTGAGCTTAACATTACTGAAAATATGCTAAGCATATTTATACTCAGTGCAAATTTTGATAGGTATTTTGGTCACTTGCCCTTTGAATTCCTAAGAAAATATGATTTTCTAAGACTTTCAATCGTAAACCATTGCAGGGATAACACTTTTCTTGAAATGATGAGTTTTTTCCACTGGGGGGTTGTATTTATGGATGTTAAAAACATTGGATGAGTCGAAACATTTCTGGTCCCAACACATGGTCCATCTGTTTCTTTTGACTCAATTATAAAAATTGATGGACTCTCTTATCCACCTGAATATCATAAATTAGAAAATAGACATTTGTTATTTACTTGTTTTTTTTTTATTTTTTTCTTCCTATGTAGAAAGGCCAAATGATTATTCTCAACTTAATTATTCTTGGTCATATTTTTTTATGGGACTTTGTTCTTGCAATTCATTGTAATGTGCCATCTCCTACTTATGGGCACCATGTATATTTCCATTGTCATGTGAATGGCTCATAATTGATTCCTTGGAGATTTTGACATAATTTTACATTCATAAACCATTACCAGAGAATATATAGATATATTTAAATATTTATATTGATATCTACATCTATATCTTATATTTATATTTTAAGTTTCATTTCAAAGAGAAATTTAGTGTCTTTGAAAGAACTCCACAATTCCCTAAAGCTTTTAAACCATCTGGTCTTCCTCCTATCAGTTCTGAGTCCAGTTTATTGTTCATCTACAGAGTCTGTCTACGACAAAAGTAGTGATGGGCCATTTCTGTGGGCTGTCCATCCAACTGAATGACATAGTATGAGAAAAATAGGCATTCTTCATCTTAATTTTTTCTGAACAGATTAAGTCAAATGATTCAAATGGTTACGAACCTCATTTATGAACCTCTGTAGCATTACTTGGGCTTGGGATCATTTGCAGAAATTAACATTTAGAACATTTACCACACATACCAATCAATCAGTCAATATTTATTAAGTGTCTACTAAAGCCAGACACACTGATAAGGATAGAATCCCTCTTCCATTTGGAGTTTTAGCAGATGTTTTCAATAACAATGTGGAGTACCATTATTTAATGTACATTTCTGTGCTTTATGTCTCACTTGATTCTAATATTTAAAGCCACTGAAGTATTATCTCTGTAGTCATGTTTGCCAAAGAATCTTAATATATTAACATATTCATGAGCATCACCTTGTTAGAAGAAAGTCTTTAAGATTGCATTTAATGATTTTTTTCTTTGTGATGAACAAACTGTAAATGAGCTTAGTTAATTGTGTAACTGCTTCAAAATTGTGGTTTATAACAGGTAATTGCGAAAATCTGCCTGTTTGTATCATTGAAGATGCCCTTCACAACTCTGTAAAAAGGTTTTATAGAGACAAGAAATAAGAACACATATATATTAGTTGTAATTGATGTTCTTATAATTGACTTATTGCAAGGCACTAATATTCTCTGTCTCTCCCTCCCATTTCTTCCCTGAGTAATCTTGAAAAACAATCCTTTAATACTTTCAAGAACGCATCATCTTTAGCACAGATTTTCTTACCATATTCTTGTGGTAGTCCAGTCTCTCTTCTCATCTTGGTCTTTAAAGTGAGTCCACATATAGTGCTTCCTCTCAATCATGATGAAAATAAGTGGTTAAAGGAAAATTGACACATCTATTCCATTTCACATATATTTGTTGTCCTCTTGCTAGTTTTAACTATGAATGTTGTTTGGATTATGTAGCTCCTTTGGGCCTCATGTCAATCCTTCTTAAGTTTTGTTTTTGCTTCCACTCATTATTATTACATATCTAAATTAAATTATGTAGATTAAGATTTGAAATTACTTCCTCAATTTTGATCCCTAAATATTTACTGTCAATTTTTATTTAGTTTCAATCATGTCATTAGTGCCATCATATACTTCAATCATGATATGACATTATGGATTTGTCATCTTGCATCTTAATTTTTAATGCATAATTTCTTCTCTGTATACCAAAATTCCTTGAGGGTAGGCACTATGGTTATTTAATGTTTATATTTCTCCCAGAACTTAGAGTTACCTTTCATGTAGTAAATATTTAATGAATATTGCTGTTCTTATTGAATCACATGTATTGGGGTTTACAGAAATAGAATGGGTTAAGATTTCTCTTTCATTGAACAATCAGAAACCTTTAGATTTAAATGAAAAGGACTTGCCTTGGCACTCAAGCAGAAGGCTAATAGGTCAGGCTTTTGGATTTGTTATGGATTTCATTTAAGAGACCCTACAATATACTGGAGCTTGATGCACTCAGCACATCGTAATTTCATCTGTTAAAAGCAGGACATTGAGAGACTGAGTTCCTTAAAATGGAATTCCTTGATTTGGATCTTGAGTGGAACTGAGAGTGGGGTAAAAAAAAAACAAAAACAAAACTTTGATTAACATACATTTCTCTGTTTTATATCTTGCTTCAAATTGATAGTGAGAGAAGTCTCTATTAGGAGGCCTCTATATAAAGAGGACTAAGATTCAGGTAGAGATATTACTATTTTAATCTGGTTGAAAAACATATTATCCCATTTTTCAAAAGATAGTCTCTAATGCCAATGTAGCCAGTCCCCCAAAGGAATAGCTGTGATGAATTTTCAAAAAGCTCTACCTGACTGCGAGGGTTGTGAAACAAAGGTCTCCTTTTCAGTTGAATCCTACCTTCCAGCTCCTCACACAGCCTTTCAACTTGTCTTAGTTGGGGTTTCTGAGATGTTGATTGGTGACTGAGTGAAAACCAAAACAAACAACTGTATCTAGCTGGTCCTAGATCCCAGGCTATGGTTATAATTGCTCTAGAACAAGAGGAAGATCCAAGGTAGTGGAGTAAATGTAGGGACTCAGTTGAGCTCTCCCACGAATCCCATCCAAAACCTTTAAAAATTATACTAAGCAAATTCTAGAGCAGCAGAAGCCCCCTTCCCATAAAAAGGTGGAATGAAACAAATTTTCAGCCCAAGACAACTTGGAAGGTGAATAGCAAAGGTCTGCTGTACCAAGGTGAAAAAGGAGCACAGTCCAGTACATGCAACACCATCACAGACTGGGCCCAGCAAAACCTCAGCAGATCCAAGGTGCAATGAATCACTGATAGCACTGGAAGTTTTCAGACCTCTCAACTCACAGATGCCAAAGAAAACATAGAAGGGTAGCAAGAAATGCCTGCCCTACCTGGGTGAGACTGGAGCATAGTCCAGAGCAGGCCATACCAGTATATACCTGGTCACAGCAAACCAGAAGCAGACCTTGGGGTTGACTGGATCAGTAGCTGCAGGGGCAGCAGCTGTTTCTGGAGCATTCAGTCCATAGGTGGTAAGGGGGTAATACAACTGGACAGTAGGAGATTGAAGAGGTCTTTTTGCTAGCACTAAGGCAAGACTCTGTTGCTTTGCCCATATTTGGACTTGGGTCCCAATTCCAGGGCAAGGAGGAACACTAGCACACCAGAGTTTGTGGCCAGAGTGGAATGGGGACCCTTCACACAATTCCAGTGTATAAAAGAGTACTTGTTGTCACTTACAGACCAGAGCATACGATAGGAGAGTAGTAAACACCACTCCTTAGTTCATACCACCCTGGAAAAACTGAAAATATATAGGTCCCTAGAAGTATCTCTGAAAACCCTTGCACAAAATCCTGAATATTGGGACAGTGTACACTCCATCCTGGAAGCAGAGGCCTCTGTTAACAAAGAATTATAAAATAGGTAATAGGCTGAGAATATGAGCAAACAAGAGAAAAAGAAAAAAAAAATTCTGACCATAGAAAGTTACTATGGTAACAAAGAAGATCAAAGTGCATGCTTAGAAGACAACAAAGTCAAAGTTCTCAAAACCAAAGCCTCCAAGATAAATATGAATTGATCACAAACCATGGAAGAGCTCATACAGGATTTTGAAAATCAAGTAAGGGAAAGTAGGGGAAAAATTGGGAAGAGAAATGACAGTGATGTAAAAAAAAATCATGAAAAATGAGTCAACAACTTAGTAAAGGACACACACAAATACTGAAGAAAATAACACCTTTGAAAACAGACTATATCAAATTGTAAAGAGGTCCAAAAAGCCTATGAGGAGAAGAATACCTTAAAAGAAGAATTGGCCAAATGGAAAAGGAGGTCCAAAAAGCTCACTGAAGAAAATAATTCCTTAAAAATGAGAATGGAGCAAATGGAAGGTAACGATTTCATGTGAAATCAAGAAATAAAATAAAACTAAAATAATGAAAAAATAGACTATACTGTTAAATATCTTGTTGGAAAAACAACTGATCTGGAAAGTAGATCCAGGAAAGATAATTTAAAAATTATTGTTCTACCTGAAAGCCATGATGACAAAAAGAGCCTAGACATCCATCATCTTTCAAGAAATGATTAATCATGGCTGTCCCAATATTCTAGAACCAGAGGGTAAAATAGAAATTGAAACAATCTACCAATAACCTCCTGAAAGAGATCCCAAAATGAAAATTGCCAGGACTATTATAATCAAATTTCAGAGCTTTCTGGTCAAGGATAATTTATTTCAAGCAGTCAGAAAGAAACAATTTAAGTATCATGGAGCCACAGTCAGGATAACCCAAGATTTGGCAGTTTCTACAATAAAGTTTCTGAGAGTTTGGAATATGATATTCCAGAGCACAAAGGAGCTAGAATTATAGTAAAAAATCACCTACCCACAAAAACTGAGTATAATCCTTCAGAGGAAAAAAAATATACATTCAACAAGATAGAGGACTTTGAAGCATTCTTTCTGAAAAGACCATAGCTGATTGAAAATTTGTCTTTCAAATACAAGATTCAAGAGAAGCATAAAAAGGTAAACAGAAAAGGAAGGTCATAAGCGACTTAATAAGATTAAACTGTTTACATTTCTACATGAGGAGATGATATTTTAATTCATATGACCTTTCTCATCATTAGAGTAGTTAGAAGGAGTATATATAGACAGATGGCAGAGGTATGAGTTGAATATATATATATAATATATGTATATATATATACATATATTATATATATATATATAAGGTAAAATTAAGGAGTAAGAGACAAATGTACAGGGAGAAAAAGATAGGGATGGGGGAATGGGGTAAATTATCTCACACAAAAAGGCAGTAAAAGCTTTTACAGTGGAGGGAAAGAGGGGGAAAGTGAGGGGGAGTGGGTGAACCTTATTATCAGAATTGGCTTAAAGAGGGAAAAACATACACACTCAATTGGTTATAACAATCTCTCAACCTACAGGAAAGTAGGAGGGAAAGGGAATAAGGTAAGTGGGGGAGGAGTGATAAAAGGAAGGGCCGTTTAAGGGAGGAAGTTGTCAGAAGCAAAATACTTTTGAAGATGGACAGGGTGAAAGGGAAGAATGAATATAATAAATGGAGGAATAAGATGGAAGGAAATGTAGTTAGCAGTAGTAAATGTGAATAAAAATTTTGAAATGTTTCTCTGATAAAAGCCTCATTTCTCAAAAAAAAAGAGGAAGAATGAATGAATGAATGAATGAATGAATGAGGGATGAATAATCTCAATAAGAGATTATTGCAACCAGTTTGGAAATAAATCAGGTTAAGGCGAATGAATGAATGAATGAAAAATCTCATCTTCCTAAGGTTTGACTATGAGGTTCACACAGCTCTGCCCAGCCCCCTCTGCCTGGTCTCCTTATTCTACATGCATATTCAGTGTAAATCTTCCCTGGGTTTCCAAAGCCCTTCAATGGAACCCCTGCCCTACATCTACATATTCTAGAAAAAGAAGGACTGTGCAGAGTTATGAACTAGTTTTTGCAAATGTTCTTCCCAGGGGAGTTTGAAAGGGAACCTTGAATGTTGCTTGCTATGTTTTCACCAAGATCTTTTCACTTTCCTCTTTTTATACATTTTCTTCTTTCTCACAATAACACTTGGACAGGCAGCTCACTCAGTGATTTACTCTATGCCTCTGTCACTCACAATTGTTCATCCTGTCAGGTCTTATTGCTTATTGGGGAATAGAAAGAGTCGATGTCAAAGACATGTCTAATTGGGACTTTGGTTATGTAAAGCCTTCCAGAGCTTTCTCTGGCAGTGCAAAATGTAGTAGAAGGAAGGCTGGATTTTGGGGTCATGGGATGTGGGTTCAGATTCTAGCTTTATCCAGTGGTGCATATGTGACCTCTTACAGGTTGTGTAACCTCTCTGGTCCTATACCTCATCTGCAAAATTTTCAGGTATATTAATGACCTTTAAGTTCCTCTTCTGCTCATCATCCCCCATTCTCCTATGACCCTTTGCTGAACTACTATAATTCATTACAAGGCACCTGAGTTGAAAGGCTTCAGTGAATGATAGATTTAGAACTAAAAGAGACCTTTAAGGTCATCTAGTCCAACTGCTCCATTTTGCATATGAAGAGGTGAGGTCTTGATTGAGTGACTTGCCCTGAAATCACACATGTACTAAGAGCTTGGATTTGAGCTCTGCTCCCATGATACCACATCCAGAACTCTTTTTTTCTATGTTAGCATGCTACTTCTACCAACTTTTTAGTCATATTTTCATTCTTAGAAAATCAAATGGCATCTAAAATTCATGTTCCTGCTTGTCACAATACCACCATCTTGGGCCTCCTTTCCCTCCTCTTCATCATTCACTTTCCTGGCCAGCAAAGTATTTAGGTAAGGAGTCCAGGGTTAGGTAGGTATAATAGAATCTGAAATGTCAATTGGAGGGAAAGAGGACAATGACAAGAAAGTGTTCTGATTTCTGTCCTACTCAGTTAGAAAAGGGGAAAAAAAGAAGCAACCACCAATAGTGGCACTAGGCCTTATCTTTGACTTCTCTCCATTTTATGAGCCTTATGAGAGAACCACACCATCCTAGAACAATGGATAAGAATGATGTGGAGGGTTTTGTTGCTGTTTTATTTTGCTTTGGTTTTTTGTTTTCATTTTTACACTACACACACACACACACACACACACACAATCATCCTTGTCATCTGCATTAGGTACCAGGTAGCATGGAGTCATAGAGTGCTTAAATCCAATTGAGGAAGACCTGCCTTAGACATTTACTAGCAATCCATCAGCAACAGGTCACTGAATCCCTCAGAGTCTCAAGGTTTTCATCTGTTAAACAGGGATAATAATACTAACAATCTTACATAGTTATCATGAGTATCAAATAAGATGACATGCATAACATGCTAAATAAATGTCAGTTATTGTTGCAAGGTTTGCTCAATAAAATGAAAATGAATTCATACTTCAAGACTCTGTAATTTAATCAAGGTGCACATCTGCTCTGACAATGTGGATCACAGTCCCCATCGTAATTTGGAACATCATCTTCATGAGTTACTCTGACTGAAAAGTTCATAAATTCAGCTTCCATAGTAATCAGCCTCTCTGAACTTTTAAGCTGTCTTATTCATCCCCGGGCTAACATTCAAATATTTCTGGGTTGATTAGACATACAGAGCCCATACTTCCTGGGTATCCTACTAGGGTCACTTCTATGCTATAAAGAGGAATCTCAGTAGGGCTTGGGTAGAGCAAAAATGGGATGGAAAATAGAAAATTTAAAGTCAAAAGATTATCCTAGGTGGCACAGTGAATACAGCATTGGTCCTGAAGTCAGGGAGACTCAACTTCCTGAGTTCAAATCTGGCCTCACACACTTAGTAGTTATGTGACCCTGAGTAAGTCACTCAGTCCTGTTTACCTTGGCTTCCCTGATCTGTGAAATGAGCCGGAGATGGAAATGGCAAACTATAAAAAATTGGACACGACTGAAACAGCTGTACAACAACAACCCATTCCATGCAGCCAAGTTCAAGTCCCATTTTGTCCATGCTTCCCTACAAATAACAGTCAACCCTTTCTCTTCCAAATACCTAAACCATTCAATATCTGTCTCCACCACTCGTAGAGCACTTAGCTTACATCGCTGTGTGTTGTCAGTTAGGTATTTTACATATATGTTTTGTCTCCCCAGATAAAATTCTAAGTTGCTTGAAGATAGATCCTTTCTAATAACTCCTATCTCTCATAGTTATTACACAAAGCTTTATATATCAAATGTCCTAAATCAGTGTGGATTGATTAATGAATTTTCTCCTATTTTATCAGTATAAAAATAAATAAAAGTAAAAAAGACCTCCCAAAATTCCACCAGAACTTCCACCAAATGCGTATTGCCATCTTCCTTCCTCTTTCCGGTTCTCCTAAGCTCTCTCCACCCTCTATTCTTGAAGCTTGTACCAGACTTAAAGAATATATATCTCCACTCGCAAGAGAAGTTAATGTCCTCATCTTTGGAATTCATGCCTTAGATTTCTAGCTGTCTTGATTGGATACTTACTTAACCAACTAACATTTAGGTGATTCTAGATTCCAGATCACGTGAAGATAAAATTCATGCACTATCCAATTGAACGTCTAGATCATCATGCCATATGCCTGGCTCTATATCCACCCCGTTACCTACCTCTCTCAACTTCTTGCACTGAGTAAAGCAATCAAATCAATTTAACAATTGCTTCTGGAAAATGTTTATCAAGTAATTGTCTTGAGGATTAGCACACTATTCTTATACACCAGACCAAGTCTCTTTTCCTTGGGCAGTATATTCTTACATTTGTTATCTTCCTCTAAAAGAATATAAGCTCTTTGAGAACAGGGACAGAGCCTTTGTATTATCATTATCTGTATTTCCCAGTGCATTTTAAACCCTGCCCCCTGCACCTTCATTTAACCTTTCCAACTGTAAAAATCTGTTATTCCTGGCAGTAATTTCTGTTACATATTTCAGGACAAGTCTGAATTTCTATGTACAAGAAAGTCAAAGGCATGGGTGTTAGTACAAATCTTCCATTACCTTATGGTGACATACAAAGCAAGTAATTTCACATCACTATACCTAAGTTTCTTTAAATTAGAGAACTAGATTAGATAAGGAATTTTTATATTGCTTTAAGGTTTGCAAAATGTTTTATGTGTTATCTCATTTGATACTCACAACAACTCTGGGAGGTAGCTTCTCTTATTATCCTCGTTCTACAGTTGAAGCATAGGCTCAGAAAGGCAGCCTGTTGTTCAGGTTCAAACTGGTAGCTTGTTACTTACAGAGTAAGGATTTGAACTCGTCTTCCTGATTTCCTGGGGAGCTAGGTGGTACACAAGTTAGAGTGTCAGGCCTAGAATTAGGAAGACTCATCTTCCTGAGTTCACATTGTGACTCTGTCCAAAGTCACTTATCCCTCTTTGCCTCAGCTTCCTCATCTTTAAATGAGCTGGAGAAGAAAACTGTCCCAGTGTCTTTATCAAGAAAACCCTAAATAGAGTCATCAAGATTTAGACATGACTGAAAATTACTGAACAATAAGAAACTTCCTAACTTAAAATCCAAAACTATCCACTCTGCCACCAGGTTGCCTAGATAATCTATCTAATTCCTTCTAACCCTGTACTGTGTTCCGTACGGATGACCTCCAGGAGCAATTTTCAGACCTATCTGCAAAAAAAAACAAACAAATAAACAAAATAAAATAAACATCTGAATCCAACTTTTAGCCCACTGACCCTTTTTCTCATCTCTCGGGTACCTTTTGCCTTTCGCTGGCTCAAGGATTCTGTGTACAGTTTTAAATGTTTCATTTTGAACCTATGAGTAGGCCTGATTGATGACTAGGATACAAAGTTTTGTCATTTTTCAAAAGGAATTTATAATAGGAAAAGAAACCTTATACACAAGAGTGCCAGGTGCTACTTTAGAAAATAAAGAACTGACAAAAATGGTGCTTTAGTGTAGATAACCTTGAAGATAACTTTTTTTGAAGGGGGAAGGCAAGGCAATTGGGATTAAATGACTTCCCCAAGTCACACAATTAATAAGTGTCAAGTCTCTGAGGCCAGATTGAAGATAACTTTTAATTATGAAAATCTGTGATTATATCAGAAAGAAGAGGAGGAAGGTGATGGACTTTGTGAATATAGTAGTAGTTTTGGATGAATCTGAAATAGAAGACTGCAATGGAGATGTGATAGTGTAGGTAGATAGGGCAGTGGATCCTGCACAGTGCCTACAGTAAAGAAGACCTAAGTTCTAAACCCAGTGTTGGTCATTTACTAGCTATGTGACACTGGGCAAGTCACTTAACCTGTTTGCCTCAGTTTCCTCATTTGTAAATGGGAATAATAATAGCATCTACCTCCAGGGTTTTTGTGAACATCAAATGAGATAATAATTATAAAACACTTAGTACAGTACCTGGCACATGGTAAGTACTATAAAAATGTGAGTTATTTTTATGTATTTATCAAAGGAGGAGGAGGAGGGGAAAAAAGAGGGAGACATTACCCTGCGTTCAGTCTTTTAGTGATAAGCTTTTTTCTGAACTTGACTTGACCTGTGGAAAATATACTATCCTTCAGTCTGTACTCAAAGTTTTGTCAGACCAATTATAGCTTCAATTTTTGTGGTGTAATCTTTGAGTAACTAATGTTACCTCCACATCAGGATGAGAATCAGAGCAAGTCTTAGGAAGAACATTTAGTTCTTTTGATAAAATGAAATTAATTTTGTTTAATTAGGCACACATAATTAGCATAATTTTCTCTTCACAAAGTACAAAATAATTACTATATGGAATGATCTTTTAAAAGCTCAAATAATTCTAAGAATAAGGGGTATACCTTTTTAGTAACTTAAATTTTTATCAGCCCCTCTTGAATATTGGTTTTTCTTTCCTCCCAGGTTATTTTCAAATGAAGTAATTATGAATCACAGTGCCTGGCACATATTAACTGCTATATAAATGTTGTAGTTTTCATTATTATTTATTATTGTCATTATCATTATAGTGAACCTTTAAGTTTGTGTAACAGATTTTTTTTTTAGCTCATACATAGCTTTTAGTCAGAACTGCAGGTGCTAAGTATCTCATAAACATTCTTTTCCTGCTACTTGGTCTGAGCACTAATTGCCCTTAAGCAGCTTTTAAATTCTCCTGCAATAATCTATCTCTCTGACCATCTGGATTCAAGCATCAGGCATGAAGCAATGTGTTTCTTCCAGATGTTTTTAATTTCTTCACTCAGAACTTTTTACTTTACGCAGAAGACTTTTTGAAAGAGTCATAAGTTTTTTCTCTCCACACAGACAAAACAAAACATGTGTTTAAGCACGTTTCTTTACGAAGACCAAAGTATGGCAATGTAATTTAAAAATGTACGTCACTAACATAACACAATCTCCCTCTCTCTCCCCCTCTCTCTCTTTCTCTCTCTTTCTCTCTCTCTCTCTCTCTCTCTCTCTCTCTCTCTCTCTCTCTCTCTCTCTCCACACACACACGTGTATATATGTGTGTGCATATATATAGATAGGTATAGTTTTCTTAGTCTTTCATTTAATGAATTAAATCAAACTTTATTTAAACTATTTAATTAATGCTTAATTAATTTAATTAATTTTAAATTAATTTAATTAAACTCAACAAATATTTACTGAATGCATCCAAAGTTTCTGAATTCAGAAAAATATTTTTAAAGATTCAGAGGAAGAATAAGTAAGATTCCATGGCTACAGCTTCTCCAGGGAAGATCAACCCAAGAGACATGGGATATGCTCAAAAATTAAACTGAAGATACAAAGGAAAATAGTTCTAATGATGAAAAAGTTTGGAAGAAACTGATGTGGATATGGATGTGGATATACAGGGAACTGTCCAATCAGCTTAGGTGTGCTGGATTTTCTGGTTGGTTGGTTGGTTTAAGAAATGTACAAAACATCGAGAAAAAGGAAGGAAATAGAAGATAAGTATGAGAATGCAAAAATTAAACCAGTAAAAACAAAAGCAGTATCAATAAGTTCAGAACTGAGGTTACTGAGAAAAGTTAATGCTCAACCACAAAATGTAAATGTTTTCATTGTTTCAAAGGTAATATCTCGTTGTTGTTCAGTTGTTTGAGTTGTTTTTGAGTCTTTTTGATCCCATTTGGGGTTTCTTGGCAAAGATACTAGACTGGTTTGCCATTTCCCTGTCTAGCTCACTTTACAGTCATTTGACCAGGGTCACACAACTACTAACTGTCTAAGGCTAGATTTGAACTCACATTTTCCTGACTTCAGGTCTGACACTCTACTGTGTCTTTTGTTAACTCCCCTTAATGCACTTAGAGACACTGACTGACTACTATTGCCTTTAGGGGTCTAGGGCTAACTAGGGAAAGGGAGAGATGGTAGAAAGGGAAAGAAAACAAATTTATTAAATGCCAGGTACTGTGATAAACACTTTACAAACATTATCTCATTTGATCCCTACAATGATCCTATTAGGGGGCCATTATTGTTATTTTTATTTTGCCATTAATAAACCTGAGGCAGAGATAGATTGAGTGACATGCCACAGACCAAACAGCTACTAAGTGTCTGAGACTAAATTTGAATTTAGTTCTTCTTAACTCCAGAACCAAAGTCCCCAAGTCTTACCACCTAGCTGCCGAAAGATGAAATTGGTTTCTAGTTTTCTTGCTCACCAGATCCCATTCAGTATGCTCCTATTAAGAACCAGTAAAGTTCTATTAGCTTTTGGAAAAGAATTTTATTGTGATTATGAAGATATAACAAGAATAGTCATTACAAAACAACATCCCTCCCCCACCCATAGGGTACATTGTCCCTTTGCAATGCAAGCTGCATGTATAATCTAGGATTAAACTATTAGTGAGATACTGTTTTAGAGAATGCCTGTTGACTTATGGGCATCTCTTGACTTTTTTTCTTCCTTCATGAGGTGCTCTTAGGTGTAGTTCTTTTCTGGGCATCAAGGAATAGCACTTTCCCGGAGTGCGTTGTGACCCTTATTCCTGATTGCCATCTCCAAGAGATTGTCTTTCCCTATCTCTCGGCAAGCAATTCATCCCTATTTGGCTACTATTACTCTAGTGGATTCTGCTACTATCTCTGTTGCCAGTAAGACTTCTGCTAGATCTCCTAGTTGTCTAAAAACTAAGAGAAGCAAAGTCATCATCTACTCACAGAAACATGGTAGGTCATGGAAGACAGAGCAACTACCCTTTCTCTATCAGCAGCTGACAGCAGTTTTGCCTCTTTCGCTATCAGGAAGAGAAAAAAATGAAGCAAATAAAACTAATGGGGGAGAATCTCTTCTTTCATGTATGCAATGAGTTTCAGGGTGGTAACTCGAGTCATTAGTCCTTCTAACTCTTCAACTAGTCAGAAAAAGTTGGTAGTGTACTCAGTCACTAAGCAGTGGAAGTAGTCTCTTAAGTATCTCCATGTGATTGGACTGGAAACAGGCAGAGGATATCTGTGTGTGATCTAAGAACTATGCGTGTGTGTGTAGATATAGATGTAGATATGTATGTATGTATACACATATACACACATACATATAGATATGTATGTATGTATACACATCTATATCTATGTATGTATATCAATCCATCTCTCTATAAAGATATATATATATATATATATATATATATATATATATATATATATATATCAGCTTTGAAGGTGTCCTATTCATCCTCCTCCATTAACCACTCCCTCATTAAAGGATTTGGGGCAGGAGATGGAAGAAGGAAGAACAATGAATAGGATCTATGCCTTGGATGAAAGGAATAATATTAACTGATATCAAAGAGAAAGAAGAACTACTTGATGCTTATTTTGCTTCCATTTTCTATGCCAAGGAGAATGATCTTTGCATTGAAATGGAATAAACAAAAATGGAAAACATAAATTTGATATATAGTATAATTAAAAATTAATAATATAGTTCCTACTTGCCTTTGATGACTTCAAGTTACCTGGGCCAGATGAAAAGAATCCTCAGATCCTGAAAGAATTTATATACGTAATTACTAAGCCACTCAGTAATTTTTGAAGGGTCACAGAAAATGAAACATGCCATGATACTGGAGAAGAGAAAATATTTATTTATTTTTAAAAAAAGAAAAGGGAGAACAGAGTCTTCACACCATATAGACAAGTGAATATCATATTGATGACTTGGAAAATTATAGAATGGATAAACAGAGTGAACATTCAGAAAGGGAAGCAGTATTTACAAGAGACCAACTTGAACCATAATATTTCATGCTGGATTAAACTCATTGACATTTCTAAAAGGGTTACTAAATTAATAGTTCAGTAATTTGTATAGAGACTTTAGCATACTATTTGATAAAGTACTTCACACTATTCCAACTTCACCCACCCTTCCAAAACCTTTACCTCTCATGACATTCCTAAATTAGCCATCATAGTGTGAAGATCATTGATTTCAGATCATATGATTAACCAGTGAATTAACTGAGGATGTTTAACCCTGAGAATAGAAGGTTTGGTGGGACTTAATAGTTATTCTCCAGGGTACTCATATTTATGCAGAAGAGCAATTAGGTTTGTTCTGTGTAACCTCAAAAGAAAGATCTGGAAGTAATGAATGAAAGAGCCTAGAGGGCAAATTAAAATTCAATATGAAGGGAAGGTAAAATGAACAAAATTTGGTAATAATAAGAGCTATCCAAAAGTGGAATGAGCTATTTCAAGAAGTTGTGTATTCCCCTTTATTAGATTTCTTAAAAAAATAAATGAACTTTTATTAAGTATGACTAATGGGTAATAGGAGTTTCTTTTGGGAATGAGGAACTGAAGCTAATTGCAACTGTCAGATTCTGTGATAAGGAAGATCAGAGGAAACAGGCAGAAAGTAGTTACAGTAATGCAAATTCTGGGTCAGAATGCTCTATAATAGAGTGTTGGCAGCATGAATAGAAAGTAAAGAATGCATATTAGGCAGTTTAAAAAAAAAATTTTCGAGGATTTTCTTTTTTTTTTATGTTTATTTATTTATTTTTAGTTTTCAACATTCAATTCCACAAAATTTTGAGTTCCAGATTTTCTCCCCATGTCTTCCCTCTCCCCAACCCAAAAAGACATTCATTCTGATAACCCCTTCCCTAATCTGCCCTCCCTTCTGTCACACCCCACCCTTCCCTTATCCTCATCTCCTCTTTTTTCTTGTAGGGCAAGATAGATTTCTATACCCCATTACCTGTGTTACTTATTTCCCAGTTGTATGCAAAATCAATTATCAACACTCATTCCTAAAACTTTGAGTTCCAACTTCTTTCCCTTCCTCCCTCCCCACCCATCCCCACTGAGAAGGCAAGCAATTCAATACAGGCTATATATGTATAGTTTTGCAAAAGACTTCCATAATATTCATGTTGTGTAAGACAACCAATATTTCCCTCCATCCTATCCTGCCCCCCATTTATTCTATCCTGTTGTTTGACCTTGTCCCTCCCCAAAAGTTTTTACTTATAATTATCCCCTCCTCCCATTTGCCCTCCCTTCTATCATCCCCACACACACTGTACTTATCTCCTTATGATTTCTCTTTCCTGTTTACCTTTTCATGTTTCTCTTGATTCTCTTGATTCTTGTGTTTGAAAGTCAAATTTTCTATTCAGCTTTGGTCTTCTCATCAAGAGTGCTTGAAAGTCCTCATTTCATTGAATAATCATTTTTCTCCTGAAGTATTATACTCAGTTTTTCTGGGTAGGTGATTCGTGGTTTTCATCTTAGTTCCTTTGACTCATGGAACATCATATCCCAAACCCTTCTGTCTCTTAATGTAGAAGCTTCTAGATCTTATGTAATCCTGATTGTACTTCAACAATACTCAAACTGTTTCTTTCTAGCTGCTTGCAGTATTTTCTTCTTGACCTGAGAACTCTGGAATTTGGCTACAATATTCCTAGGAGTTTTTCTTTTCAGATCTCTTTCAGAAGTGAACAATATTTACTTTGCCCTCTGGTTCTAGAATATCAGGGCAGTTTTCCTTGATAATTTCATAAAACATGATGCCTAAGCTCTTTTATGATCATGGCTTTCAGGTAGTTCCATAATTTTAAAATTGTCTTGCCTGGATCTATTTTGCTGGTCAGTTGTTTTTCCAATGAGATATTTCACATTATCTTGCATTTTTTCATTCTTTTGGTTTTGTTTTGTGATTTCTTGGTTTCTCCCAAAGTCATTAGCTCCATCTCTTCCATTCTAATTTTTAAAGAACTATTTTCTTCAGTGAGCTTTTGAACCTCTGTTTTCATTTGGCTGATTCTACTTTTTAAAGTATTCTTCTCCTGATTGAATTTTTGAACCTCTTTTACCAATTGTGTTAGCCTATTTCTGAAGGTAATATTTTCTTAAGCATTTTTTTGGATCTCCTTTAGAATTCTGTTGACTCGCTTTCCATGATTTTCTAGCATCACTCTCATTTATCTTCCCAATTTTTCCTCCACCTCTCTTACTTGATTTTCCAAATCCTTTTTGAGCACTTCAATGGCCTGAGACCATTGCATATTTACTTTGGAAGTTTTGGAAGCAAAAGCCTCGACTTTTATGTCTTCCTCTGATGGTATGCATTGTTCTTCCTCATCTGAAAGGATGAAAGAAAATACCTGTTCAACAAGAAAGCAACTTTCTATAGTCTTATTGTTTTTCCCTTTTTGGGGCATTTTCTCAGCCTGTTACTTGACTTTTAAGCCTTTGTCAAGAGGATATACTCTAGGGACCTGCATGTTCTTAGTTCCTCCAAGGTGGCACTATCAAGGGAGAGGAGTTTACTCCTCTCCTGGCCTGTGCTCTAGTCTGGCAGCAACCACAAGCAACCTTCTGCCCAGGATCTGTGAGTAAGATTCCCTCTCCAGAGTCTCCACCAGCTCCAGCAGCCAGTGTTCCTCCTTGCCCCAGGACTGCCACTCAGGGCTGAGACACAGATTAGCTGCTCAATTCCCCCAGGGCCTTTAAGCTAAGGGCTCCAAAAATGGATCCTGCTGCTGTGGTGGCTTCTACTGGCATGTCCAGATCATGGTCCCTTCTCACCCAGATGAAAGAGCTTTCTTACTGACCTTTGAAGCTGTCTTTGATGTTTGTGGGTTGAGCAATCTGGGAACTACTGCTGCAGGTGGCACCCTGAAGCCTGCCCTAGTCCTATCACCATTATACCACATGGCCTCTGCTGTGCTGCCCTGCTCCAAACCTGGTGCAATAGACCTTTCCTGTTGACCTTCCATGTTGTCTTGGGCTGGAAATCCCTTACATTCTGTTGTTTTGTAGCTTCTGATGCTCTAGGATTTGTTTAGAGTCATTTTTACAGGTATTTTATGGGTTACAGGGAGGGGGGAGCTTCTACAGTTCTGTTTTTCTATTCTGCCATCTTGGCTCCACCCTGTGGAGGATTTTCAAAACGTGATTATTCAGTACAATGAAATGTAAATGTCAACAAATTGCATCAAAGTTTTTCACCAGGATGACTTGGGAAATGATGGCTGATTAAGTAATGTCATGAGAGGGAAATTATTTGGAAGAATATGGGAAGTTAATTTATTTAACAATTTTTTAAATGTTCCTATTTTGTGTAGAGCACTCTTCTAGGTGAAATGAGAAATAGAAATATTTGAAAAGACACATCCCTTACCTATGGAACTAATAGTGTAGGAGATAACACAGAAACATAGTTGACTATAATATAGGCTAGTTCATACAGGTTATGTGACATATATATATATATATATATATATATATATATATATATATATATATATATATATATATATATATACACACACACACACACATATCTTACATATGGGATAACTGGTTTGCCTTAGTGATTTAGGGGAATGTCTGTGCTAAGCATAAGAAAAATTCACTGACAGAAGAGATGGATTTGAATATTTTATTTCAAGGGGACATGAGGCAATAGAATCAGGCACTGAGGAAAACTTAGAGCTTGGTCTTAGAGCTTTGTTGTCTACCAAAGGAACTGAGGTTATCATTTTGTTAACTGTCATTTTGTTTATCAACCACTTTAATATTTTAATAATTATTATTTTGCTATGTTACTGTTCTACTCTCTTACTATTTTATCTGTCTTGAAGTCTGATGGCAAGTGCTTAGTGCTTACATACATATTAACTGGAAGCTATAATCATAGATCTGCACCCAAGTGGCCCAGGTCAGAGGTTTGTCTTCTCACTGAATTGAAGCACCAGTGGGATTTGATAACCGCCTGGGAGTCTGAGAAGTCTTCTTAGGGACAAATAGCTGTTTATGCCAGAGAACTCAGCATGACTAAATTGTAACTATAAGTGAAACAAGGCTGGCAAATGAAGGCCAGTTTCCTGAAATTGGAGCTGGATCATACATTTTTATGTAGTGATGGGGAGCATGATTAAGCCGGCATAGTTTTGTAGTCAAATCCAATCTAGTCAACAAACTTGTATGCTTCACAAAATGAACAAATGACAGGCACACAATACAATTGATACTTGCAAAAAAGCCACATTCTGATTTTCCCTATCTCCAATCTGCCCTCTCTTCTGTCATCCCTCCTTTCTCTTTTCTCCTGTAGGGCCAGATGGGGTGGGGGAAGGGGAGAAAAGGGGAGAAAATTTGGAACCCAAAATTTTGTGAAAATGAATGTAAAAAGTTAAATTAAAAAAAAAAGCCACATTCTGTCATCATTAGTGCTATGCTCCCACCATCATGAACCCTAATGAAGTCCAAGAAAATTTTTATGAAGATATGAAGACAGACCTTCATCATCAATGTGCTGAAAGAAGACAAATTTCTTATTCTGGATGACTTTAAATCCAGAGTAGACACAGACTGTCACACATAGCAGGAAGTCCTTGGAAAGAATGGAGTTGGAAATAGCAACAGCAATAGACAGTATTGAAGACTTATATGTCTCATGACCTCATCACAAATACTGTTTTCCATTTACCCAATTATAACAAAACTTCATGAAAACACCCTAACAATATTGACATTTAATAGATTATTTTCTTGAAAGGAGAACAGACAGACAGCATGTGAGAGTGATGAAGGCAATATATGACCCAGTGCTGGACCAATAATAGACGTGTCTTCTTTAAACTAAACTAAACATTCACAA
The DNA here is from genome assembly GCA_023548195.1 of Bettongia penicillata ogilbyi. NCBI lineage: Eukaryota > Metazoa > Chordata > Mammalia > Diprotodontia > Potoroidae > Bettongia > Bettongia penicillata. The sequence continues at coordinate 1,423,315 of JAJHZJ010000318.1, read as the reverse complement.
AAATAGTGGTCCCAAGACATGATGACTACCAGAAGACGCAGGGTTAATAAATTAGAGCACTTCTTCACGTTTGAGCAGTTTATTACCAATTTGGAGAGAAAGCTGAGCCAACACACTATTGTGTATTCAACCCAACAACTAAGACCAAGAAAACAAAGATTTTCCACCTGTCAGAATCACATCATCCATATGTGGAACCATTGGTTACAGAAAATGGAGAAATCTTTAATGCTCTGGATAAGTTCATTTTCCTTGGCAGTATACTTTCCAGTACTATAACATAAATGTTGTGAGTGATGCATGCATTGTTAATGCTAGCTCAGAAATTGGGAAGCTCTGAAATAATATGAGAAGAGGTATTAGACTGCCTGCCAGACTGCAGGTTGCAGAGTTGTGCTGACCTCATTGTTGTGTTCCTGTGAAACCTGGACAGTCTGCCGGTACCATGCCAGAAAACTGAACACTTTTATGTGAACTGTCTGAGGAAATTTCTGAAGATTACTGAGCAAGATATGGCACTGGACCCCGAGTTCCTTTCTTGAGCTGAAGTGATAAGGATTAAAATTCTACTGCAGATAGGACAAGATGGGCACAACACATTGTTTGAATGACAAATATACATCAGCCTGAAAAGACTATTTTACAGGGAACTTACACAAGCAAGAGCACACAGAGCGGTCAGAAGAACTGATATAAGGATAACTGACACTCTCAATATATCTCTAAAGAACTGTGGTATTATTTATCAAACCTAGGGTACACTGTCATGATGCAATCATCTAGCATGGCATGCCTGTATCAAAGTAGGTGATTATTCTCTATGACCAATATGCAATTGTGGTAGCTTCAGAGAAGCCTGATATGCATAAATATAGAAATATCTTCCTCCAAAGTACTCATACAGGTTTTTTTTTAATTTTATTAATTTTATCTATTTTCAGTGTTCTATAATCACTACCATATGACTTAGATTTTTTTCTCCCCTCCTTCCCCATTCCCTCCCTGAGACAGCACACAGTTTTATGTAGGCTGGCTCTACACATGCATTGTTATTAAATACATTTTCACTATATTCATGCTGTGTAGAAGAATTAAAATGAATAGGAGAAATCATATAACAAACCAAAACGTAATATAAAAAAAACAATGATTTGCTACATTCTGTGATTGAATTCCATAGTCCTTTCCATGGATGTGGAGGGCATTTTGCCTTAGAAGACCACTGAGAATTTTTTAAGTCCTTGCATGGCAATGAAGTTCCAAGTCTGCCAGAAAATACTCACACACTGTGGTCGTTGCTGTGCACAAAGGTCCCCTGGTTCTTCTCCTTTTGCTCAGCATCAGATTATGTAAGGCGTTCCGGGCCTCTCTGAAGTCTTCAGTTCATCATTTCTTATAGCACAATTGTATTCCATTACATTCATATACCATAAATTACTCAGCCATTCCCCAATTGGTGGGCATCCTCTTGATTTCCAGTTTTTGGCCGCCACAAAGAGTGCTGTTATAAATATTTTTGTACATGTGGGACCCTTTCCCATTTTTATGATCCCTTGGTGATACAGTCCTAGAAGTAATATTGCTGGGTCAAAGGGTATGCATATTTTTTCAGCCCTTTGGGCACAGTTCCAAATTGCTCTTCAGAATGGTTGGATGAGCTCACAGCTCCACCAACAATGAATTAGTATTCTAATTCTCCCATATCCTCACCAACATTTGTCATCTTCCTGTTCTGTTATGTTAGCCAATCTGATAGGTGTGATATGGTACCTCAGAGTTGTTTTGATTTGCAACTCTCTAATCAATAGTGATTTAGAGCATTTTTTTCATATGACTATAGATAGCTTTAATTTCTCCCTCTGAAAAATACCTGTTCATATCCTTTGACCATTCATCAGCTGGGGAATGACTTGTGTTCTTGCACATTTGACTCAGTTCTCTGTATATTTTAGAAATGAGGCCTTTATCACAGACACTAGCTGCAAAAATTCTTGCCTGGTTTTTTGCATCCCTCTGAATCTTGGATGCATTGGATTTGGTAGTGCAAAAACTTCTTAGTTTAATGCAATCAAGATTATCCATCTTGCACTTCATAATGCTTCCTATCTCTTCTTTAGTCAGAAATTCTTCCCTTCTCCATAAATCTGATAAGTACACTATTCCTCACTCCACCAATTTGTCCATAGTATCAACTTTATACCTAGATCATGTACCTATTTGGATTTTATTCTTGTGTTGATTTCAGGCATTGGTCTATGCCTAGATTCCACCACACTTTTATCCAGTTTTCCCAGCAATTTTTGTCAAACAGTGAGTTCTTATCCCAAATTTATCAAGGAGTAGATTGCTATATTCCTTGCCTACTATGTCTTCAGTACCTACCTTATTCCATTTGTCTACCTTTCTGTTTCTTAGCCAGTACCAAGTGGTTTTGAAAATTGCTGATTTATAGTACAATTTGAGATCTGGTAGAGTTAGGCCACCTTCCTTATCATTACTTTTCATTAGTTCTCTTGATATTCTGCACCTTTTGTTTTCCAGATGAATTTTGATATTATTTTTTTCATCTCAAGAAAATAATTATCAGATAGTTTGATTGGTATAGCACTAAATAAATAAATTAAATTAGGTAGAATTGTCATTTTTATTGTATTGGCTCAGCCTACCCACGAGCAATGATGTTTTTCCACTTACTTCAATCTGACCTTATTTGTGTGAAGAGTGTTTTGTAATTGTGTTCATATTGTCCCTGGATTTGTTTTGGCAGGTAGACTCCCAAATATTTTATAGGGTCTACCATAGCTTTAAATGGGATTTCTCTTTCTATCTCTTGCTGTTCGGCTTTGTTCGTAATATATAGACATTCAGAAGATTTGTTTGGGTTTATTTTGTAACCTGCAACTTTGCCAAAGTTGTTTATTATTTCAAGTAGTTTTTTTTTGCTTTACTCTCTGGGATTCTCTAAGTAAATCATCATATCATCTTCCAAGAGTGCTAACTTAGTTTATTCTTTGCCTATTCTAATTCTTCAATTTCTTTATCTTCTGTAATTGCTACAGCTAATATTTTTAGTACCATATTGAATAATAGTCACGATAATGGACATAGGTGTTTCACCACTGATCTTACTGGAAATGCATCTAGCTTATCTCCATAGCATATAATGCTTGCTGAAGGTTTTAGGTAGATACTGCTTATTATTTTATGGAAAGTTCCCTTTATTCCTGTGTTCTCCAGTGTTTTTAATAGGAATGGGTGTTGTATTTTGTCAAAAGCTTTTTCTGCATCTATTGAGATATTCATGTGGTTTCTGTAAGGTTTGTTGTTGATATGATCAATAATACTAATATTGAACCAGCCCTGCATTCCTGGTATGAACCCTACCTGATCATAATGTATTATTCTCATGATTTACCATTTTTTGTTTCCTCCTTTTCACATCTCCTGTTACAATCCCTTTACATGTTTAAATCACATTTTTCATCACATAATTTGCTTTATAAATGTTCCCTCTATCTGTATATATCCCTTTTACATTTCATAGCAGATATCCAATTCTCAAGATTAATGATTATCATCTTCCCTTATAGGAAGGTAAGCCATTTTCCCAAAGTGAGTAACAAGTTTATTTTTCCCCTGTTTAGCTTTTTATGCCTCTCTTGAGACCTGAGTTTGAAGATCAAATTTTCTATTGAGTTCTGACCTTTTTATCAGGAAGGTCTGGAAATCCCTTATTTTATTGAATGCCCATCTCCTTGCCTGAAATATTATGCTGAACTTTGCTGAGTAACTGATGCTTGGTTCTAGTCCCAGATCCTTTGCCTTGCAAAATGTCATATTCCATTTCCTTCTGTCTTATAATGTAGAAACTGTGATCCTGACTGTAGTTCCTCAATATTTGAATAGTCTCTTTCTAGCTGCCTGTAGTATTTTCTCCTTCACTTAATAGTTCTGCAGTTTGGCAACAATATTTCTTGGTGTTTTTAGTTTGGAATTCCTTGTGGGAGGTGAACGGTAGATTCTATTGATGACTATTTTGCCTTCTGCATCTAGCACTTCTGGGGAGTTTTCCTTAATGATTTCTTGGAAGATATTGTCCAGACTCTTTTTTTCATCCTGGTTTTCTGGTAGGCCAATGATAGTTAAATTTTCTCTCCTGGACCTATTTTCCAGGTCAGTTGTTTTTCCAGTTAGATATTTTAAGTTTTCTTCTATCTTTTCATTCTTTAGATTTTGTTTGATTCTTGATGTCTCATGGAGTCACTGGCTTCTACTTGTCCAATTCTAATTTTCATCAAATTGTTTTCTTCAGTTAACTTTTGCATTTCATTTTCCATCTGTTCAATTATTCTTTTTAAGGAATTATTTTCTCCAGTTAATTTTTGTACTTCCTTTTCCATTTTTCCAGTTTTCCCAGTTAGGTTTTTTTCCTTCCTTTTCCATTTGTTCAATTTTCCTTTTTAAAGAGCTCTTCTCTTCAGTAATTCTTTTTTCATACTTTTAAAATCATTGGCCATGTTTTCTTCTATTTCCTTCTTCAGCTATTCCAGGAGTGCTCTTTGTGTATGGGAGCAGTTCATAGTCCCTTCTGAAGTTTCAGATGAGAGTACAGTCTCAATGCTGACCCCTTTGGTATTTGTGTTATGTTATCCCCATAGAAAGATTCTATAGTCTTTTCTTTCCTGCTTTGCTTCTTGGACAGGATGGTGATTCTTTGTGTGTTGTGGCCTCTGTTTCTTTAAGCTAAATGCTGAAGAACATAGTGCTGAGCTGGCTGGTGTTTGAAAGCAAAGGTAAATTCTATTTGTTTTTCCCAAGATCAGCCCTGGAGCTAGATTTTTACGTGTGGGAAGGGGTGATCTGGTCACAGGAGATCTCCTTAGCTGAGCTAGAGGAAAGGCAAGCTCTGCATTTAGTGATATTGTCTTCTTCTTTCCCCTTGAGCACTGAGGTATGCCTGGGTCCTTGTGCAGGGCTCTACCCGCTGGAGCTCTGGCTGTCTGGGACAGCTCTGTTTCTCTGCCACAGTACAAGGAATCCCCCTTAGCTATTTTCCTAGCCTCAGATGCTATGAGACTGTTTGCCCCTTCTGCTGGTACCACTGATTCAGGATTTCTCTGGGGAAATATTTTTTAGTTCTTTCAAGGTCAACAAGGGGAAAGGGGGAGAGCATTTACTGATCACTCTGCCATTTTGGCTCCCAGAAGTTCGAGTAAGTGACTTACAGATATTTAATCTGAGGGCTGAAAATCTCAGATGCAACTATTGCAGATACCTGGGCCTCTTTTGGCAGCTCTCCCTTGCTAGGCTCTGCTGGACTCTTGCCCTGAGCTGCTATCCCACCATACCACCACTTCCTCAGACCACCCTGGGCCTTTCCTGCTCAGCCCTGCTGTGGCCAGGTGATGCTGTATGCTCCCCCACCCTCATGGAACTGATTCTTCCCATTGATCTTCCAGTCTGTCCTGGACTGTGAAACTGACACAGTCTGTCCCCTCTTGGATTCTGCACTTCCACAATTTGGTCAGATTCTCTTTTTGAAGGTATCTGAGAAAGTTTGTCTAAGAGCATAGGGGAGTGGTTGGTCTCACTCCGCCATCTTCCATACAGGTTTTTTTGTACCTGCCCTTCTGAACTCATACTAGTATGAATGGTGAGTAGATACACTGATAATTGACCCTGACATTGCAAGGTCATTTTGTTCCTCTGAACACAAAGGACAAACAACAGTAGAGAGCTGTAAGAGGAAGTCCTATGTGAGTACGTTTGAGATGAGTATTTTAAAGTAAAGGAAAAAAAGAAGGATTTCATGGAAGAAGCAGCACTGGATTGGGGATTTAAAGGATAGGTGAGAATTCAGCACATGAAGAAGAGAAGGGAATGTATTCCATGCTGAAGGAACAGAGAAAAGGTATAAAACAGGAGATAAACACAAAATTTGTGGGCTAAGTAGGCTAGAGACCTTATGGGAAAATTAATGAGATAAAGCTGGAAACAGAGTGACACAACATTGTAGAGAGTCTTCAGTCCATAGTGAAATAATTTTAGAGAGATTTTTTTTATTAAAGTGGCATAACAAGATTTAAGGATAAACAAGATTAATTTTGCAATTATATGGAGTATTACTATGTTGTTATAAGTTGTCAATACATATTAGGGAGATTGGAGGAGGAAGTTGATTAGAAAATTATTACAATAATCCAGGCAGGTTGAAATGAAGACATAAAATAGAGTGATGTTTATGAGAATATTGAAGAGGGGGAGGAGATGAGATATGTCTCAGGTATTGAACTACTAGGAATTTCTAAATGAATGGCTGTTTAAGTGAATGGCATTACCACAGTCAAAAATATTGCAGTGAAAAGAGCAAAACTTGCTTTTGAACATATTGAGGCTTAAGGTTCTGGTAGGGCATTGAGGTGGAGATATATACATCTGTAGAAATGGTCTTCCAAGTCATCTGAGTAAGTGATATTGTCCATAAAATGAGAAAAGTATTAAAAGGCATGTAGAACAAGGAAATGCTGTTGGAGAATAGCTTTATTATAATATAGATAGAACATGGTGTAGATTCAATAAAGAACATGAAAAGTAGAATTTGTAGTGATAGATGGATAAAGAGAAGTAATCTATGAAGCCAGAGAAGGAGCTAATATGTACTACTGTTACTCCAAAGAAGTAGGACAAGTTCTGTTAGACATTTCACTTTTAAGTGATAACACAGCATTCATTCATTGAAGAAATATTTTTACTAACCACTTGCAGTAATTATTAAGCATTGATGTAGATATGTCAATAGTTAGATAGTAAGGAGATGGGCCTTAAATATGTATTGGGAAATCAGTTATGCAGATATCAGAACTGAAGATTTCTGTATTTATTTCCCTAAGGGGTACAAGATAATGAGATAATATCAGAGTTCCAAGATGAACTTTAGGCAATATACAATGTTAAACAAGAAGAGAAGGAAGAATAAAAGAAATATGAGTAGATAAAATGTAGAAGCAATAGCAGCATAGTATATTATCATGAAAAACTGAAGCTGGGAAATGTTTGAAGAATGAGGGCATTTGCATTTTATGAGAGAAGATCCCATGGAGAGGAGAGGATTTGTTGAGAATTGTGATATAAGTAACAAAAAGGGCTCAATGAAATTTAAAACAAAAGACATTAATGTATTGTATCCATCCATAAAAATCAGGCATAACTGAACCTGGCAAAGCAATGTATTGTATTTCATTAGTCTAATCACATACTATTTTCCTAAAAACAAACAAACAAACAAACAAAAAAAAAAACAGAAGCAAGAAGATGTTGTGTAACAGCACTCATGAACAGCAATTGCCAAATGTTATCAAGAAACTCAAGAGACAGTGTTAGAAGATCTGCTTATTGAAGCATGTGGTCTAATAAAACACTAAAGCTTACTACTTCTTATTTACACTTATTTTTTTTCTGATTTCATTTAAAATAGTCTCTAAAATAAATTAAAGAAACTGAGGCCCAGAGAAGTAAAATAATAACTAAAAATTCAAAATTATAGCTGAAGAATGCCCATTTATCCAGAATTATTTCATTTCTTGAGAAAGTAATACATGATGGTTTTTTAAAGTAATTGTTAATTTAAGGCTTATTGTTTGATTATATAAAGTTATTCTTAAAGAGATTCTAAGTAGCACACAATGATTCTAATATATGTAAACTTCTATTTTGATAACATTTGTTCAGAAATCTGGGGATAAAATTTTTGTTTTGTGCCTTACTTAAGTTGTGATACATTTAATCATTGAAACATTAAAATAACCAAAAACAAATTTATACAGATTGGACAAATACATGCATTCTCTCCTAATAATAATCTTTGATGTTAATAAGAAATGTCAACATTAAATTTCTCTCTGAGACTTGTGATGTGTTTCTCAAATATAGCATATTTACTCATCAAAACATTTTTATATCAACCTATTTAGCACTTTTTTTTAATCTTAAGAGTTTGATTCTTACATGTAATCTTGGTGCTACTACTGGATTTTGAAGTACATGTAAAGTCAGCACAGTGGCATGGAGGGAAGGATATGAGAGTAGATGGAAAGGGGCAGTTTATTCTGAATTCACTGTTAAGCAATTCTGGTTTCAGTTTATAAATGGAGTTCAGATAGAAGTTTAAGTTTGGAGCAATCTTTTCCTCCTTCAGTCTCTTAGGAGATATAAAAGAAATGGAAAAAAAGCAAATATACTCTTAAAGAAAGTGGAAAAAATGTTAATAATTAGAGCCATTTACAAATAGAATAGACTTTCTCAGGAGGTAGCTGCCTCATGTTCGCTAAAGGTTTTTGATGAAAGGCTGGGTGATGACTTTGTAGACATTTTTTATGTTTAGGTATTGGTTGGTCTATGTAACTGCTAAGGTTCTTTCTATCTTTGAAATTTTGTTATTATCTGCATAAAAGTTCAAAAAGAGAGAATTGCCAAGTTGGAAGGAAATCTAAAAACCTAATTCCCCCAATAAAACATGCTTAGTCATAGAAGCATTTTTTTTTTTTTTTTTTGAACTAGAAGGGACCTTAGAAATCATTTAGTACCAAAGGTATTAAAAGATAACAGAGTTACTTAATACTAGAGTCAGAAAAAGGATCTTAATTCTTGATATCATTGTCCCATATATTACCTCATTTGACCGTCTCCATGTCCAACAAGGTTAGTATGGCAAGCATTGTTATCCCCATTATATAGTCGTAAAAACTATAACATATGTATGCTAAATAACTTTCTCAAGGTCATACAGAAAGTTAATTTGTAGACCTAGTTCTAGAACCAAATAATTGTCTTCTTTCTAAGAATATTTACAAATCTGACCTTCCAGTTGTTTTGGCTTAGAAAATAGAAATGGCCAGCATTTAGGGGAGTATACTGTCAACTGCAATATTCAAAGTACTTACGGCAGCCGTGAAGATCTGACACAATTCAGAATCATGAAATACCAAAGACTCGCCACATGGAAGACAGAATCAAAGCATTTATTCAGAACCATAAAGGCAAACCAATCATAATCTATACGCCATAACAATGGGGACAACTCCATCCCCAAGCCTTCCCCCTGCTAGGCTTCCCTCCATTAAAGAAATTACAAGCAGGTTCCCTTAAACAAAATCACAAACAAGCTTTTTCACACATGCCAGTTAGCCACCGGCTTGCCTGCATCCTTCCTAGGTCTGACTGACCTCATGACCAAATTTTTTATCAGTTCTGACTACTCTCTGACAAATTTCCTCCCAACTCTGCTTTAGTTCTTCCTTCTCCTATTTCATCCTTCCTGTTCCACCCATTCAGCAAACTCCTCCCACCACAGACTCCATGTGACTCAGACTTCCATATGACCCAGGCAGGTCATATGGGCCAATTACTAAATGGCAAAGGTCTTCCCATTTAAATTACCATTACAGGAGTAACTGTAGAATGAGGATTAAGTTTCTAGGGATGTTGTAAATTCCTCTTTCAGATCTAGATAGAGGGAATGCTGAGGACCTTTCCATCTTTAAGGTTTTTTATTCTGTTTTAGTTTTTCATATTTTGTTTTGTTGCCACTTATTTGATTAATTCTTAACTAGGATCACCATGTATTATGCACAGGCACTTGTCTAAGTTTTTGGATATCTTTTTAAATTACATTAAGCACAAATGGTGGGAAGGCAATTCATACTCATAATTTCAAAAGGAAGATTTCATAACTTGATTTGCTAATCCAGTCTAACAATAGGTTTCATATAGTGAATGAGATTCACCTTGTCTGCTCAATGATTTTTGAATGCATCCCAACTCCTGCTCCATAAGCTATCAGAATGTCTACACATGTTCAAAAGTAGATAACAACATGGGTATGCCCTCTAGCCCCCATTATATACATAGGAGAAAATAGGTAGATAAAGGTTGTATCAGTAAGCACCCTAAATTACATGAGGGGGTGCTTCTACCACAGGTTCTTAGATCTGCGTTCATAAAGGAAAAAAACTTTCAAAGGGTTAACATTCACTTTAATCAAGCACATGTATCATTCCTTTAACCAAGTACATAAATCATTCAGTTAGTTCAGGGAGTGAGCACCCTGAATTTCAAAGAAAATACAGAGAAATCAAAAGAAGACACGGCTTCCTCTGCTTTACCATAATTCAACATACAAGTACAGTTATCTGACCAAAATTACTAGAGAGGGAAGTACAACATCTGGGTTCTCGAAGGCTTCATAGCAGCTTCCCAGAGTCCTTATCTGGCCAAATGAACACTGTTACAAAAAACTATGCCCCAAAGGAAAACCTCAACTCAGATTATTTATACATTATTTTTTAGAGTCTGAGGGCATCACAACCCTTGAGAACCAGTTCCTCATTAGCAAAAGACTTGATCCTTCCCCCAAATCTTCCCTAAACAAACTTCCCTTAATGGGCAGGCCCAGCTAATGGGTGGGGAAGATTAATCATACTAAAATAATTAACATTAAAAATACATACACTGTTTCTAGTCAAAGAAACTCTTTTTTCTGTACTTTACTCCTTGTAAAGACTCTTGATTGATAAGGCAAGATTCAATCAGAGGAATTTGATTACACTAAAACAAAAACAACAAAAAATCCTATTTTGATTGCCATTATAAAGGTTAGACTACACATTCCAAGCTACATAACCCGTAAGTGGTAAAGCCAAGATTTAAACCTAATCTTTTCATTCCCAAACTCAATCTTCTTTCTGCTGAAGTCTCATTGCAAGAATATTATACACACTTTTGCCTCCATTTGATATATGGGATTCCCATGAAGGAATCTCTCTGGAAACAGGATGATTGTGAGAGGACAGAATTTGTAAGTTGGAGAAAAAAAATGGCAGACCGCTCCAGAGCCTTTGCCAAGAAAAGCCCATGGGTTCATGAAGAGTTGGACACTATTGAATGATAGAACAACAAAACAGAATTTTGAGAATCAAAAGTTCTTCCTTTTTAATACTTCCATAAGTGTTATACTTATGGAACTATACCATATGACCATTAATCAATTACCGTTTTAGGGTCTTTTAGTTCTATTAGCTCTAATGAAATGTGTTTGTATCCAATGCAATTACTAATATAAGAATGTGTAAATATATCTATATCTACACAAGCATGCTACACACATACAGATGTATGTGTGAGTGTATTGCAAATACTTACAGATTCTTCACATTTAGAAAAGGTTTTAAAATAAATTTTTTTCCTGGTGTTTTAGTAGTACATTAATGCCATTTCTCATGTAAGTTTGTATCATTCATTCATATCAGTAATTTCAATGGATATTTGAAATCATTAAAAACCAAAGATAATTTTGCATAAATGTAAAGTCTCTTGTATAAATCTTTAGTTTAAGATTGTGACACAAAAACTTACAGTTTTTGATGAAAAGAAGGAAATAAAAATGAATTCTTAGGCATTGAAAAGCAAATTTGAACGTATTTCTCCTTAAAGTAAGAGTCTATCTTCTGTAGTGTTCACATAGAAATATGCATTAGCACATATGTACATCTACACATACTTACATAAACATAAATATAAGTAATCATAATATGCAAATGAGTTTTTGACTATTTAAAGCTTGGTGTGTTGTAAGTTTTTAGATATAAATGAAAATTACCAGTATATTCTTCTATGGGAATGTCCAACAAATTAATTCATATATCATTTACTGCTCTTATATGATCCAGAAACAAAGAAATTTCAACCTCAAGTGTCATGTGGCATAATATTTTAAAATACATTATAGATATGTGACTGCAATCAAATTATGAATTTTTGCCGTTTTTTGTTTTACTAAATGTGCCTCTGATTGAATAATATGATTAAAGAAGAACTTACCCACCCATTGATGGGCCTGCCCACTGTGGGAAGCTTGATTAGGAGAGTTTTTTGTGGGAGGGTCCCAGCTACCTTTTGTTTTTTTCTATTGAGCTACTGGGTCAGAGGGTTATGCCCTCTGGTTCTAAAAAGTGTATAAATACTCTGAGTTGAGGTTTTGCTTTGGGGCTTAGTTTTGGTAAGCAAGTTTGAGTGCCAGATGAGGTCTCTGGGAAGTCACGGAGCCCCCTACGTTTAAAAACCTATCCCAGATGTCAGTGCTTTCCTCTTTGATAACTCTTGTCAGACAGCTGTACCTGTCTGTTGAATTATGGTCAGGTAAAGGAAGATATGTCTGTTGATTACTTTGTGGCTTGATGACTGGAAGTTTTTATTTGACCAGATGAAGACTCTGGGAAGCTGCTTTAAGGAGCCCCCTGACTTTGAAAGCCCAGATGTCTTTGCTTCCCTCTATGGTAACTATGGTCAGACAGTTGGGGTCCAACTGTGTGTTGAATTCAGGCAGAGGAAGTCATATCTGTTGATCTTTAATTTTTCTGTATTTTCTTTGAAGTTCAGAGAGCTGACTCCCCTGAATTAGGTGAATGATATATGGGCTTGGTTAAAGAAATGATACATGTACTTGATTGAAGTGACTGTTAACCCCTCAAAAATTGCCTTTCCTTTCATTAATGCAGATCTAAGAACTTGTGATAGCAGGCCCCCTGTGTATGTTGGAGTGCTTATTGACACACTATGCAAAAAGATAATGTAACAAATATTCATTGAGTTACAACTGTTCAAGATATTCTTCAAAAACAGATATGCAAAGAAGTAAAAGTTAGAGTTCCTGACCTCATGAAACTTATATGATAAGTAGGGGAGATGAGGCATAAAAAATAAAATAAAACTATGGCAGAAGGTATAATGTGAAATTGTGAAAGGTAGAAAACTGTATGTTCATTAAGGGACATGAGAAATAATTTCTATTTGTAAGAATCAGAAATGCTTTCATGAAGGATAGAATTTCAGCTCGAACTTGAAAGATGAGGAGGAATTAGGCAGAGCAAGAAAGAATATATAAGGCAGAGAAAAGAGGTAGGAAACTATAACAAGTGTTCAGATTGACAAGTTCCTTCCAATGTAGAATGATAAGATATTATATGGGAAATATATACTCAGGTCAAATTTTGAAGGACTTACAAAGGAGTTTGAATTTTATTTAGGAGATTATGGAGAGCCAACAAAACATTTAAATAAAACATTTTGGCAACATGAACAGAACAATGCTTTTAGAAGATTTTAAGAAGAAGTACAAAGGATGAATTGGAGGAGAAAAAATATGAAAAACACACATTTAAGGAAACAGGAAAATAAAATTCAATTTACAAATCCAGTAAGGTACACTATTCCATGTAAACTAATTTACTATGGAAAAAAATGTAATGCTGAAATTTATATGGCAGGGATAAATTTCATTATATATTACTTAAGACATTGCATATTTTAAAGATCTCTTCCCCATATCATGTTTTCCCTGCCGTGCCAGCACCTCAAAGAAATATATCAATCAGAGTTCCAGTTAGAAATTAGCTTTTTGTATGTGTGTGTGTGTGGACGTGTGTGTGTGTGTGTGTGTGTGTGTGTGTGTGTGTGAGAGAGAGAGAGAGAGAGAGAGAGAGAGACAGACAGACAGACAGACAGACAGACAGAGACAGAGAGATGGAGAGGGACAGAGAGACAGAAATGAAGGTATAGGGAGACAGAGATGATTAATTCATTTTCATTGCACCCCCCTCCCAAGTAAATTGCTGATGAAAACTAAAATATCAAAGAGGCAGTATGATCGTGAAGAAAGAGTGTTGCATCTGGAACCAGAGGATATGGGTTTTAATACTGGCTTTACTGCTTTTTATCAACTCTGTGATCTTGGTCAAATTATTCACTTTCTCTGGACTTCAGTGTTCTCATTGCAAAATCAGGGGTGAGATGCTGGATTAAATGCTCTCTAATCTCCCTTTCAGCTCTGTTTTTTCTCCAGGAAACATACATTTAATCCTACCATACAATTCAGTGAGTAAGAAAATGATTTAATACATAACTTTGTCTTATATATTTTCACAGGGCATGATTATTTCAGAAATCAACAGCTGTCTGTACTCATGGATAAAGAAACCTTCATGTTTCAAAGTAAATTAATTTTTTGTGCCAACAACAGATTAGCTCATAAAAAATAACTTTAAAATAAATGAATTACTACTTACTGCAAATAGCTTTCTAAAATTTTTGAAAGGGGAAGAAAAGTTTCAGAACTGTGTTTAATCAATGTCAGAATTTAGTTATTTCACTTATGCAAATCTTTAACTTCTCTGTAACTTAAATTTTTAGAATGTCTACTCATTAGATAATGCTCATGGTCAGATAGCCAGAATATGTCAGAAGCAATAATAATAATAATAATTTATATGATATTCAAATGTTTCCTTTTTTGCATGTACCATTTAATCCTCACAATGACCCTATGTGGTAGATGTTATTATTCTACCTTTGTAGATTACATAACTGAAGTCCATAGATACTAAGTGACTTACCGAGTGTCAAGAATGTGGCTCACGTTTGAGGCAGAATTCGAATCAAGTCCTCCTTACTCTAAGTCCTAACCTTTATCCACTACAACACCTAGCTGTCTTTAAACCCATATCTTAACCACAAACCTTCCTGAGCCTGAGGCTTACCATTTTTCCATAGTGCATATGCTCAAATGGTGTGTGTGTGTGTGTGTGTGTGTGTGTGTGTGTGTGTTGACTTGGAGAATTGTCTTTGGTTTCCAGTAGATTAATAATAAGGAAAGATATTTCCAAATTTTTCTCAAAAACAAAAAAATTCTCAAGAAATTATAACCAATAACTCAGAACTGTCAATGCTAAGTCATTTTGAAAATTCAAAGCGTAAGATAATGTTCATTATTATTAGATTAAGGATGGTTTAAAATAGGAATAAAAAAACTGTGGGGTAAATAAGGTTGACTTGAATATATTAAATATATTTTGTTATGAAGATCAGATATAGGGAGAAGGATCATTATCAAAGCAGCTAGAATGGCTTTTTAGCAAAATATATTTTGTTAGTTTTGGAAAGTAAACAGAAATCCTTAAAGATTGCTGAAGCTATATGAGATTTCAGAGGTCATCTGTAGTATTTCCATTATTGCTCCCTTTTTCTATGAAGAAGGTAAGATCTAAGAAGCTAAGTGACTTTCTCAAGATCACACAAACTTGGCATTAGAAACAGATTTCTAATCTTCGCCTAGTGGATTTTTTCACTGTGCCACACAATTTTCTTTCTCAAATCTCACTTTAAAAATGCCTTTGAAAAATAACTCACCTCTTGAAAATGGGTATAACATTACTATTATGTGTTATTTTTTATTTTTAAAGATAATTATTTATTTTAAAGAAATGCTTAAATGCATATGTCTTTCTCTAAAACTTTAATATTTTTTTTTCAAGAAAACACCTTCATTTTCGGTACAAAAATAACATGAGTAAATGTTATAAGTAATCACTTTGAGGGAAAAATGTTTACCAATGCAGTTACATATTTTAGAGTTTTAATTCTACTGGTGTTTTTTAAGTACTGCTAGTGTTTGTAATTAAACCTTCACTTATACAATTTGTATAAGTACATATATTTCTTCCAAGATTTATCTTACTTATTGAAAGAAGTTGAATTCTGTCAATGTTATTTTTTCTAACATTTTAAATGCTTTTTAAAAACCACTCAATTTAATTTCTTAAAGGGTTGCACATTTACTAAGATAGGAACTGAGTATTTAAAAAAAAAGTCCCTGTCTTTAAATAGCTTATCTGCTGGGAGAATACACTCTCTCTCTACAAGTAAAGAAATATACAATGACTAGAAAAACCAATATCAAGTGTGAGAGGACAATATAACTATAATAAAGAATCAGGAACTTTTTGTAAGAAATCATTCTTAACCTATGTTTTAAAGAAAACTGAGGGTTCTAAGGGATGAAGGTAAGTTTGTTTCAGTTGTGGAAGACCAACTGTTCAATTACATGTAGATGAAACATGCAGAATACTATATTAGGAAGATCAAGCAGGATGACTTGGTTATAATGGAAAGTATATGAGAAGGAACATTCTTAAAATAAATATAATAAGAAATATTGCTCACCAATTCAAAGTGAAGAACGTGACATATTCCTTGAGGAAAACATAGAAGCTTTCTCACATGAACAAAAAAAATAATTACAATTGTATGAGACTGATAACTGTGAAATTTATTTTTCCTCTTTTATACTTATTCTAACACTGATTCATTTGAGTACTACTCATTCTGAAGGTGGGGAAAAAAGCTTTTTTTTGACACTTTTAATATTGCTTATGGTACATTAACCACATTTCTTAAACATGGTGAATAAAATGTCAGTAGAAGAGTCTATCATATCTGGGACTGTCAATATTTTCTTGTATAGACTGAAATTGGAAGAGACAAGCAAAATACCATTTGGTAATCCTTCCATGAAACTGCTTGTTTTTGATTTGTTTGTTTTTGATAATCTTTACAGAGGAATGTAGTGATCTCTGCAAAAGCAAGAAAAAATAATCTAATGGGATTCACTTTGTTCTTGTTGTTGAGTTGTTTCAGTCATATCCAACTTTTCATGACCCTATTTGAGGTTTTCTTGGCAAAGATACTGGAATGAATGGTTTGCCATTTCTTTCTTCAGCTCATTTTGTAAATGAGAATACTGAACAGGGTTAAGTGCCTTGCCAGGGTCACTTCGAAAGCGACTATAGCCAGATTTGAATTTAGGAACATGAGTCATCCTGATGCTTTATTCACTGTGTCAAATAGGTATCCCTTTAGTCACTTTTTAAAGAGTTCTCTTATTTATTCATATGAAAAAATGACCACCTAATAATTTTAAGTTCCTTTCTTGTTCTTTTGGGAGACCTTGAGAATTTTTGTTAAACTATGATTTAGATAAGAGAAGGGAATGATCAGGGTTCAATTTAGCTCTTGGATGCCAATCACAGATTACATGACAGTGAGTTGTTTCTTTTATATTACCTGAAATAACATGACATACTATTTTGTTGCGGTCATGTTTTATTACTATTTGAAAGTAGAGAGTGCCATTAGTAATGTGATTAATTATTGTTACTATTTATTTTGAAATTAATTCAATTACTAATGAATAAATTTATTAATTAAAACATCAACTTTAATTTATTAAGCATTGACAATTTTCAAGGGTACTGGGCTAGTTGCTAGAATTACAAAGATCGAAATTAACAGTCCCTGCTCTCAAGAAATATGTCTATTATTGAGGATATGGGAGGTAGGGCATGCTAATGAATTCATAAATAAAACTAAAATGTGGAAAGGTGAAAAAGGAGAGAGATATTGTGCTCTACTATTTACAAGATGATTTCATATATGGAATCTGATTTTTCCATGAAAACAAGCTAATGAAGAATGCCTAATTATATCCCCTTTTACTGATGAAAAATGGAGCCTTAAAGTAACTTGACTTGCCAGGACAAGTAGTCTGCATTTTTACCGAGCTGTTGCCTTAATGTGTTCCACCACGGAAAGCAACTATAAATGGATAAAAGTCCTAAAAAATGAAAGATGGATCTTGACCTCTAAGCAGAATAGGAAAACGTGAAAGAACAAAGAATGGAAAGTGAATATGTTGCCATCAGCCCCCAGGCCCTTCTCTATCATGGACTCAGGACCAATAGGAAAAAGACCTTGCACCTTCCTTCCATCTTCCTGCAGCCCCTGTTGCCCTGGGGCAAGATTCTACTCTTTGCCCTCATAGTTGCTGACCAACTTCTTTCAGCTCCCAGATTCTTCTTCAGAATAACAAACTAGCATGGCCTTCTCTTGTTTACTGACTTTGCTTCTGGACCCCCTGAGGTATAGTGCTGCCTGTTCCATCCTGACACGAAGCAAATTTCCTGAGGCCTCATAGGACATAAGATCATCACCTGCCACATAGTTAGACTACAGTGAATACCCTTGCACAGTAATCATCTGCTTCCCTCAATGAATCTCTTCCAACCACTGATACCAGTTTGTACTTATTCCTTTATTGTTAGCACACTTGCATCCCTTAGACTCTCCCAACCTGAACGCCAGCTATGGATGCACAAATCCTGTTTCCCCTACCCAGTGGCTTGTTCTCTTTTTTTTCCATCTCCCTTAACCTTATCCAACAAATGGTCACTCCAGATGTGTCCAATCCTTCCACTGTACTCTCTGGAAAGCCTACTCCAAAATTAACATACTTCCTTTCATCTTGATCCTTTATCCTTTTGTATCTCCTCCATCTTTTAGCTGTCAGTGAAAGCCATATCTTTCCTAATGACATAGCTTCTCTGAATACCTTTCCTAGTAGTGGTTTTATTTTATTTTATGACCCTGACCCAAGGTTTGTATTGAGAGAGTCAGAATTTTCCTTACATCTCAGTGAGACTTTCAGACACTGCCATCACTCAACTCTACTGGGAGCATCTCCTCCTTTTAGACTCATGATATCCACATTTTTATAGTTCAATACATATCCTCATGACTTATTAATTGAACTTCCAATTTATTTTCCTTTCTTCTTCTATTAAGTTGGTTCCTTTTTCACAATCTCCCAGCCTCAACCTTTTTGTCATTCTCAGAAGGACATATATGTGTGTGTATAATACACACACACATATTTATATTATATATATATATATATATATATATATATATCTTAAATAAAGTAAGCACAGAATTTACATCAGCAAATAAACATAATAATCTCATACTTAACAAGTGTAAAGATAGGATTTGGGGATAAGAATTAATTATTTGATAAAAAAATTTTTGGGAAAACTGGAAAGTAATATGACAGAAATTAGGCAAGAACAAGTATTTCATATCATTTCCCAAGATAAGGTCAAAATTCATACATGCCCTAGATATAAAGAGAGATCTTCCAAGACATTTAGAAGAGCATGGATGATATTACTTATCAAACTTATGACTAGGTGAAAAATTTATTAATAAACAGAGATCAAGAGCAAAATTAGGTATAAAATGGATAATTTTGATTATATTAAATTAAAATGGGGTTGTACAAACAAAATCAGTGCAGCCAACATTAGAAGGAAAGCAAAAAATTGTGGGGGAAATTTATAGACAGTTTATCAGATAAAAGTCTCATACCTAAAATGTATGAAGAACTTTATTAAGTCTATCAGAATATGTCATTCTCCAATTGACAAATGGTCAAAGGATATGAACAGGCAGTTTTCCAATGAAAAAATCAAAACAATTTATAGTCATATAAAAATGTTCTAAGCCATATTGATTAGAGAAATCTAGATTAAAGCAACCTTGAGATATTATTTTTCATTTACTAGATTGGCTAAAATGATAGAAGGGGAAAGTGGCAAATGTTGAAGAGGATGTGGAAAAATTGGGACACTAATTTATTGTTGGTGGAATTGTAAAATGATGGAATCATTTTGAACAGCAACCTGAAATTATGCCCAAAGAATTATTAAACTACTACTATTTGATCTACCTCCAAAAATGATTACAGAAAAGGAGAAAGAAATAAATGATTTCTTAATTTCTTGAGTTTCTAGGAACCTACTTCTACATTCCACCTCAGCTATATACATTGTCATGATCTTATTCTTTCTGTAACTCACATCTTCTATTTTGTGTTCATGAAAGGAACTTTCCATGACATTATGAAATTATCTCATTGTAATCTGATAATTTCATCTTTCCCTGTAACTTATGACACCTAACTCTGTGATTCATCCTCATCATGACTTTCAATTCCTACATACCCTTCCCCACAGTTCTTTCCTGGGTCTTTACTTCTTTACTGGGTAGAATTTCCTCCTTTGCCTACCTCAAATTCTTGATAAATCAGTTCAAATCTATGCTATCCTTCACTCAAATCTCCTCCTTCTTTCTGTCCCTTTTCTTCTGTTATTCTTATCTAACAGCACATGCAAACAAAACAAAACCTCTCACTTGATCTGCCAATCTTTGCTTGTTATTATGCTCTGTGTCACTGGATCTTCATAAATGTCATGGCCACTATCAAAGGATATGAACAGTGAGTTAGTCCTGGTCCTTTATTTCACCTCTATTCTATCTCATTTAACAATCCCATCAACTTTCATTAATTTGGTTATCATCTCTATCTCTGTGCAGCTTTCATCTCCATACCATTTCTCAGATCTATTTATCCAGTCATAATCTCTCTCGAAATAAAATTACACACCACCAACTGCCTTTGGGACACTGCTAACTGGATGTCCCATAGACATTAGACATTCATTTTGTCTAAAACAGAGCCCATTATACTTTTCAAAAAAAAACAAAAAACAAAATCTTTTCTTCTTTCCAACATCATTATTACATTCAAGAACATCATCATTCTCAACATCACACAGGCTTCCAATGTCAGTATTGTGCTTAATTTCTCAATTATTCTCATCCTACATATTCTAACTACTGTCAAATCCTGATTTTTTTTCCACTTTACCATATACATCCTAAAAGTCTCATTCTGCTTATACAAAAGTCACACTTCTTCAGATACTCATCATCAACTCTCGCTTGGACCATTACAATGTCCTTCTAATCAATGTCCTTTCCTCATCTGTGTTGCATTATCTATTTACTTGCCAGAACAATTTTTCTGAGGTACAAGTCTGACCATATCTCCCTCGAATACCGTAAAATCCAGTGACTCCTTATTCCTTCCAGTATCAAATATAAATTCATGCTTTAGTATTTAAATCACTTAACAGTCTGTCTTCTTCCTGCCTTTGCAATCTTTGTCCCACTTCACTCCCCCTACATGCACTCTATATCCTCACTACACTGCCCTACTTCACAGTTCTTTGAACACAACACTGTCTCTGTGGTTCTTTATGGTGATGTCCTTTTATTCCTCTGAGAATCTTGCTAACTCCAACCATATTTCACTTTAGCTTTCACTGTATGGGAGTTATTTATGAAAGAAACATAGATTTTTATAGCCAGCCTAATTTTTTTCTTCTCCTGATCACCAGTACTATATAACCATCTGCTTTTTGGACAACTTTGAACAAATCTAATCTCAAACTCAATATATCCAAAAACAACCCCTAAACTCTTTATGCTCCCTAACTTTCCTATTTCTGTTGAGTAGGTAGATATTACTTTAATAATTCACTTTTGCAACCCCACACCATCCTGGACTTTTCCTTCTCCTTCATTCTCATTTGCAGTGAAGTTCAGAGTCTCGTTTATTCTACCCCCCCACAAAGTTTCTTGCATTTGTTGCATTTTCTCCACTCAAATGCTCATCACACTAGTTCAGGCCTTCATCAACTCTCTCTTCAATTATTGCAATAACATTCTTATTGTTACCCCTGCCATTTCTCTTAGAGTTTCTACTTCTCCAATCCATTCTATAGACATCTTGTTAAGTGATATTTCTAAGGCACAAATCTCATCATGTTACACTCTCATTTAATATGAAATATAACCTTCACATTGCACATTACTGTATTTCTTGTACTTTCTATACCAGCTAAACTTGACTTCTTATGTCTTAAACATAAAACACTCCATTTCCTTTTTCTATGAATATGAGCTATCTCCTATCTCTGGAATGTGTTCCTTCATCACTTTTACTTCTTAGAATTCCTAGCTTCTTTTAAAATTCAACTCATATTCATCCTGTAAGAAGGGCTTGTCTTAATCACCTCCTCAGTTTCCAGGACCCTACCAAGGTTACTTTGCATATATACTCTCTCTCCTTCTCTCCCTCTCCTTCCCCTCCCTGTCTCTTCCTTTTGTTCACATTCTTTTCCCCAAATAGAATTTAAATTTCTTATGGATGGAGATTATTTCATTTTTCTATTTTCATCCCTAGTACCTAATGTAATGACTGAAAAAAAAGATAAAATTGAATAAACATCCCTTAAATTAATAAAAGCAGCGTAAAGAAAACCATGCCTCTTACTTACCAATAGAGGCATTTTTGCACATTATGGTACATAGTAGAAATTTCTTGGATTGTTCAAGATATGAAAAACTAGATATCTACTAGATATGAAAAACCTTAAAACATTTTTCTGATTAATTTTAAGGCCACAAGTGTTATAGTGATGGACTATGCCATTCTTTATGATGTTACTCTTTAATTTTAAATTGTAAATATCCCACATATTTATAAAGCTTTTTTCTTAAATCACGATCTACGATTTCACTGGAATGGGAACCCCTCTATGTAAAAACTCATTCTGCTGCAATTTATGATCTTAGAGAGTTGGTTATGGTATTAGGAGATTAAATGACTCAGATGTATGAGAGATAAGATTTGAACCCATATCTTCCTGATTCTAACTTTAACCACTACTGTGTCAAATACCCTCATTTACTTTTTAATGTGATAATCAATATGTTATAAAAAGTGATTGAGTTAGGTTTATTTCAGAAAACTGTAAATGAGATGTGACATTAAACGCATTTGAGGAGTATTTAAAGTGGAGCATGGAATGAGATTTATCTGCATCAGCCTGCAATAATACAATATTTGCAAATACAGTACAAAATTGTTGATAGTACACACACTGAACTGCAGCAAACAGTCAATACTTAAATACAACAGATCAGGGAAGATTGGACAGAGGAAAGAAAATAATGTTAATTTAAGTGTTGATGTGGAGAAACTATTATTTAAATGCTCATGCTTAAAAAGTCCTTGAATGTATAAAATATATTTAAAATATGTCTTTAAATATATTAAGTTGTGTCATGTCATGTTCTTTTATATTTCATCATATATCATATCCCATCACATATTATGTTATGTTACATTACATTATATTATGTTACATTACATTGTAATGTCTTTGTTGTGAGTTTTGATCCCTATAGAGCAGCTGTGAGCAGGGACTACTGTAAACAAGAGAAAATTGTTTTTTCTGACTGAAAGGCACTGGAACAAGACTTAGGCATCATAGATTTAGAACTAGAATAGACCTCACAGACAAGCTGCCTGATTTTGTAGATGAAGATACTGAGGCATAATCCTAATACCAAGAAAGCCTTTCTCCCCTAATCTGCGCTACCTCACTTTAGGTTCTTCTCTGTCTCTGTAAGATTATGAGAGAACAAGTTTGGAAAAGCTTTTTTATAATCTATCCTCTTCCAATTTTGAATATATTTGTTTACATTTGCTTTAAAAATAGTTGTTCGATTTTGTGGAATTTCTTTAGCTAATAAATAGGTTTCATTGTAAATTATATTATGGTAGTAAAGAATTCATTTTTCTTGGAAAATTTAATTGTGTTCTCAATCCTGGAGAGTTTCAGAAGAGAAAAATAAGACTTCAGTGTAATTTAGTAGAAAATGTTCTTTATCTTGAGTCCAAAAAAGATTAATTTAGAACTGGAAGGTATTTTTGAGGTTATCAAATTCAACTGCCGCATTTTACTGAGAAGGAGGTACGCTCAAAGAAATTATTTGTTCAAAGTCGTATGTTGTAAAACACCTTAGTCAGGATTTGAATTCAGGTCCTGTGAATTCTTCTCAATAACCCACTGCCTGCTTTAACTAATTGAATCCCACCTCTGCCACTAATTACCCATGACAATTTATGCAAGTGAATTCACATCTTTGAACCTCGGTTTTCTAATTTGTAAAAGGAACACATTGGATCAAATTATTCTTAATTGCATTTCAGTCAGGGTGAGCCAGAAAGCACTTACACCTCTGAATGTAGCAATCTGTTAAATATAAGCCCTTGATTTACTGTTTTCTTGACTATTTAGGCTTAAGTAAGAATTAATAACACATATTAAACTTACAAATGTGTCCATATATTTTCCACTGGATTATCTCGTTGTTAAATATTTACCAGCACAACCTTTTATTGGTCAATAAATATTGCTGGAGCTCAGTAACAGGGCAGTAGAATGTACAGGGAATGAAGTCATCACCAGATAGCAATCATACTGACAGCTTGATAATAACAACCAAGTAATTACAATAACAATAGCAACAACACACTTATTTAGTACTTTAAGGTTGGCAGAGTGTTTTATATTCACTATCTTATTTGAGTCTCACAAGAAATACAAAAGTTATGTTTGTTGACAAATCATTCATACTTTAGTCACATAATCCCAAAAAGAATAGGCAGCAACATAGGAATGGATTTCCCTGATTCCACTTATTAACCATGGCAGATACTTAGTTGGTATAGTCAGTGAAACACTTCTCATAATACTCATTTAATTTTATTTATAAGAGGAATTTGTGTATAAGGCAGCATCTATATGAGTAAAACAGAAACTCAAGTCAATGAAATAAATCAAACAAGTTATTTTACATTATGTGTATGTAAGAAACTGGTTAGTGGACTGGATGTTAAGAAATTTCAACTTTGACGTTGTCTATGTACAGACTGAGAATCACATAAAGTTTATTTAATTATCTTTTACCAAAAGGACTGTGAGTCACTGTAAATCAGTGCCTGATCATGAGTCACACTGTCTAAGAAGCATAATATTGCTTAGAAGGCGTAAGTATGCCATCTAGAATCTTTTATAATTTTACCATCACACTGATCAGATATTTGCTGAGTTCTATGCTGCGTAATTGAAAGTGGAGAAATTGATAGAAAATAGCCATAGAAATTATTTTTAAAAATATTAGAAAGTAAATGAGATAAGGGTTAATGTTTATGCAACCTGTGATCCTCAGAAAAAGATACTCCCTCTACCAAGGCAGGGCAACAGCTTCTTGGCAATATATAGTCTTAGAGTTGCAGAGAAGTCTAACAGGTAAGGTTGATCACTCTACCAATGAAAATATATGTTTCAGAAATCAAAGAAACAAACAAAAATAATTAATTGAGATTATTAAATGAGTAAATCATTCAAGTCACTTCAACAACTAGGTATTTAGAACCTACTGAATGGTAGATATCTAGAGCCTCAAAAGTGTTTTATTTTTTCAGATTTGATAGTTTCATCAGTTATTTTCCATCTTCCTCAGAACTGAATATGGGTAAATTGATTAGAGGGACAAGACATTTAGGCTAAATTAGAACTTTCTGGGAATAAAATTAGTGATGTTGAGATGGCTTCTGTACTTTAACTGCCTTAATTATTCTTTTTGAAAATATAACCTCTGTATGTATATTTCTTTGGGGAATCAGTCTGTTAAACAAGTTCTGTAAGTAAAAAGTAATGAAAAAAAGAGACCAGATGGACACTGATGCAGAACCCGGAGAGCTTTCCATCTTGTGTTACAATTAGAAATGTCTCATCAAACACTCAGAGGAAAGCTCCACAATGCCCTTCACTCATGAAAAGAACTCTCATTAATTTCAATAATTGACTTTGTTGTGTCAGTTCAGAGCAATGAAAAGCCCTAAGACAAATACAATAAGAAATAATACCTGGTTCAGTTTTTCAAATTTAGAAAAAGAATCAAAGATAAATTGTGATTTAATAGAAAAATGAAAGACAAATATATCTTCCATGCTGAAGTTCAAAGTTTCAGCCCATACATTATATTGACAAAAGATGCTCTCGAACATATCAAAACTTGGACATTGAGATTTTTGTTTGTTTGATATAATTTTAAGGATGTAGGTACATGCTTTATTCTGTCTAGAGACTGCAACAAAAGACATTGTGTGATTCCCAAAAAGTTTTTAGAGTTTTTCATAACTGCTAAAGGAACAACTTAAAAATCACTGTGTTCATTAAAGGAAGTAAGTAATATCATAATGACTACAGACAGACTTGAGTGTGTTCAAAATTCTGTAGGAAACTCTGAATGCTAATTTTACTAAAATTTAAATGTAATTTAACTTCAATATAAAAAAAATAAGTTTTTGTACTTAGCACATTAATCAATTGCCAAGTATAAATTTTATAAATGTAACAGATATAATAAAAATGTAAGAAAGCTTGAAATGAATTTATTCTTCAAAAGATATAACAATTCAACAGTGGCCCTCCCTTCCCTGCCTTGATTACATCTTCTCTCCTTAGTCAATAGTCTTCAACAATGACAGTGAATAACATGGAAGGGAGGAATCACCTACACTCCTAGTCCTCAGACAACAAAATTTCTTGTCACCAAGCCAGTACTTGGGAGGACTTGCTAACATGTCAGTTTAAACTTTGAGAACCAAACATCACTTTCATAACATGAAACAATATAGACAGTGTCCTTTTGAGGAGGCTGAAATGAAATTTAAATGCCACTGCCACATTTTCATGGATAATTTAATCTCTATATCCTCTGTTGATACTATATTATGGAGCCAGCAAATCATCCCATCCTCATCCTCAGAATCTATCTCAACACTTAATTCTTTCAGGGAAATATTTTTCCCCATATTTCCTCCTTTTGCTAGAGCTTACTTAGTACTTCTCTATTCACATTTTGTTGTGGTGAGGTGATAAATGTTAAATGGTGTTTTACAAATGAAATTTGAAAGGTTTTATGTCTGGTTAGTGTCTCCCAATAATATAGGGTCTCTGTTTTATCTATGTGCTTTGTTTACCTTACATAAGACATAATAAAGAATTGATAATAACGAATTATCTAATATTTATATAGGATACTTTAAGATTCATAAAGTTCAAATATTTATTAAATAAAATTTAAATGCTGTGACATAGTAGATAGAGCACTAGGCCTGGAGTCAGTAAGATCTGAGTACAAATCCAGCCTTATATACTTAACCAACTTTGTGACTTTGGGCATATCATTTAGCCTCTTTTTGCCTCAGTCTCCACTGTAAAATGGGGATGATATTAGTACCATCATCTCAGGATTATTGTGAAGATCAAATGAGTTAATGTTAGTGTAGGTGGTTAATAAATACCCTTTCCTTCCTTCCTTCCTTCCTTCCTTCCTTCCTTCCTTCCTTCCTTCCTTCCTTCCTTCCTTCCTTCCTTCCTTCCTTCCTTCCTTCCTTTCTTCCTTCCTTCCTTCCAACATAGCTACTAGCAAGATTTCCAATTTAGAGCATGCATTTTAACATATATTCTGCAAAATATATTCCAAAATTGATAGCCATGTAGTGTGTGCATGGTTGGGGGAGGTAACTTAACGTATGTATGCATACTTAGCCCTTATGCAAACTTAATTTTGGCTCTGTTCTCAAATGTGGCTAAGCATTTCTTCTCTCAGTATCATGGTATTTATATAAGGCATTGTAAGTGTAAGCAAGGTGTGATTTTTGTTGTTCTTTTTGTTGTTCAGTTTCCCAGGCTCAGGCTAAATTGTTAACATCTGAAGGATTTATCTCCTTCCAACCCGATAATTCCCAGACATGCTGAGTCATGTAGGTTCCCTGCCTTCTAGCTCTCAGCCAATCAGGGACCATGTCTTTGTTATATATTCTGGGAGGCTGGCATTTTGCTTTGGGGGCACACTCAAGAGAAGGACCTTTTGATTTCCTGGACCAGACTCTGGGTAGCTGTTTGTTAAAAGCCCCAAATATTCAGATATTGTGCTCTCCCAATCTGGTGATATACAAAGGTGGTTGTATTATTCTGTTTAGACATTTAGAGACCTGTCTATTGGATTCTTTCTTGGACTACTTATCTGTACTTATCTGTGTGTTAATTAAAGTAAGATTGTTAACCCCTTTAAAGCTGTCTTTCCTTTAGAAAAGCAGATCAAAGAATCTGTGCTAGCAGCCCACCCTGTGTGCTAGTGTAATTGCTAATACAGGCATCCATGAGCACTGGAATCAACCACATTAACTGTTGATTGGGTGATGTACTAAAGCTATTCCTATTTGCAGGAGTGTTGTTTGTTCCTCCTTGACTATAGAAGTATTTATTGGGGCAGTCAGGTAGTGTAGTGGACAGAGCAGGAGTCAGGAGGACCTGAGTTCAAATCTCACCTCAGACACTTGACACTCACTAGTTGTGTGACCTTGGGCAAGTCACTTAACCCTAATTGCCTCATCCTGGGTCATCTCGAGTCTTCCTGATAAATATTTGGTCACTGGATTCAGATGGCTCTGGAGGAAAAGTGAGGCTGGTGACCTGCACAGCCCTTCCCCACTCAAAAATAAAGTCAAGTGAAAGTCATTATTTCCCTGATGGCATGGTCTTCATTGGCAATGAAGGATGATCACACGTAGAAGTATTTATTTTATGGTTATGGACTGAAAATTTTTAAACTGTTTTCATGCAGAGGATAATTTTGGTCATCAGTTACACAATTAATAATACTGATAGTTAACATTTTTACCCTTGTTGCAAATTTTTCCAATATGCTTTATTATTTCAGGAAGTGACTATTCTTACTTAATTTTTTAGATAATGGGAAGATTATGTAATGTACTTAAGCCTCTAATAAATACTCTAAGTTGGCATGATAAACTATATTACTAGAAAAATAGAGATAAATATTATGGCCATTTGGGACAGTATCAGTGGAGCAAGGAACTAGACCTATGATTGTGGTAAAGGAAATCCTAGGTGAGGAAACACCTCTCTACTATTGAAGGTTGGAACCTTTTCTACGATTTCTAGTTTTTTTTAATGAGTTAATTTATTCCTTTTTAGTTTTCAACATTGACTTACATGTTTTATATTTTCTTTCCCTCCCTTCCACTCCCTCTCAAAGACAACATGCTATATGATATAGAAATGTTGATGATTTATGTGGGCTTATTTTATGTCCTGCAACTTTGCTAAAGTCATTTATTATTTCAAAGTTTTCTACTTGATTTTCTAAGGTTCTCTATATCATCATATCATTTGCAAAGAGTGATAACTTGGTTTCTTCTTTGCCTGTTCTAATTTCTTCAATTTATTTTTCTTCTCTTATTGCTAATGTTAACATTTCTAGTACCATATTGAACAACAGTGGAGATAATGGACATCCTGGTTTCAATTGAAATCTTTTTGGAAATGCATATAACTTATCCCCATTACATATAATGTCACTGATATTTTTAAGCAGATACTACTTATCATTTTAAGAAATGCTTCATTTATTCCTGCGCTCTCTAGTGTTTTCAATAGGAATGGGTATTGTATTTTGTCAAAACCTTTTCATGTATCTACTGAGATAATCATATGGTTTCTATTAGCACTGTTATTGATATGATCAATAATGCCAATAGTTTCTTAATATCCAACCAGCCATGCATTTCTGGTATAAATCCTACCTAATCAAAGTGTATTATTTTCATGATAAGTTGCTGTAATCTTTTTGCTGATAATTTATTTATTTTTTTGCATCTTTATTCATTAGGAAAATTGGTCTGCAATTTTCTTTCTCTGTTTTGACTCTTCCTGGTTTACGTATCACTACCATATTTGTATTATAAAATGAATTTAGTAGGACTCCATCTTTGCCAATTTTCCAAAATAGTCTATATGGTATTGGAATTAATTGTTCTTTAAAGGTTTGATACAATTTGTTTGTAAATCCATCTGGCCCCGGAGATTTTTCCTAGGGAGTTCATTGACAGCTTGTTCCATTTCATTTTCTGGGATGGGGATATTTATTTATTTTACTTCCTCTTCTGTTAATTTGGGCAATTTATATTTTTGTAAATATTCATCAGATATTGTCAGATTTATTAGCATGTAGTTGAGGAAAATCATTTCTAATTATTATTTTAATTTTCTCTTCATTGTTGGTGAATTGACCCTTTTCATTTTTGATACTGTAATTTGATTTTCTTCTTTCTTTTTTAAATCAAATTAACCAAAGGTTTATTAATTTTGTTGTGGTTTTTTTTTTTTTTTCATAAAACCAGCTCATGGTTTTGTTAGTCCAATAGTTTTGTAATTTCAATTTCACTGACATCTCCTTTGTTTTTCAGTATTTCTAATTTGGTATTTACTTGAGGATTTTTAATTTGTTCTTTTTTTCTAACTTTTTCAGTTGCATGCCCAAATTATTGATCTCCTCTTTCTCAATTTTAGTCATGTAAGCCTTCTGAGATATAAAACTTCCCTTAAGAACCAGTTTCACTGCACCCCATAAGTTTTGGTATGTTGTGTCATTGCTGTCATTCTCTTGAATGAAGTAATTATTTCTATGATTTTTTGTTTGATCCTCTCATTCTTAAGGATTAAATTATTTCATTTCCAAATCAACTTTAGTCTGTCTTTCCATGGCCCCTTATTACATAAGCTTTTTATTGCATCATGATCTGCAAAGGATACCTTTGATATTTCTACCTTTCTGCACTCGATTGTGAGGTTTTTATGCCCTAGTACATGGTCAAATTTTTGTGGATGTGCCATGCACCACTGAGAAAAAAGGTATATTCCTTTCTATCTCCATTCAATTTTCTCCAGAAGTCTACCATATCTAACGTTTCTAAAATTCTATTCACTTCCTTAACTTCTTTCTTGCTTATTTTGAGGTTAGATTTATCAAGTTTAAAGAGGGGGAGATTGAGGTCCCCCACTAGTACAGTTTGCTGTCTATGTTGCCCTGTAACTCCCTTAACTTCTTCTCTAAGAGTTTGGATTCTATACCACATGGAACATATATGTTTGGTAATCATATTGCTTCATTGTTTATGGTGCTTTTTACCAGGTTATGGTTTCCTTCCTTAACTCTTTTAATTAGATGTATTTTTGCTTTTGCTTTGTCTGAGATTAGGATTGATACCTCTGGTTGTTTGTTGTTTTTGGTGTTTTTGTTTTTTTTTACATCAGCTAAAGCATAATACATTTTACTCCAGCCTTTTACCTTTACCTGTGTGTATCTCCCTGTTTCAAATGTGTTTCTTGTAAACAACATATTGTAGGGTTATGTTTTTTAATCCATTCTGCTATCTACCTCTGTTTTAGGGGACAATTCATCTCATTCACATTCACAGTTATGATTACTATCTGTCTTTCTCCCCATACTATCTTCTCTGCCCCCATTTATGCTTTTATTTCTCTTTTCTCCCTTTCCCTCGTCAAAAGTTTTGCTTTTGACCATTACCTCTGTCAGTCTTCATACTTTTCTACCAGCCCCACTCCCCTTTCTTTACCTTTTCTTTTACTACTTCTTCCTCCCTTCTAACTATCCCCTCCCTTTTTTCCCCTTTCCCCTCCTACTGCCTGTACAATAAGTTAGATTTCTATTGCTAAGTAAGCATGCTATTCTCTCCTTGTACCAAATTAGATAAGTAAAGTTCAAACAATATCCATCTCCCTCCCTTCAGTCCCTCTCACATAATTGGTTTTTAATGCCTCTTCATATGATGTAGTTTACCCTTTTCTGCCTCCTCCTTTGCTTTTCTCCCTTTACAATCCTTTTCAGCCCTTAATTAGGATTTTTTATCATCACATCAGTTAATTTGTTACCACACCATATATCTATGTATAGCCCTTTAAATGGCATAATAAGATGTACTTTTTTAAAATTTGCAAGTATCATCTTCCCATGTAGAAATGTAAGTAGTTTGCCTGTATTTAATAGGTTGTTTTTTTTTCTGTCCTATTTACCTTTTTTACGCCTCTCAAGTTTTATATTTGAAGATGAAATTTTCCATTGAGCTCTGTTCTTTTCATCAGGAAGGTCTGAAAGTCCCCTATTTCATTGAATGTCCATATCTTTGCCATTAGGATTACACTTAATTTTGAAAAGTATTTCATGCTTAGTTGCAGTCCAAGCTCCTTTGCTTTACAAAATATCATATTCCAATCTCTCTGGTAGAAGCTGCAAGGTCCTGCATAATCCTGACTGTAGTTCCACAATATTTGAATTGTTTTTTTCTGGCTGTTTGCAGTATTTTTTCCATGACTTGATAATTCTGGAATTTGACTACAACATTCCTTGGCATTTTCAATTTGAGATCTCCTTCAGGTGGTGATCATTTGATTCTTTCAGTGGTTATTTTGCCCTCCAGTTTTAGGACCTTGGGTCACTTTACCTTGATGCTTTCTGGTAAGGTACTGTCAGGGCTGTTTTTTTCATCATGACTTTCCAGTAGACCAATAATTTTAAATTATCTCTCCTGGATCTGTTTTCCAGGTCAGTTGTTTTTCCAATGAGATATTTTATATTTTCTTTTATTTATTCCTTCTTTTTTTGTTTGACCTATTCTTGATGCCTCACAGGGTCATTTGCTTCTACTTGCTCAATTCTAATTTTTAATGAATCATCTTCTTCAGTTAGCTTTTATGCCTCATTTTCCATTTGACCAATTTTAGTTTTAAAGAAGTTGTTTTCTTCAGTGAATTTTTTTTCCATTATGTCAATTGCATTTTCAATGTCATTGTGCCTTTTTTCTTCTACCTCTCTAATTTGATTTTTAAGTATTTCTTGAGCTCTTCCAAGAATGTTTTTTGGGCTTGGCATGAGTTCATAATCCCTTTTGAGGTTTCAGAGGTGTGCATAGACAATGCTATCCTCTTCTGTATTTGTATTTGGTCTTCCCTGTTTCCATAGTAAGAATCTATGGTGTTTGATTTTGTAAGTTGCTTTTTGTTTATTGTGTTTGCCTTTCCCCTACCTTATAAAGTGGATCTCTTCTTCTAGGTCACATTGGGACTCTTTTCCACTCTTCTTTTGCTGGGAGCTAGGGTCCTGGTTATTGACTTTGTGTGCTAGGGTCTCCACTTCTGGCAGATGGAAGCTGGATAATGTATAACAGCTTACCTGGTGCTGAGTTGGAGCTGACTGGTATGTGCTGAGGTCAGGTGAGGTCTTTCTGCATTTCCCTGGTTTTACACTGAAGCTTGCGGGGTGAGGTGAAGGGGAGGGGTGGTTTGGCAGCTAGAGGTCTCCTCCTCCCCAAAGCTGTGCTAGAACACAAGGTAAGCTCAACCACTGGCAGATGCCTGTCTGGAGTGCAACTGTGGTTCTCTGTGCTGACCTCTGCTGAATCCCCTGGTAATGTAAAAGCATATGGGGTGGTGGAAGTCCCAGGAGTAAGGGGCGAATAGTATTGGCACTTACCAGCTATATCACCCTGGGGCTCAGGATCTCCTGCTGGTTAGCTGAGGTGGAACTTACTACTGACTTGCCTGGATATCTCCCATCCTGTACTGATTCCCTTCAGCCACAGCAAGAAGGACTTTTCATGTTAATCTCTCTAGCCTCTCTCTAATTAAAATCCCTCTAGCTAAAAAACAAACAAACAAAAATCTGCTGCAACCTTTCTTTCTACTGGTCCCACTGTTCCAGGACTCTTCCTGGAGTGGTATTTTCTGGATTTTTCAAGGTCAATAAAGAAGAGTGAGATCCATTTACTGCTTACTCCATCATCTTGGCTCCCAGAAGTCAAAAGATCTGCAATTTTTATTGTTAATGAGTTGCCTAGAACATAGGTTTATTGACTTGCACTGCCAGCAAATATGAGAAGAAGGATTTGAATCCAGGATTTTGAGATTTGCTCTATTACCCCTTACTGTCTCTGGCTATATTTAGGAGCCATAGTGTGCTTATAGCAACACCTTGATTTTCACTGTGATAATATGAGAGTGATTGTGTTGTTCTTTGGATAGTTCCTTAGAAGTCGAGTCAGAGGAGCTTCAGGGACACATTCTAAGCCAAAAAAATAACTAATATTATTGTTTCATTGTTAGTCTAATTAATGGTCACCAGTATCAAAATCCTCTTCTGGAGTGACTTAATTAAATATGACCCTAATTGATAATACTGGGAATTATTATATGTACTGGACCTCAAAGTGTAGATTTCATCTCAGACAAAATTTTGTTTCATTGTTCATTTTGAAAATTCAGAAGTTGTTTTCCCTTCCTTAATACTTACAAGCTCTCTGCTCATCCTGTCACCTTGATAAGCCTTCCTTCTCCATACTTGTATTAACATGGAGACTTCACTCTCCTGACTGCTACATTTTTTCTCACTTGCTACCTACATAAAGAAGAAATTTATTTTGACAACTCTTGCCTCCCCTCACCCCACCAATTTTACTCCCTCTCCCCAATATACACTCAAGTTATAAATGCAAGTATACATCAGGTAAAAATGAATAAGATTCTCAGACCAATATGTACAGAAATTTCCCTGGACATTTTAGCCTATAAGAACTTTAGTTCACAAATTTGCTTAGGACCCCGTAATAAGTATTTAAAGAAAGATACCAAGGAATAAAAAGAAAGTTCTAGATCTAAATAAACTCACCAACAGCATTATACCCCTCCCATTTTCTTTATTATGTTATACTTACTGATCTCAACAGAGAGGGGAAAGTGTGGCTGTATTCCATCAGCATTGTCACAACTGATTCTCTTCCTCTGATATGTGCTTAAAGTTTGTGATTTCCATTATGCTATCCATAACAACTTCTCTCTATTTGTTCTTTAAGATTGTTTTAGATGAAGTATAGTTACAATGAGCTGCCTCTAAAGGTCCATGTAATGGGAGTTAAAAATCTTCCCTTGTTTCCTATGAAGGCCCACACCTTTAGCTTATTGCTAATGAGGCACTGGGTCAGGAGGGGTTGTGCCCTCTGGCTCTGAAAAGAGTACATATACTCTGAGGGGAGGTTTCACTTTGGGGCTTAGTTTTGGAAGAAAGCTTATGTGCCAGATGAGACTATGGGAAGTTGCTAAGCAGCCCTCCAGCTTTGAAAACCCAGAAGCTTGGTGCTTCTCTCTCTAGTTGCTATGTATGTATGTAAGTATGCATATATATATATATATAATAATCAGACCATTGGAAGTCTGTGTGTTGGTCCCTGGATGTTGAATGTAACTAAAGTGATTGTTGACCCCTCAAAAGTTGCCTTTCATTTTGTAAATACAGATCTAAGAACCTGTGATAGCAGCTACCTACTTCGCCCTGGGACCCCTCCCCCGCCTTGTGTATGTTGGGTGCTTACTGATACAGTCCATCATTGTTTTGTTTTTCCTGTCTTGGCAACCTATTGTACTTTTCTTGCTTCTGTGGGTAGACATGTGATTTACAATTTGCTAGGTAACTTTGCAATTCTCTGTTATATGACTATATGTCTGTGGAGGGTAGTTTTACCTTCTTTATCAAGAAATGCTAACAGTAGCCTTGGGGAACCAATTCTGACATGTGGGTACACTTCAGGAGCTTTTCAAGGTCCAAAATTTCTGTGCAGCTTTTTTTAAGTAATACCTGGTAAATTCAATTAGCTTCTAGAGAGATTTAAATGTCCTCAATTCTTCCTAAGAGGAATCTAGCACTTCTAGGTAACTCTGTAGTTACTCTGCCTGCTTCTGAGTGGTTGATGTGCATTTGAATTTGTCCAGGAATTCTTTCCCCCTGGTAAATGGTGGTTTCCTTATGTTCTGTTCCTCATCCTTGGTGCTACCTCAGGCAACATGGAGTAGAAAAGATGAACTTGTATTCCTAGAGTTATTCCAAATTCAGTGGACTGGAGCCCACTGAAGCCAGCTATATTTGAGCCAAGTTCTACAGTGTGCCTAATATCACTTTAGAGCTGACAGCATTATGAAAATTGGCAAGAGGTCTCATGTAAGAAGCTAAAATGTCAACTCTACAAAAAATTTTTACTCAACCCCTGAAGCAAATTACCCATAGGCTGAACAAAATCTCTAAGTATTTTTGTTTTTACATAAGTGTTAGTCATGGGAATTATCATTTCTTTATTGATTTCATTACGTATATACAGCAGAGCATCACAACATTTAGCTTCATAACATCAAAGTAGGATATTCTATAATATATTAACCATAACTATTCTCTATGCTTTTTTTAATGTCCCCCAAATAAAATTTTAATAATGTGATACTTATAGTTTTTTGTTTTTGTTTTTGCTATGTGATTCATCATATAGCAAGACTAAGAAAATTTCAGGGCAAATATTAACTATTTAGTTGTCATATAAACTGTTCAATGTGTCACATGGGAATTGGATTTGGAGCTAAAGCAATATCAAATAGCTCCAAACTCTATTTGCAGTATTTCTAACCTGACACTAGATTTTTTAAAAATTTCTCCACCACAGAGGAGGTACAATTTAATTCATAAAATGTTGGTATTAGAATTAAGAATCTGAGTTCAGAATCTTTTTCTAACATTTATACAGCTATCTTTGGTTATCAAAATGTCCATGAAAACTGGTCAGTTATACCATTGCCAGAGACTGGAGAAGCTACAATCTCTCTAAGTCTCCATTTCATTATCTATAAAATAGTAATATTGATACTATCTCCCTCACAGATTTGTTTTGATAATCAAATAAAAATAGTATAAACACTTCATAAAATTTTAGAGCATGATACAGATATCATTATTATTATAATTATTATTATGTCACTAAGTGATAATTAATAGGATATGATTGGTTGAGTTCCTTTATATCACTTCAAAATCCTTAGCTTTTTATAGTATCTACTACTATATTTGAGTCCAATTTTAGAATATTTTAATTTGAACATAGAAGAAAGCATCAGAAACTGGAATTCTATTTTAGGTTCTTGCTGTTTACTGTTGGCTGAGTGTTTTTTTTTTTAATTCATTCCTTAGATACTTGTCAACATTTTAAGACTTAACAAGATATTTGTACTTAATATCTTGCCTTCCAAAGAAGTAGGAGGATTCTTGAAATAATACTTATAAATTTTTTTTACAATATGAAGAATAATGGGTATTGTTTTAGAGGAACAAACACTTAGAACTACTTCTTGGAAGTAAAGTGCTAAGGAGAGTGACAGCAATTAATTCTTTCAAGATATCAGAATACATTGTAACCTTTTTCTTTTCATCTTCTTCCCCCATTTATAGAATTTTATCATTAAATTACACACAATTAAAGTGAAATCATAGAATTTGAGATTAGGAAGGGACCATAGCAGTCACTCAAATGTCAATCCATGAAGGAAATCGCCACTGTACCATAATCAATGAATGTTCATCCAAGTTCTACTTGAAGACCTTCAATGATAGGACATGTGGCTGCAATTTCTTGAGTTCTCATTCAACTTTTTGATCCTGGGATTGTTAAGAAAAAGTTTCTCTCCCTTTCCCCCCCCATATTAAGACTAAATTTTTCTCTTTACTATTTCTACCTTTTGTTTCTGGTTATTTCTGTTGAGGTCAAACATAACAATAACTATCCTTCTTCCACAAGACAGCATTTGACATACTTAAGAAAAGATACCTTGTCCTCCATGAGTCTTCTTTTCTCTAGTCTACACATGTTCAGTTCCTTCAACTGATACTCACATGTCATGGAGTGAAGACCCTTTTCCATCTTAGTTACCCACGATGTCAAGCAAATAGTACATCATGCCTATTGCTTCACGCCAAGGCTGGAGGAGTCTAATCCATCAATTTTAGATATATCTATTCTCTTATTCTAGAACCTAGAGTGATGATAACTTTTACCTCTTCCTTAAATTGCCATTTCTTGTGCCCCCCGCTTTTCTTTCAATTCAATGAACAATTTGAGCACTTTTAACAACTAATACATTTTATAAAACTGTACTTAGTATATAAAGAAGAATGGTGTGCTAAGAACTGCTGAGATAAGTGCTAGTGGAAGATACAATGTTTCAATAATACATTGATCCTTGCCCTTAAGGAGATTATACTCTAGTAATGAGATGGGAAATACAAAGAGAAAAACATAATACATCAATGCCTGGGAAAGAACAAAGTGCTTAGTAAAATTGAAAATGTCATTACCAAGTATGGGGCCAGGGAAAGGTTTTTGGTTTTTTGGTTTTTTGTGTGTGTTTTTGTTTTTTATGGTATATGTAACAGTTGAATTAATCTTCAAAAGAAGTGTAGCAGCTCAAAAGACAAAAATGATGAGTACAACTTATTAAATGAGGTTATATATACATATATAAAATTCTGTATATAATCACATACATAAATATATATTGAAAATTCTAAATTACTACATGAAAGTTATTTTTAAAAAATATAGTCTGGGAAATGAGTATGATGTTTACTTTAGAATATACCTCTCAGAAGACTGTGTATGAATTCACAAAGAAGTAGCCACTGAGACATGTGGTTTTAAAAAGGTGCTAAAGAATGTCTCACAAAGGGCATCTGAATATGAACACATGGGTAGCTGAAACTGATGAAAGAGGCCTGAAACAAGACAAGATGCCAGACTTCCCAGGATGCTAGTTTGGAGTCTATAACAGATTAAAACGGCAGATGTTTCATCAGCTAATAGGAGATATGATAGAAAAACTATGGAAACTGAATTTTATAAGGCACATACAATAGAAATTTGGTAGGTTATAAAGCCATTTTCTATAGGTTCACTCATACCTTCTTTAAGACAACTCTAGTCACAATTCAGATGGTGAGGATAAGTACCTTACATTTCCACAATTTTTTTTTATTTTGATGGCTCACTTTTTTTTTTTAATTAGGAGTATCCTATAGAAATTTGAAATAGTGAAATACAAAAGAATAGAATGCAATTAATAGAATGCAATTCTTTCCCCTCTTCACTTTTTTTGCAAAGCTTCGGGGATCCATGGATGTGAAACTTCTCACATGATATTAAATATTTCAGTGTATTAATTGATTTTAATGACTTTTCCTCCTTATCTTTAGTAATTCCTGTCCTATTGAGAAGACTTTATGTGCTTATGGATTTTATCTGTGTTTGACACTTTCCAACTTTCAGACAAGCTAGATTTTTAGTCCACTTCCTAAATAACATGAGATCTGCTATTGATTACATTAATAGTGGGTAATTAGCATTTTTTTCTTTTATAGTTTTGTTATTTTGAAATTCTTGTGACTCTATGGATTACCAGAAATTTCTTTACATATTCCTTCTTTAGGGGATTTTTATCACCTCTGATTTCCTTAATTCTTAATACAGGGTGTATTTCTGTACACATACATATGTATATATATACATATATATGTATATACATACATACACACATACCTATTCCATTTAATCCTCACAACAAAATGGTGTGTGGTATATGCACAGAGGTTAACTGCTTTACACATTAAGCTTTGACTTGAGGATGGAAGTAAAACTTTTAACACATTCAGGCATGACTGTGAGTAGAAATTTATAACATCCCCCTCTTTGGCAGTTCTCTTTTGCTTGATTTATTGACTTCTCATACTAGTGTGATAAAATGTTACATTTTCATTTATTTATTTTGTTCTTCACATTGCTTTCACTCTTTATATTGCCTTAACCTTCCGATGTTAATTTTCAGTTAAAGATTAAGGATATCTAGAATTTCTGAAATAATTTTATTTTCCAGATTATCTTTTAAACTTTTTTGTTTGCTGTCTCCAGTTGAAGAATATTGTGTTCAAATATTTTTATTGTACCTTCTTGCTTTATATTAGTGTATTCTTCCATTATTTTTCCACATATTTTCAGTCTCTCAAGTAATATCTGCCATAGTGATGTTTGTTGTGAGATATTCCTTAATTATCTGTAGCATTCTTTATCTTATCCTATAGTAAAAGTTTATATGCATGCTGATGTGTACAGTCTGTGAAATAATTTTCCAATTTTTGTCAAATATAATGGCAGAATATGTTTACTCATTTCATTTCAGTGTCTAAAGTGCTAGGCCTATTAAGTACAAACTTAATAGTTGTATAAACCTGCCCTTAATCTCTGTTTACCTCAGTTTTCTCATGTGTGAAATAAAGATAATACCAGTGCCAATATTTGGAAGATAATTTCAGATACTATTTTAAAGCAAATTGAAAATTTTAGTAGTGCTATATAAATTCTTATCATTGTAATCAATAATAGTTTTATTTAAAAATTGCTGTTTTTGGTAAAACTACTAGTTAGATTTATGTATACAAACTCAAAAAAATGGTATCCTAAATATATCCATCTCTTGTTCAAAATCATTTCAAATGCTGATTCTATTTTTGTCATCAATCCTGCTATTAGGTGAAATGTATGGAATTTCAATGACTTTCAGGTTCTTAAATTTATCCTCTTAAAATTTTAATAGCTCCCTAATTTCATCTTTTATTTAATCTAAATTTAGAAATTATTTTTAAAAATGCCTGCACTGGCTGGCTATAAAATTGTTTTGTGACAGTGCTTAAGGCAATGTTAACAAAAAAGCAATAAGAATTATTCCCCCAATATTGGTAAGATCTGCTTCCAATTTTATTATGATAAAACACTGGCACATAAGTCTGAGGTCAGACTTGAACTCTGGGAGAGGAGTCTTCCTAAATTCTATTCATTGTACCACCTACCTGCCCCCACAGTATTGATAATGGAAATATAAGTAAACTAAGTGTCTGAGGAAGGGTTTAATCATAGTGCTTCCTGACTCAAAGTCTAACACTCTCTCTATTATCCCTTGCTACCTCTCAGCATAGGGATGGATGATTGGAAAGAAGGTAATTTGGCATGTAAATTTCTAGTTTAATGAAAACTGTAACTCTTTCCAAAAGTTTGGTAATAAAGAAATAGATTGAGCAGCAGTTGGATGGGATAAAAGGATTAATTAGAAGATTTTTTTTTTTTTATAATGAGTGGAATTTGAAGCATATTTGTAGTTGGTATGAATGATAAAACCTTAGAGAATCAAAGAATTTTTAAAAAGAGAAGATACTTGCTTATAGCACAGTATCTGGCACATACCAAACATTTAATAAATACTTATTGCCATGACTTGGAGCAAGGTTTTGAAATAGTTTTGAATGAATAAGATCAAGGACAAACGTAAAGGATTATCTTTCATAAGAAATAGGGATATTTCTTTTACTCTGAACTGAAGGAAGAAAAAGTTCATGGTATCACTTACACATTTTAATAAGTGGAAGACAATTGATGAACTTTCATATTCATTCTCACTGAATTAAGAAGCTAAGTCACACTTATTAGTTGTAAATATGGAGGATATAGGTGTTGTGATTTGAAGAAAGATGAAAGGGTTCGCAAAATTTACTGTGAAAAATTGTATAAAGAGTTAATAAGGGTAAGTATAAAGATTATTGAGTAACAGTGAGGACCCTGATGAAGTAAGTTTCTGTTTCAAACTATTTATAAATGTGGTTGATATCAACCCTCAGCTTTGAGACTTTATCTAGGGATACTCTACAATGTAGAATTATAAGAGAAGGAAAAAAAAGAAATATTGTAGATCACCCAGGCTTTGGAATTGGCATACAAGAACTAGTAGAAGTCAACAGAAGATATTCTAAAGTGATTGTTTTTGAATCTTTGAAGTGTTATACTCTGGGTTCTAACAGTATTATGGGTTTCAATGAAGTCAGAGTACAACAGATGTGCTGTGATATGAGAAAGGGACCAAAGGGACCGGAAGTCATGAGAAGCATGAAGAGTGACTTTAGTGATCCTGAGAGAGTGACATGTAGAGAGATAGAAGGTTATCATCAAAAAGCAGCATCTATGCCTTATCAAAGCCTTAGCTTCTTTCAAAGCTCAGCTCTAGTGCCAACTCTTCCACCAGACTATGCTGAGTTCTACACTATGCGGTGACATTCCCTACCCATCAGATACTATTTTGTATTTTTTGTGTGTTTTTTCTTACTTATCTCTGTATATGTTTGAATGTAAATTCCTTATAGGCATGGATTATTTTGATTTTGTCTTTGTATCTTTAAGGCCTTGAAAATGCTTGGCATATCATGTGTTGAATGAATTTTTTTGAATGGATGCTTTAAATTTAGATACTGAAGTTCCTCATGCAAATTTTACTTGAAACTAATGAATCATTAGCATTCTTAGATAAATTATAATTTTATCAAAATAGCTAATAGAAAAGCGAAACTGAAG
This sequence comes from Bettongia penicillata ogilbyi, assembly GCA_023548195.1. Classification (NCBI taxonomy): domain Eukaryota; kingdom Metazoa; phylum Chordata; class Mammalia; order Diprotodontia; family Potoroidae; genus Bettongia; species Bettongia penicillata. Next base: position 1,381,692 of record JAJHZJ010000318.1, on the reverse strand, counting down.
TTTGGATGGTTTGGAAAAGTCTAATATATCTGGTATTATAATGATTGGGCACCATAGTGATCAAGGAGCAGATAATCCAAGAAAGAATACTGCAAATACATTTAAAGTAGTTGATATTCTGATAGATTAGGGGAAATTTAAACACATCATACATATTCTTTTCTCAAAGTATTTGATAAAGTCAAAATGTGCTCTAAGTACTTGTCCATTTCATCTCTCCAGCTTACGAACATCAAATAGAAATCCAAGGTTTTCTTGAAATTCAATTCCTTCATTCCAATCTGCTTAGTTGAGGATGGAGACTTAGCAGCCTACTCTGTAAAGTTACCTTCACTTGAGAGTACAACTACACACCTCCTACAAAAGCTTGGTTCCCTTGTCTGTTCTGTTTGCCATTCAATTTCTTGTTATCCTTGGATTTCTTTAACCAAATGATATATGAGGAAATTTTGCTTACTCTCATCCTCCATACTATGTATATATTCTCTATCTAGAAATTGTAGTGGCTCCCCATCCCCTAATTGGGGATATAGAAAGGAGACCATTTCTCTTCCTTATGGGATTCCATATTGGGAATTTTGCAAACCAGACCCATTTCCTAAGATTTGCCCTCCTAGATTTCATTTGAAGGCATTTCTACCTTAGCTCAGCTTTTGTTCAGTTCAAGTTTATTAGTCTTTCCAGTACACCACACATGATAATAGACAGCAATCAATTTTTTTCATTAATCTTTTAATTTACATTGCCATAGACACTTGTGCCCAGCCCTCTGCCCTGATACTGTCATTACATGGTGAAATGCCTCATCACCCAATACCTGGACTATTGAAATAGCATGCTGGTTATTCTGCCTACAAAAAGTCTCTTATTTTAATAGATCCTCCAAAGGATCTATTAAAAAGGATCTATCACAAAGTGATCTATGTAAAATAAAGATGTGACCATGTCACTTCCAAGATCAAATAGAAAAATCTTCTGATTGGTATTCAAACCCCCTTATAATCTGGTTACTTTCCTTCTTTTCAATATTCTTATAAATTGTATGTAGAATAAATTCAAAATCATAAAAGAAAGAAAAATATTTCAATTAAGAGAGCTTCAAAAAAAGCTTCCTGCAGAAGGGGGTGTTTTAGCTGGAATTCAAAGAAAGCCAAGGAAGGAGGCAGAAATTAGCAAGATTATTCCATGCATGGAGGACAGATAGTGGATAATGTCTGGAATTGGGAGATGAAGAGTCTTGTTCAAGGATCAACAAGGAGGCTACTCACTCTGAACCTCAGCATAACTGACAAGATGTAAGAATATTGAAAAGAGGAAAAGAAACCAATATACCTTGAGAAAATCTTTATGGAATATATATTTTCTGTGTTAGTAACAATCTATCATGAACTTCAAAACTTGAAAGGACCCTAGAGATAATCTAATCCAAATTTTTTCATGCCACAGTGACTTCCCAATGTCATACCTACTTGATTACTAGATCAGGCCTAGAAATTATATCTTCTAATCTGAGTTATTTTTGTTTGGTTTTTGCTTTTTTAGAGAGGTATTCAATGAGAATCATATTATACTTGGAATGTTAGGGAAATTTCTAGAGCAATAACAAATATAAAAATAAAATAAGTTCCACAGATTGAGACTGCATTTGTTAAAACAACAGGAAAACAAACAAAAAAAACCCCTCTAAATATATGAGAAGTACGTAGGACCCTGGAAGGATGGAATTAGACTGCTAATTGACAGACTCCTTGTCCTTGTGTGACCTCTTCCATAGCCAGTAAAAAAGAATTGAAAAGCCAAGGAGGATTCTTTGGTCACCGGAAGAAAGTGAATTAATCAGTCAACCAATCAATAAAACATTTATTAAGTGCCCATGTGCCAGTCATAGTACTGAGTACCAGGAAGCAAAGAGAGAGAATGTATAGATGACCTCCCACAAGTCTGATATCTTGAAGTCCTGTCAAATGTTTCCCTTCTTATCAGGAAGGTGTATTAATCATGGCTTCTCTATTCTTGAGAAAAAGCAGCCAAGTTGTATATTCTGCATCCCAAGATTTATTGAACAGATCTGAAGGTCAAAGGCACTGTTTTTCAGGAGATGAATTAGTTCTGAAATTAAAGAAGTTTTGTCCTATTGACAAGTCATCCCTTCAGCAATGTCATCATTATTGATTGGGACTCGTTATTGTTTTAAAATACAGTCAAAGCAAGGATTATTACTATTTTTTTTTGGACAGAGAAAAACAGGGAGTGGAATAATACAATAATGATTACCTATGGGTACATATCTTTGATAAATGTCAATTCACCTTGTTTATTGACTCTAGTAAATCCCTTTGATATTTGAAAAAGTATTTAAGTGCTCATTATATGGTAGGCAATATATATGCACAAACATTTTAAACTCCAATGAATCTGTCATTTGATTTAGGTAGGTAGCTACCACAATCCATCTAGGACTGCTCTTACTATGCATTTTTCGTCCATGACTTCTCAAAGTTGATCACAAGAGTCCACCCAACATATTTGGTGTTTCTCCTAAATTCTTTTGAAATTGAAGCACCTGAACTATCAGTGTTTCCTTTACCATTTCTCTATGACCAGCCATCTTTTTTGTTTTAATCACGCATTATTTTTGTTATAACTTTATCCTTTGTAAACCCACCCCACTCTTTTCCCCCAGTACAAGAAAGCTTGTTTACAGACACCATTTACCTCTTCAGGCCTTTGGGTGATCTTCAATGTTCTTTTTTTTTTCTTTTTTTATACACTATAAGGTTCCAGGGCCATGCAATTACTCTGAGCTCCATGGGAAATATCCAAGTGTGACTTTACCAGGGAACAGAACATTTCCTTATAACTCTGATGAAGCTCCACCCAAGTTTAAATTAGAACCTGATGTTGGGGAGCTAGAAAGTCTTAGTATTGAAGCAGAGGTCTTCTCAAAGGGGTATGAAGTACTTTTTCAACCTGGGCTTGACTCTATTTGTCTTTAATTTATTGTTGTCTTACTATCCAAGTGAGCCATCCCACATTTTTAATTTTTTTTTGATAGGGTTCCTGAGAGATATTTTGAGCTAGCATATGATCTGTGGTCATTGTGATCTTTCCTCAGACATTTACTGTCCTGTATTTGAGGAGTCCACAGATTAAGCCACGTGGTCATAATTGTGATTGAAATAGTTCAGTGTGCAAAGACTTCTTTGACTCTTTGATATCTGACACTTTGATATCCAATACTTTGATATTTGTAACAAAAACATACACATGATGTCTACATAGCTCAAAATAGCAATTATTTCAAGATAAACTTCACCATTGCCTGGTTACATAATATAGTTCCCTTTATTATTCTTCCCCCTAAAAAATCCAACAATACTACCATAATAATTGTTGAGGTGGATTGACCAGTAGTAATTGTCATGTTTCAAAACATTCAGCATTTCACTCACTTGACAAATTGGAATATTCCAATTGTATTCATTCAGATGAGATCATGGCTTAAGACTTGACTTTTCCATCTCTGTTAGGCCTGCAGGGGGGAAAAATTTGGAAAGACAGGAATAAATTCTGTTATGTATGAACCCACTGGCATTCATGTCTTAACAAAAGTTATTCTTTGCTTTGGGTTATGGAGTTAGACAAAGGAGGATTTCTGCTACTATATTTGAAGTGTTAGACCCAAGTGATATGAAGTCCAGAGTACAGATGGGCTGGTTTGGCAACATTTAATTGATCAATTGCCAAAAAAAAAAAAAAAAAAAAAAAAAGGTAACCTGATAGCAACAGACTTGTTAGAAAGATCTCCTTTAAAACTCCCTCACACTGGTTATTTAGGTATGCCTCCTGAGGACTCACTGCTCACTGTAGCCACAAAGTAGAGGCAATAGGTTTCAGATTTATAACTGGAAGGTTCAGTAACTTCTGAACTGGGAGTCAACTGGAATTTCTATATACATTTTGACTTTTTCAGTTCTAAAAAATTTATGTGACATTGATACTGAATTATGTCTCTGCAGTAATAAAATGCAGACAAACTGATGGCTTGCTTATGCTCTGCCTCTGTAGTGATGCCAGTCGTAGATGATTCTAAACCTGGGACTCTGTGAAAATGGAGGTGCCTTTACCAGGAATAGAGAAAGCAGGGGGATGAGATAATTTGCTGAAGTCACAATAAAGTTTAATTTCAGAGATGTTGAGTTTAGAAGTATCATCAGGTTGTGTGGGTAGAGAGTGCTAGAAAGTCTCTGGAAATGTAAGACTAGAGCTAGGGGGAGAGGTTGGGGCTAGAGAAAAATAGGACATCATTTCATAAAATTAAGAGTTCATGAGAATGAAGGCTATAACAAAGGCATCTGAGCAGAGAATGAATAAATTGAATGAAAAACTATTGATGCACTTAACTATGTGCGAAGCACTGAGGACACAAGTGTAAAATCACGATTGTCACTAACAGGGCTGGTGAATGAAACAATAGGGCAAACCACAGAGGCAAAGATAGTGTTGTTTTGATTATAATACTTAGAGCATGGGGGGACTGGCATGGGAGTGTGGCGTTAAACAATGACATAATACTAGTGAGATATAACTGAGTGACTTAGTTCTTCCCAGACCAATGAAAGATCTAAGAGTAGCTCTTTCTACCCCATTGAAGGATTGAACAGTGTCTCAGCTCATTTCAGGCATGGTCTCTAGAAGTAAAATTTAGAGAGTATAATAGCAGCAGCTGTAAAAGAAATAGCTTAGGGAATATTTGTATTTAGGGTGAAGGGAGAAGCAACAGGAGATAAGATAAGACTAAAATGGAACTCATAGAAATAAAAGGAGAACCAGTATAGTGTTAAGAACAGCCAGGTGGCCCAGTAGATAGAGTGTCAGGCCTTGAGTGAGGAGAAGTCATTTGCATAAGTGCTGGCCTCAGATGCTTACTCGTGGTGTGAGATCCTGGGCAAGTCACTTAACCCTACTTGCCTCCGTTTCTTCTCTAAAATGAGCTGGAGAAGGAAATGGCAAACCACTCTAGGATCTTTGCCAGCAAAACACACCTCACAAAGAGGTGGGCAAAACTGAAAAATGACTCAACAATAGTTTATTGTTAAAACACAGAAGACAAAACAGGAGATTTAAAAAGAAGAATCATCAGTAGCTTGAAATAATTAATAAAAAGATTTCTAAAATGTGTATATTTTATATACTTATTTATGTATATATTTCCTTCCCCTAAGGGAATATAAATTCTTTAAAGACAGGAACACTTTTATATCTAAGATTGTTCCCAGTTCTTTAAACAATGCCCGGCATATGATTGCTGTTGTTCTATCATTTTCCATGATTAAATGGCTGAGATCTTATTTGAACACAGGAAGATGAATGTTCCAGACTCCAGGTTCAATACTATATCCTCTGTGCTACCTAGCTACCTAACATGGCACATGGTAGGTGCTTAGCAAATGTTTATTGATTGACTGAGATGCTATAGAAAGATGATGGAGGGAAAAATGATTAATTCTATTGTTCAAAAAGAAAGGTCACCGATAGCATTTGAGAAAAGATTTTGAGTTGAATGACATCATAAGAACATATTAGACAAGGAATTTATTACTATCTCATGAGAAAGGACACTTCCCATGAGACCATGGGTGGTGTCAGCAACGGAATGAACCTGAGCAGAGCACAACATCATGTATGCTCATCCTTCATTGCCGAAGAAGACCATACCATCAGAGAAATGATGACATGACTTGCACTTGACTTTGTTTTTGAGTGTGGGAGGCCTGAGAACATTATATAGTCCCTAATGTGGAAGCCCACTAGCCTCTCTTCCTATTGCCTGGGAATCCAGGCATACAGTCTAAGCATGAGAATCTACCCCAGAGACAAAGAACATGGAAAAGATCATTATTCACCAATGAGAGATTTTATTACCAAATATGGAACTTAAGGGAAAGGTGATGATATGGCATAAGGGGGTGGTGAAGAGGGTTAGGGTAAACCAGGTCATATAACCAGAAATTTGGTGCTTCTCCTCCATGCCAGAGCACTTTATTTGCACAAGGTGGACACTTAGTTATTTTAGCTTTAGCAAGAAGGGTGGGGGATTTGGAAAATTCATGACTGAGGCCTCTTCACTTAACCTGATTTTACTCAGATATCAAGAATGATAATGATACAAAGAGAGGTTTATAAGTAGTCCTAGAGAGACAGGATAATATGGAGGAGAGACCACTAGATTTGGATCCAGAGAACCTACGTTGACATCACTGCTCTGACACAGGCAAACTTTTGTAATGTTGGACAAAGTAATAGATTCTTTCTAGTTTCAGTTTCCTGCTTTATAAGATGAAGAGGTTGTATTATGTAATCTCTTACGTTATATTAATCTTTAAATATGTATTACTAAATTGAGCAAAGAGTATAGTAATACCACATCTTTGCCTTGTGACTTAGAGCAGTGGGACAAAGACTGCTTTCCCCTAGGAAGAATTATAAAGGTTATAAAGAATTATAAAGGTTTTGATTATGACCTTAAAGAAAAGATAAAGTGGAGTGAAAATTGTATTTATTTATTTTTTGTTAGCATTGAATGACTCCTTAACCTATATCTTTATCCTGTTTTCTCTACTTTACTTTTCCAACTGCCTGATACATTTCTCCAACTGTCCTAGATGACAATATATCCATAACAAACTTATTTTTAAACTTTTGAGTTAAATTAAAGGTTTTGTTTACATACATTCAACATCTTGCACTGGGTATTAGTTGAATACAGATTCAGTTATTTTGACAAATATACCTAAGCTTTAAATTTACTTTCTTTTCAATTCCAAGCACTTTCATGCTTTGATCTCTCTGCAAATATATGTTCTTAAAATCACAAATAATAAAATTTGAGAACTAGAAGGAAATTTAAAGATAATTTCACAGAAGGAAAAATGTGAGTCCCAGAGAGGTAAAGCAATTTCTTCATTGCCCCACATCTAGTGAGTGGACAATTAAGAATTAGAGTTCTGGTTGCCAAATGTACAGGCCAGTATTCTCCCATTATATTAGTGCTGTCCTATATTATGGAAAAATATATTCCTATCACTAGAAACCTCTTCCCAAAAGAGGAGGAAATAGCAACTCACTCCATTATCTTTGCCATGAAAATCCCAAATGGTGTCACAGAGAATAGGACATGACTGAAATGACTCAGTAATAAAACTTGTCAAGTTTTATATATATATATATATATATATATATATATATGTATGTATGTATATATATGTATGTATGTATATATATACATATATATTGCATTATATTTAAACATAATTAAAATGTGATAAATATTAGAATACGCTTTGTGAAGAATGACTCGACATGGTCAATGAGTAGGCACCAGTACTCTAGCGTTTTTCTTTGGTTAAATAGGATCAGCCAAGCACTTTTTTTGTGGGCTACACTGACCAATCAATTCACCAACAAGCTTTTATTAAACACCTCCTATGTGCCAGGTATTGTCCTAGGAACTGGAGATCCATGTTAAGCCATGAAAGATGTTTATTACATAGAACTGAGTTTGATAACATTTAACTGGAAAAAAATTGGAGCCTATCTTTTATCATATAAATCAACATTTGAAACAAAGGTTTCTCTTCTTGCCTTGTCCATTTTCCTCTAAGATTAAGACTATGAAGCAGGAAAGAAAAAAATTAAGGAAAAATTCTGATGATGAACCTTACTGTGACACCTTCAGCAGCCAAAAGACGTTTGACTTAAGAAAGCATAGTGAATGCTGTCGATGGCAAAAAAAAAAAAAAAAAGATGATGGCAAACAATTTTAGGTCAATCAATTTATGTCAATCAAACAGCTTGTCTTTGTAAGTCATGTATTTTTTCCTCAAATCTAGATTGTTACTAAAAAAAATTTATGTATATTTAATATTCAAGGTAATTCTTAAGTGGCAAAGATTTTGATTAATTTAAAGTTATGTTCTAGTAATTTGTCCAAAATGTGTATGTGAAGATAGAGGTGTTGAGAAGAAGACAAAATCATAACTGGGCCAAGGCTATCTATCCATTTTCCCCAGGGTATTGACATCCAGGCAGACTCCACCACCTTTACCTTTCTACTGCAGACATACTTTCCCTAGAAATGTATAGAATGCATCCTTTATTCTACTTTGCAGATTGCCATCCTGTGATCTGCTTCCCTCTTGACCTATTTTATATGGTAGTCTTCCCCTCCATTGCCAGAGACTCAAGTATGCAGTATAGCCAACTCATAGTTATTCTTCTGCTTGCTCCATACTGAGTCCTCTCACCTTAACACCTCCTTTTTGGTTATTGTCTCTCCCTAATGAACATCTAAGGATATGCATATAAATATTTTTCAAGGATTGGCTTCCTGAATTCGTGGTCAGATCAGTCCTCTTCTCTCTCCTGTCGTGCTTTCCCTTCTTTCCCCTTCACTCTCCCATCTTCTTTGGAGATTCTCTTCATATTCTCAAATCTATTGCCAATCATATCCCTGATCCTAGGTTTTCAACAATACAGCCTACACGGATAAAATTAAAAGAATTGATGCATTCAACTCTAATCCAAAGCATTAATAATGACTAGGTTAGAAGACTTTGAAATCAAAGTGTTTAAATATTTGTCCATATGAATACTAATATTACTGAGAAATGTGGTAGGGTATAGATGATAAATAAATGATAAGCCAGAACTGGGGTAATTGAGTAAGGTGAGAGAATGTGTTGGAGATCAGTAGAAAGAGGCAGCAAGAATGGGAAAAGGTGAGGCTTGATGGTTAGCATGAGTTTCTGAAAAAGAAAGGTAATTGATTAAAACATAATTAAGGAAGAATTGATAATACTTTGTGACTCGATGTTGGAAAGGAAGGAAAGGGGAGAATCAAATATATTTCTAACATTTTTCCCTATGTACTTGATAAATGTTAGTGCCATTAATATAAGTGGACAGATCTGAAGGGAGAAATTGATTTTGCTTTTCTCTACCCCACCCAATAGAGCTCTTTTCATTCCTAACTAATTAATTTTCTAAATTATACCATTACTAAAATAACATTGGCTTTGGAGTATCATTCATTTGAAGGACATGAATTATTTTTTCGCACATTTTAATAAAATCATCTTAAATGATTTTATCCAAGAATAATAAAAAAAGGAGCAAGACTAAACATTCTACAGAGTCTGTACAAATGAACAGGAATTAAACTTCAAAAAGGACAAATGAGTCTATCTGAATGTTGCATAGAATGCGTTACCAAGTTCATCATGGAATATCATTGTGAAATCCACTGATTATGAGTCTAGTTGACTTAAAATTGTGAGAAATCATTAGACCTCTTTAAATACCTAATTCTGTTTCTTTTAAAGTGTATTTTTAAAAGATTTGTCTACTTTTAGTTTAACTCTAACTCCCTATAATAAGGGCTTTGAAAAAATGTTATTTTCTGTTGGGTTTTATTTTGTTTTATTGTAGAAAACAGAGGCTATGAAAAATGCAAAAAGAGTGACTTGAAAACATTTGTACAGTATTAAATTAATAATAAAGCTTAACACCAGTCAAAAGATCAGAAGAAACATGGTTAAATAGAAAAAAAATCTGATTGCAAAATGGTCGTCAGGGAGAAATCATGGTGGGAAAGAGTACATTTATAGTTATCTCTCTCTCCTCTTTATGCCTCTGATAACAAAAATAAAATTATGGTCATTCTACATGTCTAGAGATAAGAAGTACTGGAACTACTGACTATGTTGTATGCTCCATGAAGTCAAGAGACCAAGAATTCTCTAAATTTTGTGTCTTCTCCAATAGATTTCTGTATACTATAGGTGCTTACTAAATGTTTGAATTCTATTGCTTAATTGAGGACAAAAAGAGAACTGGGTATATACTGAAGAGCGCCTATTTCTCAGTTTCTCCAAAAACTGGCTCTGACAGGCCATTTCTTATTTTCCCTGTGCTCACTTAGATAATAAAGCCTTCTTGATAGGGGACAACTACGAGAAACAAGATATAGTGGGCCTGAGTGATTGAATCAGTCTGCAAGACCAATTCCAAAATGGGTTCCTGGAGTGGCAGAATATTTAGGATATCCATTCTTTTTTCTTCAATCAAATGAGAGCTATTTTGTTGTGCGATATTGGTCTTAGATTATTTCATTTAATTGTTGACATTTTCTGAACATCGAAACAGCCACATCCATTTAGTTCATTTGGTTTATCTGCATTTTACTTGTGATTTATTTTGCATAACAAGAAGACAATTGAGAAGAAAAAAAATCTGTCCAGATACTGAAAGCAAAATGAAATCCTGATTAGCTATACTTAGGTAATCCAGATAACAATCAAGATTTTGCTTCAATTCTTTAAATATTTGCCTATTTTTTCACATTTTGCTTATATTTCATGGATAGGAATGGAGTAGTAACCTCTTGGTCAGAAGTTCTACTTGTACTCCAGCCCTTCAGTTCATCTTTCCAATTGTTAGCAGCTTAGACTTTCTTATTCATAAATCTTATTATATTTGTCTAATCTTCCAAACCAGCCGATGGTTCCCCATTACATTCTGAATAAAATTCCAACTCCTTAGCTTAGTAGTTGAAGCCCTCAATCAAGAAATGCCACCCTACTTTCCTCATCCTTCACTACTCCATGGGCTATGACTAGGTAACAGTATTTTCAGATGGGATGTGGACAGGGCTGGGAGGTGGGTAAGTTAGATGAGCAGCCTAGACTTCTACAATGATGAAAAAGTTGTTGCTCAGAGGAAGAAACATAATGATGATTATATCTTTAGCAAAATCTGAATATGGCAGGGGAGAAAGGAAAGGACCACATAGGATGGTCTTTTCATCTTCTAACAACCATGAAGCAAAGCCTCAGTTTTTCTACCCTAGTTACGGCTTTCCGTATAGTCAAGCTACAAACTCTACAATTCACTCACCTCCACACTGGCCCCTACTCACTATTCTTCCATGCCTCTGCTAAAGCTGCTCCTGATGTCTCCAATGTCATTCCCATCTTCTCTTCTGTCTCTGCTTAATAAAATCCTGCCCATCTTAAAGAATGAATTTCATCTCCCTCAAGAATCCTGAGCTGATTCCTTCCACTCAGTTATGATTCTCTTTTACTCTAAGGATTCTCTTGGTTTAAGCCACTAACTGCTTTTCATTTTTTACTTCCATTATTTGTGTATGAATTTCACACTGTTTCTAGATTGTAAGGTCCATGAAGGCAGTGGCAACTTCTTGTTTCACCTTGTCACCTCCCCTAGTCCGTGGAATAGTGCCATGTATTTATTTGGTGCTTTGTAAATATTTGTCTAAACCCTATGGGTTGATATAGTAAGCTATTTCATGGTATCCTCTTAGGATTATGCATATAAAGCTGGGAAGGACATTAAAGCATATTTCATCCAATGCACTAACTTCTTGTGAGCCATATGTGTGAGAGATTACAAATTTGTGCTGAGTATACGATTTTAGAAAGTACTAGAAATATTTGGCCTTATCCCCTTGGTGAAGCTAGATGGGTATGCTTTTTATTTGGTATTTTTAACAAAGAAATCCAGTTGTTCTGTGGACTTCACAGATAGATTATAAAATCCTCTTCAGACATTGACCACTTCAGTTCACTTCAGTTCAAAACAACAGACATTTATTTAGTGGCTATTATGCTTAATGTTCTGTGCTATGACACATGGTATAACTTATCAGACATACACCCCAGATAAGACACATGAACTTACACATGGCAAAATGAAGGACAGGGCTCTGAGAGCCCAAAAGAAAGAAATCATCTTGGCAGCCAGAGAAATCTTACAGAAAGCCACACATTCTCAAGAAAGTCTATATTGCTGCTCTCAAAACAATTGAGTGAACTGGGGGTTGGATATCATGTTAAAAATAACCAGCAATAATGGAATATTCTTTATAGTTCTGTGAGTATTTCTATGTGTAGAGGAAGGCAGCTGCTACTCTTGCCCCACACAGTTGCATCTACGACCGCTGGAATAAGCACGCAAGATAAATTTTTTTTCCTACAATGTCATTTTTGTGGCATCAGAACTTTAAACAATTGATCGAATAAGCAAAAAGTAAGTATTGATTAAATTCTTACTGTGCCAGGCCCAGTGCTAGATTCTGGGAGGTAATGATGAAATTAAAACAGTCCCTGTCCTATACACAAATATATATAAAATTTTCATAAAAATAAATACAATGTTGTTTTTGCAAAGAAGACATGAGAAATTGGGGAATTAGAAAAGTTTCTGTAAGGAAGGTATATAACACACACATATACCTATGCATACATATATGTATGCATATATGTGATATATACACACATATGTATATATGTACACTCATATGCATGCATGCACACACATATCCAAACAACTTAGTAGCTACTTGAAAAAGCTATCCATATTCATTGAAAAGAAAAAGATATTTATTTCACTATTAGGTGACCACAATTACTTATTAATGTGAAGAGTGCCTACTGGGCACAGCATAGCTTCTCAAACACTGGGGTCATATTGAATACCACTACTCTTACTTCACATTTCAAACTAATTTTCTTAAAGTTATGTGATTTTTATTACAACGGCCATGATTTAGCTTTGAATAGATATGATGTTGCAAAAGACAAAGAGCAAGAAGTTACTGAACTATTTGAAAGTGTGATAGTAGTCAGTTATTTCCTCTTTATGACTTCATTTGGGGTTTTCTTGTCAAAGATATTGGAGCAGTTTTCCATTTTCCTCTCCAGCTCATTTTATAGATGGAGAAACTGAGGCAAACAGGGTTAAGTGACTTGGCCAGAATTGCGAAGGTAGTAAATGTCTGAGGTCAGATTTTTGCTTTCAGGTCTGCTAAACTCCAGGCCCACAACTGTATTCACTGTGCCACATAACTAAATTCTAGTAAACAAAAGCCTATCTGAAACATTAGTGCAAAATTATAATGAAAACTAGTGTTGAAACTGAATTACCTTAAACTAGTACTTCATGTACTGTTCAACAAATGTTGAATATTTCTTTGTTTCTTTCAAAACTGTAAAATATCCCAAGGAGCCCTAGAAATTCTTTTAGGCACCCTGGGGGGCCACCTGTGAAGAGTGAGGGAACTTTTGCACAGTGTATTATTTTTGAACTCTGTAAATGTATGCCATTTTTAACCCATCAGTAAGTTAATAGTGTTTATTTATAGTACATGTATGCTGAATATTCTAGTGAACTAAATTTAACCAAAGTATTATTCAGTTCATTCAAAAGATTTCCGGGCATATACTAGGTAATTGACACAAGTCAGATGAATTGAATGAAATTGACTTGATATCATTGAATTGGGTTGTAGAAGAAAAGGGGTGTTTAGAAGTTATTTAATTTGACCTTCTTATTTAACAAATGAGCATCGGAAAGGTTTAGTCAATGGTGTAAAGTCAAGCAGCTTTATAAACAGTAGAACCTGAAGGAGAAAATATTATCACTTACTCTTGGCCTAGTCATTTTACCAGTTTACCAAATTGCCTCCTGTATTTGCTAGTTTTAGTTCAAATGCTTGCTCAGTGCCTACTAAGTATCTAGCCTTGTGCCAGCCGTAGTAGAGGTAAGAGAACTACTCTGTACCAGATGTAGCAAGTTCCAAAAGAAAAGATTCCTGCCTGCCACATATTGACTTAGAAAATCACAAATTAATATTATCTGTGTTATATTGTATTTCTTATAAATTTCATTAAACATGTCCCAATTATACTTTAATCATATTCAGGCACAATCAAGAGTTTTGTACGTATCACAGGCAAGGAATTTGCCACTTCTGCTTTATATCACAGAGAAAATACTACATTAGAACTTCAAATTTGGGAGAAGATATAATACATAGGAATACAAAATACTTAGAAAATGGTATTTCATATGATCAGGTGGCAAAATGTATCATACAGATAAATAAGTTACTCTAAAGAGAAGCCCGTAAGAACTAGAATTCTCAGAGAATGTTTCAGGGAGATGGTAGAAATCTTGGATGAACCTAGAAATACTGACAGAACTTGGAAAGATAGTGATAGAAAGGAATGCAGGAAAAAAACATCTTGGTTATAAATGCAGCTATCTTCACACACACACACGCACAAATACACATACAAATATTTATTGTAAAGAGGTTTAGAAGAGAGTATGAACGGTGGAATGAAAAACCATCACTACCACTAGAAAAAATGACAGAGATGGAGACCATATCATCATCTTCACATGCAAAAAATAACATCTCAAAAACTTAGGTAACTTCTTTTTTGATTTTGTATTGTAATTGAGAGGAGTAAGGAGGAAAAAGACACAGACAGGGAGGTAAAAAGAGAGACAGACAGACAGAGAGGCAGAGACAGAGACAAGACCAAGCAAGAGACAGTCTGAGCATGTCATTTCATTTGGAGTCCAATGTGTAGCTGAGAAAGCTACTTTTCTTTCTTTTCTGTTCTTTCTTCTGATATTCTTGCAAATTCTCTGGTTCCCAAGCATAACCTTTATTTATAATTTATTCTGATTGTACATTCTACTTATGTCATTTATATCAAGGCATGTTTCAAATGGAATTGTGGAAATTTTGCCTATTTCCTGTCTTTCTCATATTTCCTTTACATTTGATTTTTATTTCTATCAGTCTTATTTTTTTTCACTTTTCCTTGAATTTATTAATTTGTTTGTTTTCAACAATCATTTCCATAAGTTCCAAATTTTCTCCCCCTTCCTCTCCAAGGCAGGATGAAATATTATACGGAATCTACACATTTCCACATTAGTTGTTGCATAGAAGAATTAAAATGAATGGGAATATCATGAAAAAAACCAAAATGTAACAAAAGGGAAAATAATCTGCTTCATTCCTTATTCCAGCTCCATAGTTCTTTCTCTGGATGTGAATGGAATTTTGCATCATGAGTCCTTTGGAAATGTTTTAGGTCCTTACATTGCTGTGCAGGGCTGTCTATCAAAAATAATCCTTGCACACTGTTGCTGCTACCATGTATAATATTCTCCTAGTTCTCCTCTCTTCACTCAGCATCAGTTCATATAAATCTTTCTAGGTTTTTCTGAAGTCTACCTGTTTGTCATTTTTATAGCACAACAGTATTCCATTACATTCATATACCACAACTTGTTCAGCCATTCCCCAGTTGATGGGCACCCTCTCAATTTCCAATTCTTGGCCACCACAAGGAGCTGCTATAAATATTTTTGTGCAGGTTGGTCCTATTCCCATTTTTATGATCTCTTTGGGATATAGCTCTTCTTCCTATTTTAACAAGCAGTGTCCTTGCTATTAATACAGATGCAAACATAAAATGTGTCCAGTTTTCTAAGTTAGCATTTCTCTCTAAGCTATCTTGGATAAGTGTGACACCAGTGTGATATTCAAAGTGGCCACAGAAGCGATGAATATTGCAGTGCAGTTCAGAATAGCAAAATACAACAGACTCTCCACGTGGAAGACAGAACTAAGACATTTGTTGAGACACCAGGAAGCCAAATCCATCACAGTAACAAAAATCTATAAACAATAACAATGCAGAGGACAACACCAACCCCAAGCCTTCCCCCTGCTGGGCTTCTGACAAACCAGGTTCATTAAAGAAATCACAAGCAGGCTCTCTTAAACAAAATCATAAGCAAGCTCTTTCACTTACGCTAGCCAGCAGCCTGCTCATCTGCATCCTTCCAACCTCTGATTGCTCTCATGACTGACTTCCTCTCAGCTCTGCTCTAATTCTGCCTCTTCCTGCTCCACCCTTCCTATTCCATCCATTCAGCAAACTCCTCCTACCACAGGCTCCATGTAACTCAGACTCATGTGACCCAGGTAGGTCACATCGGCCTATTAATGAATGAGAAAGATCTCCCCATTTTAAATTACATTACAATAAGTTCTTAAAATATATTTTCTTCATGAAAGAAGACAGAATATTCACTTTGTTCCACAGAAATCATAAAGACAGTTATGTAAGAATCTATCTCCTTAATCAAAGAGAAGCAAAACATTTTCCTGAGTAATTTAGGGAAAATTTTGTAAAATTTGGTCAACATTGTGTTATAGATAACTATGACTGTATCTACACAAAACAAACAGAATGAAAAAAGACATAATTATCTAATGAAACTGACAAGTGCTGAAAGCCATTTTTGATAACACCATATACAGCAATGCCTTCCACTTAGTAGAAGAAGGGAAACAAGCATTTATTAAATACCTACTATGGACCAAGCATTGTGCAAAGCACTTGGCAAATATTATCTCATTTGATCATCACAACCCTAGAGGAAAGTATTAATGTTATCCTTATTTTACAGATTAAAAAGTGAAGCAGACAGAAGTTAAGTAATTTGCCCAGGATCACATAGCTAGTAATTATCTGAGGCAAGATTTGAACTCAGGTCTACATGACTTCAGGCTCAATACTCTCTCCTCTGTGCCACAGAGTAGGCACTCAACAAATATTTGCACAATGAACAAATAGATATTGATTAATTCAGATTAATATTAAACATTTTCTTATTCAGTAAACTAAACAAACTTCAATAAATGTGTTTTTAATATTTTAGAGATATAATATAGGTATTCTGTACATCTATATAATCATATATATCTACATGCATGTTTTATGTATATTTACATGTATACAGACATATTACAAATGTATATATCTTAATACCATTACACTATCGAGGAATTATATTTTACTGGGGAATAAGACACACACACAAAGTAAAACACTATAATACCGTATATGATGTTGTCTTAAAGATAGAAAACTTAGGCAGGAAGTTTTGAATAAGAAGACATCACCTTTAGATGGGGAGATAAGATTTTGTAGAGGTAGCAACGCTGATTCATGAGGGAATAAAAACACCCTTAAAGAAGGTAGATGAGGCAATGTAATAAAATTTCCCATAATACTAGGACCTCTTCCACTCATGCTTCATTCACCTTCTTGTACTCAGACTTGGTTTCTCTCATAAGACAGTATATCCCTGGCTTCCCTCTCTAGTAATGGCTCCATTTTCTAACACAGTCTTCCCTGTGCCCCTCTCTCAATAATCTCCTAGAGGGGGAGACAGAATATTCCTTGCTTCCCATGGCTACTTATAGACTCTCTCATTGCCGGGATGACTCAACTCTCCTCTTTCACAGCTGATGCTCTCCAAATTTAGCATATCATCCAGATCCCTGTGGCTTTTATCTATCAGCCCCCAGGTCATTATCCCTCCACTCTTCATGCCTAACTGCTGCCCTTTAACTAGAAGATATCAGCAATCTCCTTGACACTTGTGGACATTTGACCTGAGCCAAACATAGGGATTAGCAATATCTTGATCTCTGTCATTCACAAGTGATCCAGTTTCATGCTCAAAGATTCTGAAATTATTTCATGTAACTGATACCTTATGCTTCTCTATCTCTCCATGCCTTACTCATGCTAAACTTATTCTTTGTTCTTCTCTTAAATTTAGTATTTTATTTTTCCCTCAGTTACATGCCAGAATAATTTTAACATTCATTCTTAAGACTTTGACTTCCAGATAATCTCCTTTTTCTCCCTTCCTATTCTCTCATTGAGAAAGCAAGCAATTTAATATAAGTTGTACATGTGAGTCATGCAAAACATGTCCATAAGTCATTTTGCGAAAGAAAACATGGGCAAAAAACTCAAGAAAAATAAAGTTTAAGAATGTATGCTTCAGTCTGTATTTATATACCATTAGTTCTCTCTCTGCAGATGGATAGCATTTTTCATCATAAATCCTTTGGCATTGTCTTGGATCATTGTATGGCTGAGAAAAGCTGTCATTCACAGCTGATCATTGCACATCTGTACAAATTACATTTCACTTTGTGTCCACTCATATGTGTTTGTAGATTTTTCTGAGAGCATCCTATTCATCATTTTTTATGGCACAACAACATCCCATCACAATCATATGCCAAAAAATGTTCAGTCACTCCTCAGTTGCTGTTCATGCCTTCAATTTTCAAATATTTGCTACCAGAAAAGAACTACTATAAATATTTTGTACATATAGGTCTTTTCCCCTTTTAAAAAATGTCTTTTGGGATATCGACCTAGAAGTAGTATTGCCAGGTGAAAGTGTACGAATGATTTTATAGCTCTTTCAACAGTTCAAAATTGCACTACAGAATGGTTGAATCAGTTGACAACTCCACCAACAATGCATTAATGTCTCATTTTCCCCATATCCCCTCCATTTTTCATTTTCTTTTGCTATTATGTTAACCAGCCTAATAGGTATGAGTTAGTACCCCACAATTGTTTTAATTTACATTTCTCCAACTACTTGTGAGTTACAGTATTTTTTTTATGTGGCTATAGACAGATTTGATTACTTCATCTGAAAATTATCTGTATCTTTTTATAATTTATTAATTGATAAATGGCTCTTATTTTTTTATAAATTTGACTCAGTTCTACATATGTCTGAGAAATGAGACCTGTATCAGAGGAACTTGCATCGTATTTTTTTCCACAGTTTCTATTGTTAGCTATATTTCCATCCATTCTATCTCCTCCATTTTTTCTATTCTCTCTCTCCTTTCACCTCCTCAAAAATGTTTTGCTTCTGACTACCTCATTCCCAATCTGCCCTCCGTTCTAATCAATCCAACTCCCTTCTCTTATCCCCTTTCATTCCTTTCCTGTAGGAGAAGATAGATTTCTATGCCCAATTAAGTGTGTATATTATTTCCTCTTTGGGTTAATTCTGATGAGAGTAAGGTTCACTCACTGTGCTCACCTCCTGCCTTCACTGTAAAAAGTTTTTTATATCAAATAATTTGCCCAATTCTACCTTTCCCTTTCTCTTTTTCCCAGCACATTCCTCTCTCATATTCCTTAATTTTATTTTTTTAGATATCATTCCTTCATATTCAGGTCACATTTCTGCTCTGTATGTTTTCAAGTGTCATCTTTCTGTGCAGGAATTATATTTAAATTTAAATGTTTAAAATTTAAAAATTTAACATTTTTAGGTACATTATAATATCCCTTTCCTGTTTACCTTTTTATGCTTCTCTTAAGCCTTGTGTTTGCAAGTCAAACTTTCTATTTAGCTCTGATCTTTTCATCAAGAATGCTTGAAAGTCTTCCATTTCATTGAATTTCCAGGTTTTTTTCTCCTGAAAGGCTATACTCAGTTTTTCTGGGTAGGTGATTCTTGGTTGTATACTCGCTCCTTTGTGTAGTAGAACAGGACTTTTTAAACTTTTCCCACTCACAAACAAGAAATTTTTATCTGACCCTGGGTATACAGGTAAGTAAAATAGGAGTACAAATCAAACATTTACTGATAATAAATTATAAAGAAATTTATTTTAAAATAATTATTTGATATACATATAATTTTACCACTTATTAAAGATAAAATCACACTTGTATACTAATAAGATGAATGTGCTTTTTATTTTTAAGTTGAATTATTATATTTGTTTTCAGTGTTCAACAATAACTTCCATATATATATTAATTTTTTTCCCATTCCCTCCCCCTTATGCCTCCCTCCCTCCCCACTCCCTCTCTGAAGTGCTGTACAATCTTATACAGGTTCAACAAGTATGTTCTTATTTAATGAATGTGGCATAGAAGAATTAAAATGAATGGGGGAAACCATAAAACAAAAGAAAACATAACATAATACAAAAGAAAATGGTCTATTTCTATCTGCAATCCAATTTCATAGTTCTTTCTCTGGGTATGGAAGGTGTTTTTCCTGAAGGGTCCATTTTCATACAGAGAAGTAAATCTTAGTGGAATATTTGATATTGTAGGACATAGAATGTCATCAATATTTTTCAGAGTTGATCAGTTTTTTTTTCATTTTATAATCAGCAATGCTGAGAATGCCACTTCACAAAAATAGGTAGTACAAAGTGGCACAAATATCTTTAGGGCCACTTCAGAAATTGTTGGAAATTCCCAATCCCAAGCCAAAACTCATTTAATGATTTTGTATTTTCAGTAAAAAAAAAAACAAAATTAGAATTCATAACATATAATGGTTTGTAATCTGAGTCAAGGTGGTTTTGGCTGTGTTTGCTGGCATTGCATGGTGTGAAAACAATCACAGAGTAAAGTGTGCATATTGTGCATTCAGAACCAGGGTTACAGTAAAGTTTCATGGGAATGCATTGTTGCCAGAAACACCCCATATTCATCATGTGTTCGATTTTTAATTACTTTGGTCAGTACATGTTGCCAAATTTTTCATGATCCCCCACATTCAGCTATATGACACCATATAAGGTTATGACCCACAATTTAAGCACTGCTCTAGAATATCATATTCCAAGCCCAGATCCTTTCATATACAAGTTACTAAATCTTGTGTTATCCTAACTGTGTGGCTCCTTACTATGTGAATTTTTACTTTCTGGTTGTCTGTAATATTTTCTCCTTGATGTGTGAGTTTGGAATTTGTCTATAATGTTCCTGGGAGTTTTCCTCTTGGGATCTCTTTCAAAAGGTAATCAATGGATTGTTTTAATTTCTATTTTATCCTCTGGTTCCATATTATCAAGGCAATTTTCCTAGGTAATTTCTTAAAAGAAAATGTCTATACTCTTTTTTAATCACAAATTTCAGGTAGTCCAATAATTTTTAAATTATCTCTTCTGCATTTATTTTCCAGGTCAGTTGGTTTACCATTGAGATATTTTATCTTGTCTTCTATTTTTTTTCATTCTTTTAGTTTTATTCTATTGTTTATTTCTCGTAAAATCATTAGCTTCTATTTCCTCCATTCTAAATTTTAAGGAATTATTTTCTTCACTGAACCTTGCTACCTCCTTTTCCATTTAGTCAATTCTGCTTTTTAAGGGAGGTTTTTATTTTTCTCTTCACTAAACTTTTGTGCCTGTTTTACCATTTGACTTTGTCTGTTTTTTAAGGTGTTAATTTCTTGAGTAATTTTTGGTGTCTTCTTTACCAAGTTGTTGACTTTTTTTCACAATTTTCTTGCATCACTCTCATTTCTCTGCCACATTTTTCCTCTACTTCTCTTACTTGATTTTCAATATCCTTTTTGAGCTCTTCTATGGCCTAATACCAGTTCATATTTTTTTTTCCTTTGGAGGTTTTGGATGTAGGAGCTTTGACCTTGTCTTCTTTTGAGTATGTATTTTGATCTTCCTTGTTACTATAGTAACTTTCCATGATCAGAAAATTTTCTTGTGTTTCTCATTTCCCCAGCCTATTACTTGACTTTTAACTTTTGGCTAAAGCAGTGCTCTGCTTCCAGAGTGGGAAGCTGGTGCTTCCACCTGTCCCAAAATTTAGGAGTTTTGTGTAGCTATTTTTAGAGGTGCCTCTAGGGACCTCTTAGTTTTCAGTTTTTTTCAAGTTGGTAAGATCTAAGGAGATGTGTTTACTCTTCCCCTGCTTTGTGCTCTGATCTATGAGTGATTAGTCATTCTTTTCTGCCCTGGAACTTTGAGGAGGATCCCTGTACCACTATTTCTACAAGCTTTGGTGTCCTAGTATTCCTCCTTGCCCTGTGAGTGCCACACTGGTCAGCGACCCAATCCAAGTATTGGCAAAGCAACCGAGTCCTGCTCTATTGGCAAAGTAACAGACTCCTGCCCCTCATTCCAGCAAAGAGATCAACATGATCTTCTGACCAATTGTTCAACCCCCTTACTGAATGTGGGCTGAGATATCTGATGATATCAGATGATAACAGCTGATGCTGTTGCTGATTAAGTGGCTCCCATATCCTGCTCCTGGTTTGGTGAGATCAGGGCTGTGCTAGCATAGCCTACTCTGGACTGTGCTACATTCTCACCCAGGTGTGACAGAACTTTCCTGCTAAATTTCTAAGTTATCTTTGGTATCTGTAGGTTGAGTGGTCTGAAAACTGTCACTGCTGCCACTGGTTCAGTTACCCCTAGGATTATCCATGGTTTGCTGGGGCTAGGTCTGTGCTGGTGTGACCTGTGCTGGATTGCACTTTTCTCTCATCCTGGTGCAACAGAACTTTCCTGCCAAAGTTCAAAGTTGTCTTGAGCTGGAAAAATAATTTTGTTCCATCTTTTTGTATATTCTGCTACTCTAGAAGCTGTTTAGAGTCATTATTTAAAAGTATGTAGGAGCTTGGCAGAGTCTGTACTCTGCCCATTTGGCTCCACTTCTGTATTCTTTGCTCTTAACGGGTCTTCCAATCCCTCAGTGTCTCAGCACTTTATCAAGTCAGGATGCATGCGATTTTAAAAATATAGTACTCTATTTTTCCAGTTACATGTCAACATTTTTTAGCATTCATTTATACAAGCTCCAAATGTTTCTCCCTCCTCATTCCTTTCCTCCCCTTCCCTCTTCTGAAAATTGTAGGCATTTTGATATAGTTTATACATGTGCTGGCATGTAAAAATAATTCCATATTAGTCACAATTGTGAAAGAAGAAACAAACCAAAAGAAAAAAAAAACCAAGAAATAATAAAGTAAGTGAAGGAAGCATGCTTTGATCTTCACTCAGAATCCATCACTTTTTTATGTGAATATGGGTAGCATTTTCCTTCATCAGTCTTTTGTACTTACCTTGGATAATATTGTTGCTGAGAAAAGCTGAGTCATTCATAGTTGATCATCGTACAATATTGCTGATACTCTGTGCAATGCTTTTCTCGTTCTGTTCATTTCATTTTGTATCAGTTCATGCAAGTCTTTCCAAGTTTTTCTATAATCTACCTTTTCATTATTTCTCATTATCCAGTAGTAATCATATACAACTACTTGTTCAGCCATTCCTCGACTGATGAACATCCTCTCAGTTTCCAATATTTTGCCACCATGAAAAGGGTTGCTATAAATATTTTTGCATATGTACTTCATTTTTGCATATGTATTTTCCCTTTTTTATGATCTCTAAATCCTGCTCCAGCCCCTTATCTTTTCTCTGTGTTTTTATCTCCTTCAAGTGTGCTTATTGTAAACAAAATATTATAGAATTATCTTTTTCTTTTGATTCACTCTGCTATCTCTTTCTTTATTATGGAAGAATTCATCCCATTCATATTCCTAGTCATGTTCACTACCTGTGTATTTCCCCCTATGCTACTCTTCCTCCTATTTGTCTTCTCTCTCCTTTCACACTTTCTCTCCTTACCAGTGATTTGCTTCTGTCTTCCACTTCTGCTTATCTTCCTTTTCTTCTGTCAGTCCTCATCCCCCACTCCCTTTATATGGTCTCCTCTATGTCCCTGTTAGGTAAGATAGATTTCTATATTCAACTGACTGTGTATCTGATTCCCTCTTTGAATCAATACTAATGAAAGTAAGCATCAAACAATGCTCTTTGCCCACTCTCCTGTCTTTGCCTCCACTGCAATAGGTCTTTCATGCTTTTTCATGGGAAAGGCATTTTTGTGTAGCCCATTCTACCTTTTCCTTCCTTCTGCATCCACTGTATTCTTCTTTCTCATTCCTCAATATTTTTATGTCATTTTCTTAAATTCACCTTATACCTGAATTGTGTGTGTGTGTGTGTATCTTCCTTCCACATTGTACTATTTCTTAATTTTGTTGGCTATGTGATTTTTGGTTGTAGTCCTAGCTCCTTTGCCTTCTGGAATATTACGTTCCATTACCTCCAGTCCTTTAATGTTACAGCTCCCAAGTCCTACGAAATCCTGATTATGACTACCCTATATTCAAATTATTTCTTTCTGGCCACTTGTAGTATTATTTTCTTTGATCTCATAGTTCTAAAATTTGGATATAGTGTTTCTTCATATTTCACTTTGGGGATTTCTTTGCTGAAGTTATTGTAGATACATACCATGCTTTTTTTTGCCCTCTGATTCCAGAATATCAGGAAAATTTTCCTTGGTAATTTCTTGAGACATGTTGTCAAGGTCTTTTGATTATGACTTTCAGATAGTTCCATGATTCTGATATTGTTTCTCCTGAATCTATTTTCTACCTTAGCTTTTTTATTGTCTATGAGGCATTTTGAATTTTTTTCCATTTTGTCATTTTTCCAAAATGATTTGATTGATTCTTGATGTCTCATAGAGTCCACTGTTAACTTCCACTTGCCCAATTCTAAATTTAATGAGTTATTTTTTTCTCAATAAGTATCTTTTCATTTGACCAGTTGTAATTTTTTAGAAATTATTTTCTTCAGTGGATTTTTGTTTCTCATTTTCCATTTGTCCAATTCTACTTTTAGGCAGTTTTCCAAGTTATTGACTCTTTTTTCATAATTCTCTTATATCACTCATTTCTTTTCCTTTTTCTTTCTCCTACCTCTCTTACATGATTTTTAAGCTCCTTTTTGAGCTCTCTCATGAGTGCTTTCTGAATTTGAGAACACTTTCTATTTTTCTTTGGGGTTTTGCCTACAGGTGTTTTGCCATTGTCTTCTTCTTAGTTTCTGTCTTGGTCTTCTCTGTTGCCATAATAACTTCCTGTGGTCAGATTCCTTTTTCATTGCACTTTGCTAATCTTTTTTTTTTTTGGCCTTTTTACTTTCTTTTAAATTTGAGCCCTGTACCTGGGGTGGAAAGGGCATTGTCTCAGGTTTCTTATGCCAGTATCAGTAGGCCCTGGCTCTCTATCTAGTGTTGCAATGATGTTGTGCTGAGGCCCTGGGGGCCCTTGCATCTTGTGCTGATGAAGGGATAGGGTGGGGGTGAGTAGTGCTTCTGAAGGTTATATGGGTCTGGCAGCTTACCTGGGGCTGAACTTGGGTCCTACTGGTGGTGCCTGGCACATGCTTAAGCCCTATGGGGTGTTTCTGTGTTTCTCCAGGGCTAAGAGCATGGATGATGGGATACCATAGGATACCTATTTGCCTTGGGCTGTCTTGAATCACATGGAGATCTGGCCACCTTGAGGATGCCTGTTTGCCAGGGGCTACAGTGAAGTATATGGTAGTTTTCAGAGTTTACATCTGCTGGTTCCCCTGGTTATGTTAAGGCATATGGGGGAGTTCTAGTGCTGATGTTTGCTTGCTCCAACACAATGGAGTTCAGGATCTTATACTAATTTTCTAAGGTGGGGCTTGCTGTAACACTTTCTATTCTGGAAAGTGCTTATCTAAATGAAAAGGACTTTTCTTGTCAATCTTCCAAGTTTCTTGGGTAAAATATAGTTTCACCCCATTTTTGCTGGTTCTGCTGTTCCAGGATTTGTTTGCGGGTGCTTTTATGGTTTATGGTTGTTTGGAGGTGAATTTGAAAGGGTTACAGTGATGTACTGTTTACTCCACCATCTTGGCTCCAAGAAGTAATTTCTCATGACCCTTGCTTTTTTCCTATCAGTATCTAAGCATTGCCAAACCCCTACTGGTATCCTTTCCATCCTCTTACTTAATGTTGAAATAGAATTGGATAACATCATGCTACCAGGATGACTGGATTTACTACATATCTATGTTATGTAATTTAAAACTGGCCTCATTTTAGCAAGGCAATCCTAGTAAAAGGAAGGACTGTGGAATAAAACTTAGAAAGGTAGGTAAAACACAAAATATGTGAAGATTTTAAATGGCAGGCTATGAAGGCTGCATTGTATTTTATAAGACAAAGTAGAACAAACCACTAAAAATTTTTGTGCAGGGACATTTGACATTAAAGTAGAATAATGTGGGGAAATAGTATTAGATTAGGCATAAGGAGAGCTTAATCTGAATCTTGCCTCTTCCTGAGATAAGTTGGGGAAAGCACTTAAAATTTCTGAATTTTTGTTTTCTTGTCAGTAAAATATGAGTCGTCTAGATGACCACTAAGAGCCCTTCTATGTATAAATTTTTTTTAATTATATGGTCATATGATCAAATGATTAGGAACATTATTGTAACTTCTTTATAAAGGATAAATTAGGAAAGGAGAAACTATAGATAGGAAGATCAGGTGATAAGCTCAGGAGAGAAGTGATAAAGGCTAATGCAGTGAACTGAGTAGTAGAAATGGAATTAAAGAACTTGACATGCACAGCATTTTTATGCTTAGTCTACATAAGTGAAATAACTACTCTGTCATATTCTAAATCAGTCATTGCACCTATTGTCATGACTTCTACAGCTAAGCAGCCTGTTGATTTGGCCACAGATATTGATAGTAAAGGTCACTGAATTAATCCCATGTATAATTCAATTAATGGCTACACATATCCATCCTGACATCTGGGGCAATCTCCAGTCATTTTGATCTATATCTTGTCTCTGGACCCAAATGTCTCAAGAAATGAAAATGAGGCTGGTGACTTTGAACAGCCCTCCCTCACTTAAATCCAATTCACGTGCAAGTCATGGCATTACATTCCTGAGAATGAAGGACAATTAACAACATCATCCATAACAGCAGCAATAACAGCACACACACACAACCTTAATATCTAGAAATAACCTTTTATTAAACTTTTAAATTTGTTTTTAAGTCCAACAAATCAGATTTGAATAGTGTATAACAAAGTGCTCACATCTGTGAGTTATATATTTTGTGGGAATTGTGTATTAAGTATTTTAAATGACCCCTACATGGAACAATGTGATATCATGAGAATGACACTGGAAGAGAAATCTGGAATTTCTATATGTTGGCTACAAATGCCTCATAGGTTGGATATTGTGTCTTGAGACAAGAGAAATGATCTCTCAGAGTATGAATGCCAAACTTGAGATTCCATTAGCACAATTGTAAACTGGAACAGGGTGCAGCTATTTATACTGTCCTTAACCAGCAAAATTAAAAGAAAATAAACATCATGTATGAAATGTCAGAACAGAGTCTATGTAAATAACTATCTGAATAAGACTGACACAGTGACTCTGCAGGATAAATATGTGTAGAATATTTACTGCTCTTACTACCTTTGACTACTTCTGATTAGAGTTCATAAGAAGACAGCAAAGTGTCATAAATATTTGACACTTACAACATTATATTTAGATGATGAAGTCAAGAAGCAAAAAGTCTTAAAGAAGAAAATTTCTTTGAAGTTGAAAGACTTAATTTTTACATAAATCAGGTGCAAATTAAATTTTAAAATTTTCCTTTGCAATGGCTATTTGATGTACCAAGATATACTGATTCTTTCAGATAGTTTCCTGAATTTTTAAATGGAATATTTCTATATAATACTTTTTGGTAAAATATACAGAATAGGACTAATTGTTTTTTCTCAATTTTTAAGATCCTGACTTTAAGGACCTTGGAGTTTTGAAACCATTACCAGGTTGGTATACTAGATATTTCATGATATCCCAAGGTCTTGATTTTTGTTTTAGAAAATGTTTCTTGGTTGCTATTGAAGTTCCCTTTGTTTTTGTTTCCTTGGTGTTTTATTTAGTGTGTGAGTTTGAAATGGGCGGACCTGAAGGAATTGTGGAATCTGTACAAATTATGAAGGAAGGAAAAGCTTCTGCCACTGAGGCAGTTGACTGTAAATGGTACATTCGAGCCCCACCACGATCCAAGGTCAGTCTTCCATCCCACTGAAGATTGGGCAGTCAGTTTACAAAGTGACTTCACTATCCGTCAACTCCATATCGTACATTTCTTTAAAAAATGAAGGGGAGGGGGGTTAGTGCATTTAAAATTCTACTTCTAGTTTGAACTTGTAAACTATTCTATTTCTACTTTGGAAAGAAATCTGACATCTCTCAATTGCCAAAGCTACAACCTCTTTATGGACTGATAGTGTGCCAAAGTGATAATTTTGTAGCATAAGTAATAGCCTATAAAAAACTTTACTTAGTCTGCTAATAATAAGTAAAAAGTTCAGAAATCCATTATGGTCCTAATTATTTTGCTCTTTATTGCTGAATTTTTTCAGAGTAAAGTACATTGCATTTCAATATAATTTGACCTAAAGTGATTTATTGAATTAAAAATGTTAATGTAACCATGCTTATTTATTTATGACACTGCCATAATTTCAGGGGGAGTTTATAGGATACATAATGTTAAGTCAGTGTTGATAAAACAGCTTTCATTTTTTTCTTCTCCATTCTTTTTGATTTTTCTCATTTAAAAATAGAGTAAAATGATAGCTAGATGTTCATAATTTTTTAGATTTTTGATTGGTTCTAGTCTTTGATTATGTTGTACTTCTTAATACTTTTTAATAATAATTCCTAGTACTGACATATTAGTTATTTTTTTCAAAGACAAATTCACAACTGTGCGAGTCTATTACTTACCTATGTATCATCTATCTATCTATCTATCTATCTATCTATCTATCTATCTATCTATCTATCTATCGAGGTTTTTGTTTATATGTATAGGGTAAGATGCAGATATTTGCTTCATTGTATGTGACCAATTAACCCAATAAACATTTATTTAATGTCTACTATATGCAAGTCATTACAACCAATGTTAGGGAAATAACATTTTTTTAAGTATCTAATATGTAGCAGCTCTCTGGGACAGATGGGATGTATCCAAGAGTTTAAAGTTAAGGGACAAAATTGAACATATATCAAATAATTCTGATGCACACAAGAGCAAGATAAATATAAAATATAAATTCAAGTATATTATTACTACAAATCCAATATATGGAAGTTAGAGAAAGTATCCTGGAGGAAATTATATCTTCGTTGAGTCTTTAGTTGTATCTTGAAGCAACAAAGGTATTTCAAAACAAAGAGTTGGGGGATGGAGGAAGAGAAAGTCTAGTTCAGGAAGCCTATGAAAAGTTAAAGAAATGAGGGCAAATGGGGCAAGAATATAGGACAAAAATGTAGCCTAGTTTGACTAAGGAAATAGACCACATGAAGTGAAACAATATGAGGTAAATGTGGAGCTTCAGAGGTCTTTGAATGTCAGTCTGAAGTTACATAAGGTTACATTGAATGTTTTGAAATAGATGAGTGTCATGCACCTATAAATATCTTAGGAATATTAATCAGATAACCGTCTGACTTATGGATTGGGGAAAGGATAGCCTAAAGATAGGAAGATAAATTAAGCATCTGTTCCAATAGTGTATTCGGGAATTGCTGAGTGAGTGTCTGAACCACACTGATTGTAGTGAAAGCAAAGAAAAAGTAGTTACAAGCCAAAATAGAAATGAAAAAGACTTGGTATCTCTTTGGATTTGTAGTGTAAGTTAACAGGAAATTGTTGAAGAAGACTCCAAAGTCAAGCCTGGGATACTGCAGTGTTGGTGGTATTTCCACTAAGTATAACATTTAGGGAAAGGGGAAGGTTGTACAAAGGAAGGGTTTGGAAAATGATGCTTATTTAGTATATATCTATTAGCCAATTAGAGATAGTTAACAGATAACAAGGTTATCTGTTAAGAACCAAGTGGGAAGGGAAAAACTAGAGAATGGAGACTAAAGAAAAGTGTGGCAGGGTGGGAGGGGTGTTTCAGTGACCTATGGAGAATATGATACAATAAGGATTGTGAGAAAATATCATATGGTAGCACTGAGAATACAGTTGAAGTTAGAAAGTGTGCACTTAGAATGGAAGCATCAGTTCAATTAAACAAGAAACCCCGAGGCTCTCTCCTGGACCCTTTTCCACCTCCATGCTATCTCACTTGATTATCTCTTCACCTCCCAAGAGCTCAGTTAGTGTCTCTGTACAAATAATTCCCAATTTTATACATCAAGCTCTAGTGACTACCTTTGGGACATCTCAAATTGATTATCCTGTAGGCATTTCAACCTAAACCTGTCAAAAATAGAACTAATTTTCTTTCTTCCAAAATTATCCCCTCTTTCCAACTTCTCTTTTATGATTAAGGAAATATCCACACTCCCAGTCACAATCTTGATGTCATACTTGACTTTACCTCTCTCTACATCAGCATCCTTTACTGTAAAATGGGGATAATGACAACACCTTCCTCCTAAAGTTGTAGTGGGCATCAAATGTGATAATTTTTATAAAGTGCTCACTATAGTGCCTGGAACATAAGAGGTACTGTATAAATATATATTCCCTTTCTCTCCCTCTGACCTTATTCTCATTGATTGTACATATCTAATCCATTTCAAATCTCATCACTTTTATCTTCACAATATTTCTCATATACATTTCTTTCTCTCCACTCTTACAAATTCACCCTATTCCTGGTTCTACTGTTTAGACTAATGAAATATATCCCCCACTACAGTCTATTCTCCACTTTGCCATCAAGGTGATTATTCTAAAACAGAAATCTGATCATGTTACATACCCCTCAATTTCCTAACCTCACTCAGTGAGCTCCAGTGGCTCCCTGTTATCTCCCAGTTCATAATATAACCCCCCCAAAAAAATTTTATTCGTAGCCTGTTGCCTTCCAACCTTTTCAGTTTTCTTACATCTTATCTATACACTGTATTCCAGAAGCACTGGAATAACATTTAATCTTCCATCACCTTATTTTTGTATTAGCTATTCCCCAAACAGGAATTCCCTGACTCTAGAACTTAAGGTCTTGGTTTATTTGACTTCCTCTAAAACTTGGATCAAATTCTGCCTACTTCAGCATACCTTCCTTATTCCCTATAGCTATAAATGCCTTCCCTTCTCTTAGTGTCTTACAGCTATTCAGTGTATGTATGTATGTACGCATGCATATGTGTATATGTATTTATATATGTATACACCAACATATATAAAGGGAGGACAAAAAAGAGGCATGCCAACTTCTATCTACAGCCTGGAAAGCATTCCTACCTCACATCCACCCTTCAGTATCTAGAGTTTCATTTTGATATTTGCTACTCTGTATACACACGTGCGCGCACACACACACACACACACACACACACAGTAGATGTAAGGCATTAAGAGAGAAGGCATTTGTAGCTACATATATATATATATATACATATATATATACATACACACACAAATGCATATTTACACATATATACACCCAAAATGTAAACAACTTGATACAATAGAAATTTATGGATTATCTAGCTATCTAATCTTCTATTTTGTATCTGCCTAATTATCACATGTTGTCTCCCTATTAGAAAGTATGCTACTTGAGGATAAGAACTATCTTTTTAACCTTTGTACCTCCAGTGCTTAGTAGAATGCCTATCACATAGTAAGTAAATAATTAATAAATGATTGTTGACTTGATTTTACTATATGTGAATATATAAGGTTGTAATAAATGATTATTGACTTGATTGTATTACATATTAATATGTATTTATCATATTTAGAAAGAAAATAGATAGAATTAACTGTCTGCCCAAATTTATACAATTAGGTTATTATAAGAACAGTTAATTTACCCAATAATGTAGCAAACATTTGTTAAACATCTGCAATGTACTGGGGACTGTGCTAAGCACTGGGGATACAATTAATAAAAAGAAAGACAGTTCTCGACTTCAAGAAGCTTATAATCTAGTGGGGGAATGGAGACAGTACACAAAAGGAGGATAAAAAGGAGAGTGTTGGCTAGGCCATCTTGTTCTGTGGAGCTGAAATAAGAGAGTTTAAGATGTAAAGTGGAATGAGCTGAGAGTCCACCTTCTGCCCCCTATAAAGGAAAACATTGGGAGAAGTTTATTACTTCATCCTCCTGTCCTTCAATCAGAGGGGAGAGGAGACTGACAGAAGTGGGATCTATCAAGGATTGAGTTAGCAATTGATGAGCTTAACCTGAGAGGGGCATCTTGTTCCCAGAAGTTGAAACCAGGAAGAGCAATAGATGCAAAGTGGATTAGAACTTTTTAAAAATTGTATTTAACTATTCGTTAAGAAGTATTGGAGCTATGCTGGAGGTGAAGGGCCACCTCCAGATGTACATGAAAATTCAATACAGATACCTCTTCACTTGCTTTCTCCTACTGAAGCCACATCTCTGAGATGCATGCAAAATAGGAAAGTGAACACAGGTTTGCCAATCTCTGACTGCAGGTAACTTTGCCAGCAGGTGGATAAAACTGCCAATGATCACTCACTATGCTGTACTGTTAGAGCTCACTTTGATAGACAACCTAAATTCTTTATATGACATTGAGTCTGACATCAATGAGCAAATGCATCAATAAAATCCATGAAGTATCTATTATGTGTCTACTTTCATTAAATATTATAGATACATATAAAAAAATTAGATATTCCCTGCCCTCAAGGTGCTGATATTGCATCAGAATACCCAGGTAAAGTCTTTAAAATTCTCTCGTATACCCCAAAGCGCAGAGGAAATGCTTCTTCCTAAACGCTGGAGAATTGGAGAATTCCAGGATATGCAAAAAGAGGTTCCCTAGGGGACCTTTTAGCTCAAAATTATACGAGACTTGAGGTTGATCATGCCTTGAATTATAAGGATTGTAAAATAACCAAGTGCAAGGAAGAAGTGTGTAGAAGCAATTTCATTCTAAATCCCTGTCAATGGAGGATATTTTAAAAGGACGTTTTGCTAGAAAACAGCAGGAGTCCTCCTCCCTGCTTACCATTATAACTAGCTTTTGCTGTCAGTTTTCAAGACAGCGTAAACCAACACCCCTTTCCTCAAGCTAGAAAATAGATTTTTTTTTTGTATAATCCCAGGGCAGTAAAATAGAATGTACCTGTCTGTTATGCTACTTGGCCTTCAATGACCCAAAGCAAAAGCTACCTGCAGAGCTAGACAAAGATGACTATATTGTGACAGACTTTTTCTGTGAAATTAAAAGTTAGAGGATACAAAGTGGCACTGAATAACTATGGAGCAAGCCAGGAGCTGGAATTCACCAGGAAAGGATTTCTATATTTATAAAATTGCTTTTAAGAGTAGAATATTTCAAGATACAGAGCTGGAAAAACTTTAGTTTTACTTTCCTTTTGGTTATAGAGTAGGTCACAATTAATATGAGAAAACTAGGTGGGCAGTAAACTATGCTACTTAATAAGTAGGGTAGTTCATTTTCAATATTACTATGCATGAGGAAATAAGGACTAATTAAATATGTATTATCTGTGAAAAATCATTTACATTTATATATACACATGTATTTATATATACATTTATATGTACATATTGCACACATAATACCCATGTATGTATCCACATATGCATAT
Organism: Bettongia penicillata ogilbyi; assembly: GCA_023548195.1. Taxonomy (NCBI): domain Eukaryota; kingdom Metazoa; phylum Chordata; class Mammalia; order Diprotodontia; family Potoroidae; genus Bettongia; species Bettongia penicillata. The sequence continues at coordinate 1,348,636 of JAJHZJ010000318.1, read as the reverse complement.
ACACACAGGGACATAATGTCTATTGAGGATATTAAGATTGTACATGGTAAGTTCAGGATATCTAGGGAAGATTCAATTCCTTAAAAAGAAAAGAGAAAAATGCAAATGATTTTTAAGAATATGAAAATGAGATAATTACTTTCACATAATAGATTTTGACTGAATCAAACTTCAAACATGGGATTATTTCTCAAATGATATTTATCAGTATTTAGTATTCTATGTACAAATTCTGCTACAAAATTTGAGTGAAAATTATCAAATTAACTCAGAAAACTAATTTGTCCAATGCTTTAATGTTTGAATGACTTCTCATTTCTTTGATCTGTGTCTTGACTTTACCCCAATGCAAGTTGCAATCACTATCCCTTAGTAAATGATCTTCATAGGTTAATTTGGTCCTAAAATTTTCATCACCTTCTGGTGGTCCTTAGTGATGTATCTGAAAAGAGAGGTCTGAACTTGATACTAAGGAGTCCTTATAGGTCTAAAATTCTATGAGAATTTATAGCAGAAAATACGTATATACTTTGTGGTTCTTGGAGGGTAGACAGAATTTATCACTAGCATTTCTCATGGTCTTCCATCTTGGTAGAGCCTGCCAGAGTTTGTGTTCTGGTGGTAAGATTTTAATGGAGGTAAATCAGGATTTTTTTTCTCTGTTCGACTTCACTTTATCCTGAGTGGAATTTTTTCCCTACTATAATTCTGCAGTCCTAAGATTCTACTATATCTTTTATGAGTTCCTTAGAATAAATTTGAATTCCTATATATATCAAAATTTTGTTGTATAGCTCTGTGTCATGATGAGAACCTTGACATACAAGTCCTTATTGCTTCCTAAATTTCTATGCCTTTTCAACATTAATATGATCATTCTGAATTCTACTAAAGTGACAGAAGTTTTAATATTTTCTAAAAATATTAAAATGTCCCTGCTACTGATCTCTACTGTGGAAAAAGTCTAGAATTTGGCATGGCCTGGCCTGATTCAATAATAAATGCAAACAGGGATCTTTTCCATCAAGTCTTTAAAAATAGTGTTTTACTTCTGACAGAGTTTATAAGTACAGACTCAAAGACAGTAACACAAATGATTACATAAATATTAGATAGGTCCTAGCATATTTAATCTTTATAGTTGAGTTGTTTCAGTCATGCCTGATTCTTCATACCCCCATTTGGGGTTTTCTTGGCAAAGATACTGGAGTGGTTTGATGTTTCCTCCTCCAGCTTATTTTATAGATGATGGAACTGAGGCAAATGGGTGTAAGTAACTTGCCCATGGCCAAACAACTAGGAAGTATTTGAGGCTGGATCTGAACTGAGGAAGATGAGTTTACCAGATTCCAAGTCCAGTACTCTATCCACTGTACCACAAAGCTGTTCCCATATTTAATTTTAATTTACATTAAATTGGTTGGGACAATTATCAGCCAACAATCTTAAATAATCACTGCTATCTATACATCATCCTTCAGGGAAGGAAAAAAGAACAGTAAGAGAAGCTGAAAATATGTTCCTATTTGGAATGTACTACTTGGTAAATGAATGTCTAGTTTTATTTGCTTTGTACATTTTTTAAAAAATGATTCTGTGCTCTCCCCACTATAGTTTGATTATTAAGTCAGATATTGCTGGATATCATTTAAATGTTCTGAAGCTCTTCATGTTCTGCTTAATCAATCATGTTGTCAGTTCAAACCTTTGGTGATTGATTAAAAAGAAGAACTCATCAAAAGTGATTCACTGTGCAGAGATTATAATCTGACTGTTTTACTGAAGTTAAATATTATTCACAGTTTATCATCATTCCTTTTCTTCAACATGGATGCAGGAAAGCTTTTTGTTATTCTCAAATTTAAGTCGTTGGGTTTTTTTTAAGTACCATGTAGCAGGTATTTCCTCCTTTATTGCAATGCTCCATCTTTTAAGGTGACAAGACAGTCATTAAAATCATAATGGATGTAAATTATATATAACACAGCTGTGCAGAAGCTTTATCATTTCTATTGCTAATGACACTTGGCATCTGCAGAAATATAGCAGATTTCAGTAAAAACTAATATCCTCCTACTGTGTTGCATGATGTTTTTTCAAATGACTAAAGATGTGTTTAAAATTATTTCATTTAGCCCAAGAGGAATAAAATACAGAAAAAAGACAGAAACTTGTTTTTCATTGTCCCTATGAAATCAAAGTCCTTTAAAAAAATAAGAATGACCTTTAAATAAAAAATGCATGTAAACATCAGTAATTAAATTTAAAATAATATAAATCAGCTAAGATAGGAAATACAGAAATTTCTATAGTTAAACTAAATGAAGGATTATGTTCCACATGTTCTCATTCCATCTATTTTAGAACAACCTGGGTAAAGAATGATCTTAGGCTTATAGAATTTCAGGGAATTCATTTACTGCCAGGGAATACTTTTTCCTGAATTTTTTATAAATCCCTCTTACATTGTAATATTTATTGTGCTTGTGCTCTTCTGAGGTAATGGAAGCCATATGTCATTTTTTTTTAAGTGTGCAACATTTCTTGACATACGCACTGTAGAACATGTTAATCGAACACTTAATTTCAATAAAAATGTACAGAAAATATCTTATTAATGACAATTTGAGTAAATATAGTAATACCTGGCTAAAGGGATTATGAAGTAGTGGAGAGAAAGCCAGTCTAGTGTCAGAAAGTCCAGGTTCAAGTCTTTTCTCTGACATATACTGACTGTTTTACCCTGATCACATCAATTAAGCCCTCAGTGCCCTAAGCAACTCTGTAGGACTCTAAATTACAGTGCAAAATCAGAAAACAGTAGATTAAAGGAATATTGAAGGGCATCTAGTCCAAATCCCTCATTTTAAATATGAGGAAATGGAAGCCCAGAGAAGTAAAGTCACTCATCCAAGGTTATTGTCTCAGTTCCTTACTTAAATCTTCTACTTGTGAACCTTACTTTTGAATTGTAAAACCTTTGAAAATATTTAGGGGAAAAGTAGTACATATATTCTATATTAGTTTCAAATTTCATTATTTTCTTTGCACAACACTAGAACTGATTGGTTGTTCTGTAACATTCTGTGCAAGAATGCATTCTTAGCAGACATGGTAATGCCATTAAAAGTTTATAAATCAAGCCCAAATCATCTTCTTGTAGTATTTTAACTTTGACCTGCCTTATATGTTGTTTAGTAACTTTTCAGTTTCGTCTGTGACCCCATTTGAGCTTTTCTTGGCTTGCCATTTCTTTTGCCAGCTCATTTTGCAGATTAGGAAACTGAGGCAAACAGATGTATCACCAAGGTAATATTCACAGAACCTAAGACAAATATGAATATATCAGCATAGTTCTGAATTGCTAAGTATAACAGACTCTCCATATAGAAGGAAGAAGAAGAAAAGCATTTATTCAAGTACCAGAAAGCCAAATCCCAAAACCAGAAAACCAAATCCATCATAGTAACAAAGAAGTCAATACACATTAGTAATGCAGGGACCAAAAACAATCCTAAGTCTCCCTTCAACCCCTTTCAGGGGCCTTCCCACAAATAAACACAAGACCATCTGTGCCTGCTTGTGTTCTCTCTCCTCTGCCCCAACTCCTCTCACCAACTTCCTCCCAGTTCTGTTCTACCTTTCCTGTTCTACCCATTCAGCAAGCTCATCCTACCACATGTGACTTAGGTTTCCATGTGATTTAAGTAAGCCAATTAATGAATGTAAAAGATCTACCCATTTAAATTGCCATCACAACAGGTTTAAGTAACTTGCTTATCCACACACTAGTAAGGGTCTGAGGCTAGCTTCTCAGAAAGATGAGTATTCTTGACTCCAGGCCTGGCACTATCCACTGTGCCATCTATCTGCTTCTACTTAATGCAGAGAAGACTGAATAGTGCTATATCCAAAATGTATAGATTTTAGATGAGGATAAAGGAATGGAAAGTTGTTTTGTTATTTTTTAACAATATATTTAAACTTATTTCCTTTGAAGATAGCAGGATATGTAGGAAATAATAGTAATAAAATTTGCATTGAGTTCAACATTTCAGGAGATCATAGTATCTTGAAGCCAATTAGACTGGATTTTAAGTTGTATAGATAGGAAATAAGAACTGGACATCTTATCAGCTATATAGATGTTTTGATGAATGCTAACAGGAGACTATTTAGCTCAAGTGAATCACTAGGAGATTATGAATAAAAAATAATAAGCCATTTGATAAAATAAAGAAAATAAAATTAAAATTTGTCTGGAAATTATTGTTTCAACTTTGAGGGCAAATTTCAGAATGCTAAATTTATGAAAATTAATTTATAGTCCACTTCCAGGAATTTGGAAATTGTGTATTAACTTCAACTTGCATGGTTTTTCGTTTTTTAAAGAACTGTGACAATGTATGCTATAATAAAAGAAAATTCAGTCTTGACTAATCTTTCTATATGACACTTTTAATAACCTAAGAAAGGAAGATGTATATTTGACTAAATTGACTTTCACTTATACGTCTTCATCCCTTAACAACACATGCAGTTGTTTACTGGCCATATAATCATAGTTTGTTATAAGAAACAGACACCTCTGAATTTTGTTATGTGTCCCATAATTTATTTTTTTATTCATGGTACATTTTTATTCCTAGAATTTAGTTTTAAGAATTGTTATATATAATCTCTTACAAAGTTTAATGAAAACCTATTACCATTTATATGATTGCATTAAAGACTTCAGAGAATGAATGTTTGGGGACAGGATTTATAACAAATACTTGACCTTTTCTTTGTATATTGAGAAAATGTAACATGCTATAACATGGATAAGAATGGGTCCTGAGGCAAAGTAATCCATTGTGTCCTATTCACATCTTATGAAACTCCATGGGAAATTTGTGTAATAAGATAGATTCTTATAGAATTATATCACAGATAAGAATGCAATACGAATTTGGCATTTTAATATATAATCCTTATTAGATGACAATGTCAGTCAGTAATAGACTAAGGGAAGATGTTGCCTTATATGTGGTAGACTGATTTCTTCAAGTAAACAGAAAGAGGGGGGCAAGGAAGGGTGAAGATAGGCAATGCCCATATGCCTCATGGCAGAATTGCTCCAGAACCATTCCAACCTTTACTTTTATTGAAATGGACTGGTGGTGGTTCTTAGACAATGCTCCTAGGAGAATGGCAGTGTTCTCAAGTCTCCTAATTGTAACACCAGGTTAGTAAACTTTGACTGATGAGATTAATCAGAAGTGACAAGCTGAATGTCCCTTGGTCTACTCTTGCTTGTGTGTGCATATCATTTTTTAAAAGAACTCTTTATTTAATTATTTAAAATCACCGGATTTCAGAATTAGAATGAATCTTAAAAATTATTTAATAAAATTTAAGGATTATTTAGTGGAACTCCTCTCCTTTTATAGTAAATAAGATTTTTAAAAAGTTTCTCTCTTCATTTGCTGTTTGACTCCTTAGTATGTCAGTAACTTCCGTGGACCCATTTTCCTCTCCCTTTGGTGTTAAATGAGGGTAATGGAAATTTAACAAGTGATATAGCAAATAAGTAGACATATTCATTGTAAAGTTTGCTTTAAATATCAAGTGGCTCATACGCTTACAGTATTAATAACACTAACTGGGAAATAGCTTTAGAATAACTAAGTGACAAGCCTTAGAATATATCTGGAATTAAGGATTCTGCTAAGAGAAAAAAAGGTCAGGAGGTTGCTTTGGAACAAATTATGGACCTTGTGAATTGTTTCTCACACCATTACAAAACCTGATTAAAATCAACAGACTGTGTCTTAATAAATGGAGAGAAGATTCTATTTATTGAAACTATATTTTGATTTATGGGAAATATTTGGCTTTTTTTCAGATTTATCTAAGATTCTTGGACTATGAGATGCAAAATTCAAATGAATGCAAAAGGAATTTTGTGGCCGTCTATGATGGGAGCAGCTCCGTAGAGGATCTGAAAGCAAAGTTTTGTAGTACTGTGGCTAATGATGTGATGCTGCGCACAGGTCTTGGGGTCATCCGCATGTGGGCAGATGAGGGCAGTCGAAACAGCCGATTCCAGATGCTCTTCACGTCTTTCCAAGAACGTAAGACTCTCTGAACTTGATTGTCTGTCCTTCAAATATATCGTATAACGCATCTCCTATGCTGTTAATGGTGTTTTCTTCATGCGGTTTGAGCCCGGCAGGGTATTCTCTGTAATAAGTTGCTAAAATCACTGAGTTCTTTTACTCTCTCCATTTGTGCTATTTTGGCAGATAATCAAATATTATATTTCAATTTGTTCATATCAGATAAGGTGTCATGTTCTTGCTTAAGATAGTTCATATCTTTCACTGGGGAAATGATAACTTGTTTGGCTTTTGAATTAGGTCTTTCGCGTAAGCAATGCAGTGGCTTCTGATGAAGTTTAAGTTGATCTCTTTTTTTAATGCGGATAAAAATGTAATTTGTACAATTGTCTTTAGTAAGTTTCCATTTCATCATGTTCACTTAGGACTTTCATTATCGTTCATTAATTAGAACAAAGAGAGATTCCTTAGAAAGAGAGCAAATGAATAAAATATCTAACAACATATTAAATTGCAAAGCCAAAGGGAAACAACATTTGTACAATGAGAGTAAATAGGAAGGGATTATTTTTGGCAAATTTTCCTCAAAATAAATGAGAACTGATGTTAGTAGATTTCTTTGGAACATTCTTTAGAAACACTCTCTGTTAGATCCTAATGTTCTAGCCAGTGATTGGCAAAAGAGAGAAGCTTGACAAATACACAATAGTCACAAGGTCAGATCCTGGATTAATGAAATAGATAATCTTGAATTAAAAAAAAAAGATTAAAGACTAAAAAGCAATAAAACAAAATAGTGATGTCTTGGCTTATTATTAATAGGGTATGTCATGTTTGTTTATTCATTTGTTTTTAGAAATAATAATAAAGACTGAAATCTATTATTGTTCATCTATGTATAAATATTTTAGCAAACATTTTAAATATACTTATACTACCCAGATTGTTAACATCAACGTTGTCATCATCATCAACATCATCATCATTATCATATCCATCATTTATACAGTATTTAGAGACTGCAAAATACTTTACAAATATCTTCTTTTTATTTTCATACCAACCTTGGGAGGTAGATGCCATTACTATCTCCATTTTAAAATGAAGAAACTGAGGCAGATAGAGATTAAGTGACTTGCCCATGGTCACACAGCTAGTATGTTTCTGAAGCCAGATTTGAACTTGAATCTTCTTAACTCTAGGACCAATGCTATATCCATTAGATATACAGTAGTTTCCAACTTTGCAGTATCTGAAGATCTGATGTTGCCTCCTATAGTTCCATCTAAATCATTGACGAAAATTGTTAAATATAGCATATCTTCATTTCTATAGATCATTTGACTAAAGGCCTCATTATTTTTCTGGATTTCTTCAGTGTATTTCAACAATGAACACTGCATCACCTCTAAGATTTGGTCAATTGTTTTCATGGATATCTATGACCAAAATAATAAATCTCATGTATTATCATGATGATGAGCCTTTCCATACTTAGCTAGACTATTTCTTCTTTAAAAAAATCACACAATCTGTCACTGGAACCATTTCTTAAAACTTTTCTAACTTGGCAGCATCTTCTACAGCTTATGTTCCACTGATACAACTTTCCAAAACTCAAGGTCATCATTATTACACATAACAGTAGGACTTCAGTTAAGTATTACCAATGGAAGATCATTGTAAATATGATTAAGAAATGTATGTAACATGATAGATATGTTTTTAGCTGGTTTAGTAACAGGAAGGAAGGAAGGAAGGAAGGAAGGAAGGAAGGAAGGAAGGAAGGAAGGAAGGAAGGAAGGAAGGAAGGAAGGAAGGAAGGAAAGAAGGAGGGAAGGGAGAGAGGAAAGGAGGGAGGGAGGGAGGGAATAAAACATTTATCAAACATTTACTTTCAGCCAAGCACTTTGCAAACAAAAACAAGGACAACATCTGTTCTCAAGCAGCTTCTTTTGTAATAGGTGAAGACAAAAAATATAAGAAAATGGAGTCTAGGACATGAGATTTTGGAAGTTAAAGTTATAGGAATGGTCAATGGAATCATAAGGAAGTAGATTAAAACAACTATTTGCATAAGAATGGTGATATTGATTTGATTATAGTTTAGGAACAGGCATGGGAGGGGAGAGTGGAGGGATCAGAAAGCATGCACCTGTAGCAAGGTGGTAGAGCAGAGAAAAAAATAAAATATAGCTGGAACCTGTTTAAATATACTGAAACGTGGGAAAGTCACCAGCAAGAATAGTAGGCTTTAGGGCAAAGTTTCCCAACCCAAAAGGGTTAAACCTCCAGGGCATGATCTCTGGTCCTACTACATAGCACCCTTAGGGTCATGGACCTCTATAGCAGTCAAGTGAAGTTTATGGAACTTTTCTTGGATTAATATTTTAAAATGCATAACGTAATATACATAGAATTAATGGACCCCCAGTAAAGAATCCTCAGTCTACAGGTCAGGGAATATGATGGTTAAGGGTCTCAGGATTACACTTCTTGAAGATCAACTGAAGAAGAAAAAAGTTTTACCTAGAGAAGATATGATACCCGTCTTCAAGTATTTTAAGTATTGTCTTGTACAAGAAAGCATAACTCTCTTCTGTTTGTCCCCAGAGAATGTCATGATGAGCAAAAGGTTTAAGTTTTAGAGAGGCATATTTAAACTCAATTTAATTCTACTTATAAAATGAAATTAATGGCATTAAAAGGCAGCGAATTGTTATTCCTGGAAATGTATAAGTAACATCTGAATTTTTCAGAGATGTGAAAGATCTTATCCATGACTTGATCCACATGATCTCTAATGTCCTTTCTACCACTGATCCCATAACTTTATGATTCATGAATCTTGTTAATACAAATAAAATGGAGATTACATCAGATTATATTACATTAGATATTTCTATTAATGTGGGCTTCAAAAGATAAAAAAAGATCAACGCATGGGGTTAAAAATGTTCTGAACCCTAACCAGATAGTAGTATTCGTTTTTGAAAGATTGTCAGGATAAAATATTTTTATTTTACCATACAACAGGTCAGTGATTTCTTCTTGGAAAAAATAGCACAAAAGGCAACCAGCTCTCTACATTCATGAATGGCTGATGAACTGTCACTCTCTTCTGAGTGATGAGTATGTATCTCAACCCATAAATTCACTTATCAACTGTAAGCTAAAAGCCTAAACACATATTTTGTTGTTTCTGTCAAAAATCCCCGCTGTGTCATGTTATCTATACATTTTTACAGAGATGAATTTTCTACAGTCAGAAGAAATGTGCTGACTACTGCTACTATATACCTAAGATCAAAGTCACTCTAAGATGAAACACTTTGGCTGCAGAGTGTTAAAAGTCTTTAATCAAAACTTGGAAATAATCAGATCATCCAGACAGGGGATTGAATTTGCAAATCTTTCAGATATGCATCATTTTGAAACCAAGAAAAGAGAAGCAAAAATAAACAGGACCATTCTGAAATGCGTAGCATGAATTCTTTATCAGAAACCTCAGATGTAAAAACCAGGGACTTCTCATCAGTTGGCACAGAGAGCATTTCAGTTTTCTGGATGGTGACATCTTTCTGAACATTAGCAGCTTAGTAAGTATTGCACATTACAGAACTTCCTTGCAGACAGGCAATAATAGTCAAGTATGCTCTTGAACAGCAAGGCAGATCACAGTATTAGAAATGAGTGATCAACTCCTGTCCAACACAGATATTAGAAAAGTATCCTTGTCATTTTAGCAACTCCTATATATTCAGCAAATACTCTCCCCAGCTGAAGTCAAACAAGGCTGGGAGGGAATTACATAATACTATTAGTAGTAGCGGTATTAGTAGTAGCAGTAGTAGTAGTAGTGGTAGTAGTAGTAGCGTTAGTAGTAGTAGTGGCAGTAGTACAATGTCCTATGACAACTACTACTAATAATAATAATATTTCAACATGTTTTAAAGTTGCTTTGGGTTTCAGACTTGGAATTTTATTGTTAGAATGAGCCTTAGAGATAGTTTGGTCCAATCTTTTTATTATTAAAAAAATAAAATAAAGTCAGAAAGGCAAAAGTTCATAGCCAGTATTAGAGCCCAGGTCTTTGAAAGCCTTATCTACTATTTCATCTCTCATATAATAATATCTCTTTTATAAGACCCTTCTTCCACCTTAAAAATAGAACTTTCAAATGTCCCTACTTTCTATGACAACCAGTATTTTAACTCTTCTCTCCCCAGCTGCATTGTGGTCTAGGAACTGTCACTGTCTTTAGCACACCCTATGATGTAGTCAGCTACTGATCCTATTGGAACTAATCCCTCATCATTTGTTTCCATTTCTATGAAGATGATTCCAGTAAATAGAGCTCTAATCATTTCTTTTCGTATTCAAAGAACCTAGGATTATGGGAAAGAGAACATGAACATTTAACTTAATTTTTAAATATTGCAAAATCATATATAAATGGGATGCTAGCTATATGGAAAAATAGATAAGAGTATTGGACTTCTCAGTCAGGAAAAGTCTAGTTCAAATTTTGCCTCAGATACTTAACTGGCTTTGTGACTCTGAGCAAGTCATTTTATATCTGTCTACTTTAGTTTCCTCATCAACAAAAAGGAATAATATTGAACTCCCAGGAGTGTTGATAGGATCAAATGACCAAAAGTGACTTGTAAAGAAAGCACTTTTCAAACCTTAAGATGCTAAATGAATACTAATTAGAAATAATAATTAGTATAATAAAATGTGGCTATCTGAATTTATAAGAATTCAAAGAAGCTGGAAGTTTGGGGCAGAGGGAGAATGCTAAAACTTACTACAAAGGCAATCAATTAGAAGTTCCTCATTTTCACTAGAATCATTATTATACATTTGCTATGGAATGTCTGCATGTCTCATTTAAAAAGAGTTTACCAATTTGAAAAGATGCTTAAACTCAGTAATGAAAGAATGTTAAGGGCACATAAAAAAAGAATCTCTGTCACTGTTTTCTGTGTGGCCTTGGGTAAATAATCCATCCCCACTATGCCTCAGTTTCCTTATATTCAAATAAGTGTAGTAGATGGCCTTGAAGGCACTTCCCACTCTCAGTCCATGAGGTTGTGATCATTTTAAGTTGTTTACTCATTCAACTGAAACTTGAAAAATTTCTCCACTGGACTGTCCCTATAAATATTATAGGTACCATCTCCCCAGTATACTAACTTTTAAATTCTCCTTTGCTTAATTCTGGAAGTGGTCATTACCTTGATTTACAACAGATACACACCACCTACAACTACTATTAAGAAATTTGTTTCAGAGTAATCATATCTATTTATACTATACTTATAAAGTGGGATGGCCGCCTAACCAGGAATTTTAGAGTTAGGAAGACATCTCACATTTATATGGCAGTTATATTTTTTTCAGAGATTGCATGTGAAACAAGTTTGGTTTTCACTATCTTGTAGATGATAAAACCTAGACTTGGATAATTTAATTGAATTCAGTAATAATAACCAAATATTTACATGACTGTAAATGACATATTACTAAACAATGAGGTTACAAAGTTTTAAGATATCAGACTGTTTATAGAGGATTGTTTTGGGGTCTGGGAATTACATTTTAGCAAGGGAACTCGATGCAGAACATTGATTCTGTGTTACATGAGGATTAATCTTGGATGTTTAGTGTAGAGAAGAGAAGGCTGTAAGGGACATGATAGCTATCTTCAAGGACTTAAAAACTTCTCATTTGAAAGAGAGTTTTTATTTTTTCCTTTGGTCCCAGAGGACAGAATCAGGATCAGAGAGTAGAAGTTGAAAAGAGGATAATGTAGGCTGGATACAATTAAAAACAACAACAAAAGCCAACTAGAGCAACAAAAAAGGGAAATAAGCGGGGTACAGAGACAGCAGTTTATTCTCCTCTGGGGATCTTCCACCGTGGCTAGAATGTGACTACTTGTTCCATGCATTAAAGAAGGAAGTTTATTTTTGGTTATGATTTAGATTAAGTGGCCACTGAATTTCTGTCATACTCTGCAATTCTACGATCTTGTGATTTAGACCCTGTTTTTGAAGAAAAGTTATATTTTACTGACACTTCCAAATTACTCCAACCAGTAACTGACATCTGGTGACTGAACCCATAAATTCCTAATTTGGGGTCAATAACTCAATAACTCCAAATTGCCTCCAATATTTTCTGCATATTTTAAAATAATTAACAAACTCCAAAATGTATGTCATAATCAGAAATATAAATAAGGCCAAAGGAAAACACAAATAGTTATCTGATAATTGAGTTTTAAAAAATTAATTTCTTTGATCCATTCCCATAAATATCACAGCTGCTCTCTATCTTACATTTCTAAATTTCTAACACAAACACTCCCTTCTGGGCCCTGAGTCCTTCTAACAATGAAATATTTCTACTGGCTTTTCACATAGTTTTGCTCTATTAATGCTTAATCAATTAACTCTTAGTTATTTGGTTCAGTCCAAACTATCATGATCATAGATGATATTTAAAAGAAGAAACCACATCTCTAATTTTTATTTACATTATGTGGTACATTTTGAATAGAAAATACTTCTGTAATATTTATTATTTTATACAAATCCATATTTAGATCATTCTTTTCAACTATTATGATTCACTTACATTCTCTGAGCATACAAAAACCAATGACAGGGAGATAGCATGTTCTGACCACTGAGAAATATCATAACTATAAGAGGAAAGCAAATCTGTGAGGGATATTACATGACATGGATAATCCATTGAGCTATAACTAGCATGGGGCAAATGGTGCTTTGCATCCAAGGGGATTCTGTGTTGGAGGGAAAGGTCTGCTTCCTTCCTCAAGACTGCTTACACACTTTCCTTCTGTCGGTACCACTATCCTAGCCCCTAGTCTCCTGGTGCTCTGGTAATTCTCTTTAAGAGGTAAGCTTTTTGCTACTAATATGTATTACCACAATGGTGTGAGTCTCCTATATTCCAGCTTGCCTACTCATGTGTATGGTAAAGCTGCTTTTTTCTGGAACTCAGTTAATTAGGAATCAATGAACTTTCACTTTTGCATATCTGATTATATAAAGAAAACTTATTCTTAAAGATGGCCAGAAGGTTACATGAGAAGCTCCAATGGCTCAGAAAAGTCAAATGCCTGCATGCAAAAAAAGTTAAATTGTGCTTGATGCAGCTTATGTTGAATGTATTTTATTTTATTAACCTTTGAAAATCAAGAATCCACACCTAGAATATATAGATGTTGCTCTCCATTATGTGAAGACAGCTAAATGATGCAGTAGATAAAACACTGGACCTGGATCATCTGAGTTCTAATTCAGCCTCAGATATTCACTGTGTAACTCTGGGCAAGCACACATACTTTGTTTGCCTCACTTTTTCAACCATAAAATTGATGTGATAATAATAGCACCTACTTCCTAAGGCTGCTGTAAGGATCAAAAGAAATATTATGTGTAAGCATTTAGTATAATGCCTACTATAGAGTAGAGAAGTACTTAATAAATGCTGGCTTCCTTCCTTTTAATAAGAATAAAACATTTTTTCCACTTAAAAGAGATGAAAGAGTATTTTCGGTAACACATAGAGCAAACTAAGTCATCTGTTCATACCCTCCTCTGATCTTCTAAGGAGAATCTCTAATTCAGGATGATGAACATAAAAAATAATTTACCTTGACCTTTGTATCTATCTGTTCCTCCTTTTCATTCATTCCTTATTCCTAGCATGAACCCATGAATAAACATTATCCCATATATAATATATAAAGTAATGCCTTAGTTATTTGAGGACAGATTATTGCCAAATTGTGCTTATCTTGGATATCTACCTTCCCCAGTTAAATCATTTTTATCTATTTCACCTTTATCTCAGCTTAGAAATCTAGGGAGGCAAACATCAAGGCCTTCCAGACCCCAGCACAGTTGAGAAAACAGTTTAAAACAGTGGTCTCAAACTCAAATAGAAATGGATTCTTGTGGTCCGAATATTGACTTAGAAAACCATATATTAGCATCATGACTTTATTCTTTCTATCTTGTTAAACATTTTCCACTTACCTTTTAATCTTGTTCTGGCTCACTCAGGAATTCTCCTCTAGAGTTCAAAACCACTGCAAAACAATTGGTTTATATAGTTTATTTTTATAAGAATCTAGTATCTTACACTGGTATTACCTTCTCCAATTGAAAAAATTTGTAAAAATTGAACTCTCATTATGTTTGTGTGTATATATATATATACACAAGCACACGCATACACATATATCTCATACATACATAGATACGTACACACACATATACATCCCAACAAAATCAATCCTCCCATCGAACATGTCCAAAAATATGTTTCATTATGCATTTGAAGTATATCACCTGTCTGGCTAAAGGCTGGTAGCATTTCACTAATGATTAAATTGAAAGTTTGGGATAATAAGTGAATTTCAGTTTTCGTTTTTTCTTTGCTGTTACAGTTCAATCATATCTGATTCTTCATGACCCCATGGGGTTTTCTTAGCAAAGATAATGAAGTAATTTTATATTTCCTTCTTCAGTGGGTTAAGACAAACAGAGGTTAAGTGACTTGCCCAGGATTACAGCTTGTAAGTGTCTGAGGCAAGATATGAATTCAGATCTTCCTAACTGCAGGCCCAACTTTCTATCTCCTGGGTCACCTGGATGCCTCTTGTTTTTTTTCTATGTGACTCCAAACAACAATAATTGATTATGTAGATAATTGGTGGGTTGTTGTCCTTCATCTTTAAAGAGGACCAAAATGACATCACCATTGTAAAGTAAAATTTCAGTGTGTCCTACTGTGGTTGATTAGACCAATACGAGCTTAGAATGCTCTATCCAGATTGGGCACAGATAGTCCATGTGAATATTTGGGTTGGATATCCTAAATCTGTGCATCATGCATTTACTTTGTCCTGTCTCAATTCTGCTTTACCCTTTCTGATGTGGGTATGCCATGCTGAGCGGTCCTGTGCCAGTGTCTCCCATGTTGCACAGTCAAATCGAAAGTATAGACAGACAGATGATATGTATATATAGTGACAATAGAGAAAACACACATGTACAGTATCAGTATAAAAGGCAAAACTATGGCTAGGTCGCCACTAAAGATTTTATGAAAGCTTTGGAGCAACTAGGGAGCCAGTTGTTGTCCCGGTAACTTTGTAACACAACATCTTCAGTAATACAGTACTCCAACCCCATTCTGAACCAAAATAACTCTCACACAGGGTAATTCATTTGGTATAGAATTTTCTCTTAGTTTACAAACTATCAAATCAAGTATTCCAAATTGGGCTTGACATATTAAATAGGACATTTGTCTTCAACTTTTGCTTATGTAAATTTATTTTTATTATTATTTTTTATTCTTTAAAAATGACATTAAACTACTACATTTGGTAGAAATTATTCGGAGTTCATATATCCATAATTCAAAGGTTGGGAAGGTTTTTTTGTAGTTTTCATGAAGGGCAGCTAGGTTGTACAGTGGATAGAATTCTTGGCCTGAAGTCAAGAAGATCTGAGTTCAAATTCAGACTCAGTCACTCACTAGCTGATTGATCCTAGGCAAGTCATGTAATATCTGTTTACCTCAATTATAAAATGAGGATAATTATAACACCCACCTCCAAAATATGTTAGGAAGATCAAATGGGTTAATATTTATAAAGCTCTTTGCACAGGGCCTGGCACATAGTAGATATTTAATAAATGGTTATTCCCTTCTCTACTGTCATAATCCAAAGTTTAGTTCATCCTTGTTGTCTCAGTCTAAAATAGGATTTTCTCAGATTTTCTGATACTTCTCTCTGTTAATTTTAAGTCGTCATTAATGGATTTTGATAAACATCACACATTTAGAGTTAGAAGGAATAATAAATGTCAACTCATTCAACAACTCATTTTTCAGATGAGGAACTGAGGCTTAGATGGTTAAGTGATTCGTCAAGATCAGAAAGGTAGGCTGAGTGTAGTATTCAACCTGGAATCCTGGCTCCAAATTTACAGTGACTTAATGCGTATTTCTAGTGGTAGTTCAGTGCACTACCTACACCTAAAGCCAAGGACAAGTGAATCAAAGCAAAATATATGCACTAATCTGATTCTCATATCCAAAGGGAAAAAGGAAATAGAAAAGTCAGAAGGAAGTCTTTCCCTACACCCAGGCAATTGACTCCCTGACTGTGGATGAACTGTGACATTTACTCTCTCTGGCAACCAAAAGAAGAGAAGGAATGACTCATTCAGTTGATAAAAACACAAACTTTTTTCTATTATACATTCAATGGAAAGAACCTACTTTCACTCATATGGTAGAGAAATACAAGATGTCTTCTCTCAAAAGCGGGGTGACCCCATGCTAGATAATCTTGGCATGCTCCAAAATTCCATAAAACTCAATGGTCAATGAACTTTTATTCATAACATTGCTTCCTTTTTCACAATGTGGTCTTCCTCAGTGTCTAGTGACTTTTCAGATAAACTTAGTTCCTCTGCTAGAATTACTGATGTTTCTTTTCTTCTTTCATTTGATCAGTCATTGCTGGGGTTTTTTAAACAAAATTAAGTCTGTCACCTGTCTCTGAAAACCCCTTTCCACAATCTTTCCAGAGTGAGCTGCATTCCAAGCTGGCAATAACAATGAAGGTATCATCCTCCCACATAGCTGGAGGAGTTGTCAGCCTTTCTAGTTGAACATGAAATTTATTTTACAAAATTAAATCCAGCATTATCCAAATAGCAGATACGTTCTATATGTAAATAGGAGAGATTCACATTACTTCCAAAAATTATATCCATTTGATCCTAATAAGAAAGGGATTTTACGTTGTTTTTCATTAATGACAATAAAAAGGATGACTAACATCACATTCATTATTAATTTAAAATGCTATCAGCAATATCATCAGAAGTTGGAAACAATGAGGATGATTAAGAAAAGAGACTTTTAAATTGTAGTCAATTCTGATTACTTCTGCCTCCTTTGTAGCTTATAAAACAAAATCCAGTTACCAAAGAAAAATAACAGTTTACATAGTAGCTTCATATATTATATAGAATATTTACATATTCTATTCTATTTATATATTCTATTCTGCCATATTTATATAGAAACTTTGCATACACTATCTCATTTGATCCTCATGACAGACTTGTATGATATGTGCAATTACTCTTTTCATTTTATGGGTAAGGACAATTCATCTCAGAAAGGACAAGTGACTTGTCTTAGATCACAGAACCAGTGAGGAGAGAGTTCAACTCAAGAAGGACTGACTCCAGTTCCAATACTTTAGCCACTAGTGACATACTTCCTATCATAAAATGCAAAGGAAATTTTAATATCATTTTTGGCATAAAGTAGTTGAGTTTTTATTAGTAGTCAAGGGAATTTTCCCAAACAGAAAATCTTTATTCTATATTTCTTAGGGCCAAGATGGATTGTGACCTAGAAAAGCATAATACTATTACTAACAATTAGCATAAATTGGTTAAGAACAAGTAATATCAAACTAACCTCATTTCCTTTTATGACATGGTTAATCAAGACATTTGACAAAGTATTTCCTGATATTCATTTACACAAAATTGACTCACTATGGCTATCATAATTTATAGTTAATATGAACATTCAGAAAGGTCTATGGTGGGGACCAAAATAATTCAGATTTGGACTCTATTGTCTTCAGCATCTTTATTAGTAACTTCAGTAAAAGCATAAATGTAATGTTTATTACATAGATCTGAGTCATGGAAAAGATAGTCAGTGCATTAGTTGATAAAACAGAGTCCAAAAAAGTTTCAGTCAATGAATGGTGAGCTGAAGCTAGAAAGATGATAAAATTTTGCTCCTTCCTAATCAAATTCTTACCTGGAATTTTCTGCCCAGTTAATTTAGAAAGGACATTAGTGATCTTAAGAATATGAAGAGAAAACCCCAAATTATAAGAAGGCTGAAAAAAATGTATTCATGTTTAACGAAGATTAATTAGGAGATAAAAAGATTGAGTCTTGAGAGAAGCTTTATGAAAAAGCATAACCATCTCTCTCTCTCTCTCTCTCTCTCTCTCTCTCTCTCTCTCTCTCTCTCTCTCTCTCATATATGAATATGTGTGTGTATTTGAAATAGCAAATGGAGAAGAATTGTTCTGTTTTGTCTCAGAAAGGCAGAACTATAAAAATAGTTGAAAGTCAAAAAGAGATAAGTTTCAACTGAAAATAGGAGGAACATTTATGTATTGTTCCCTACTACCACACTGCTTTCCTCAGGCTCCCCACCAGAAGGATAATGCTCTCTTCTTCTTGGAATTACTTTGTAAATATTCTTATTTACAGAGATGTAGCATATGTGTTTCTGTAGAACTCCCCTCAGAATTTCCCCATGGGGGGGAGGGCAAGATCATGAGACAATGGCCAACTTCTACTTTTTACTTATGCCTCTTCCAGCTGTGACTTTACAATCAATTATCAGCCAGTAGGCTCAATTAGCTTTTAGCAATAAAATGGCGTAGTAAGAACAAACTATTCCTCCAAACTAGGGGCACACTCTCTCTTTACATACACAAGTTCCCTGGGGATAGTAGATGCAAATTTAGAGTACAATGTAAGTGAGGTATTCCTCTAAAGAACAGATGAGGCCACATGTTATACCCCTAGCTCTTCATTACTGAGAGACTTTTCTTAAGTTTTTAGCCATCAGTCTTCTCTAGTACAAGGAGCTATAGTCTTTGAATTTGCTTCATTTCTCAGGTGTATTTAGGTTTTCTTCAGGGAGTCTTCTAAACGTATTTTGTCATATTGGGCCCTCCCATCTATTAACATAGTTAGTCATAGGAAGGGGTGTAGAAAGAAAAGAAGTATAATTTCCACTGGCTTATCCCCACCTCTACCCCTTTTTACTAATCTCTTGTGTAAGCAAAAGTACCAGCTTAATACCTTCCTGGCCCCCTGCTGAAATCAGCTCACCACTGAACTGTCTTTTTATATATTATTATATACCATTATATTACATACTATATTATGATATACTATATTAGATACATTGGGCCTGGAGACAAGACAGACCTGATTTCAAATCCAGCATCAAACACTTACTAGCTGTGTGACCCTGGGCAAGTCATTTAACCTCTATTTACCTCAGTTTCCTCATCTGCATAATGGAGGTAATAATAGCATCTAACTCCCAAGGGTGTGGGGATTAAATGAAGTAGCAATTGTAAAGTGCATAGGTACAATGCTTGGCCAATGGTACACTCTATATAAATGTTAGTTATTGTTATTTTTATGTTATATATTAGATATTTAGCTAGCCCATGAGGTGTGACTTGATCTTGTCAACCAGTCACAAGATGAGACCTTTTTGGTGTTATTTACCTTTCATCCAAAAACCAAAATTCTATAGTTCTTTCAAATACATTAAGGACTTAAACAAATATTGAGATGAAGTAATGGGAGAATTCCTTTTCTTTTTTTCTTATAAATTTATTTATTAAACTTTTTACATTCATTTTCACAAAATTTTGGGTTCCAAATTTTCTCCCCATTTGTCCCCTCCCCTCACCCCAATACACCGAGCATTCTAAATGCCCCTATCACCAATCTGTCCTCTCTTTTATCATCCCTCCCTTCCCTTGACCCCATCTTCTCTTTTGTCCTGTAGGGCCAGATGACTTTCTATTCCCCATTACCTGTATTTCTTACTTCCTAGTAGCAAGAACCATACTGGACAGTTGTTCCTAAAGCTTTGAGTTCCAACTTCTTCCCATTCCTCCTTCCCCACCCATTCCTTATGGGAAGGCAGGCAATTCAGTATAGGCCATATCTGTGTAGTTTTGCAAATGACTTCGATAATGGTCGAGTTGTGTAAGACTAATTGTATTTCCCTCCATCCTATCCTGCCCCCCATTGTTTCTGTTCTCTCTTTTGATCCTGTCCCTCCCCAAGAGTGTTGACTTCAAATTGCTCCCTCCTCCCATTGCCCTCCCTTCTATCATCCCCCCACCCTGCTTATCTCCTTCTCTCTCACTTCCCTATATTATAAGATAGATTTATATACCAAAATGAGTGTGCATTTTATTCCTTCCCTTAGTTGAATGGGATGAGAGTAAACTTCATGTTTTTCTCTCAGCTCTCCTCTTTTTCCCTCCACTAAAAAGTCTTCTGCTTGCCTCTTCTATGACACATAATTTGCCCCATTCCATTTCACCTGCTCTCCTCCCAATATATTTCTCTCTCACAGTTTACCTTAATTTCTTTTAAGATATTGTCCCATCCTATTCAATTCACTCTGTGCTCTCTGTCTCTGTATGTGCGTGCATGTGTGTATGTGTGTGTGCATGTGCGTGTGTGTGTGTACGTGTGTGTGTGTGTGTGTGTGTGTGTGTGTGTGTAATCCCACCAACTACCCAGATACTGAAAAGTTTCAAGAGTTACAAATGTTGTCTTTCCATGTAGGAATGTAAACAGTTCAACTTTGGTAAGTCCCTTATGACTTCTCTTTGCTGTTTACTTTTTCATGCTTCTTCTCCTTCTTGTGTTTGAAAGTCAAATTTTCTTTTCAGCTCTGGTCTTTTCATCAAGAATGCTTGAAAGCCCTCTATTTCATTGAAAAACGATTTTTTCCCCTGAAGTATTTTACTCAGTTTTGCTGGGTAGGTGATTCTTGGTTTGAGGCCTAGTTCCTTTGACTTCTGGAATATCCTATTCCATGCCCTTCAATCCCTTAATGTAGAAGCTGCTAGATCTTGTGTTATCCTGAGTGTATTTCCACAATACTGGAATTGTTTCTTTCTAGCTGCTTGCAATATTTTCTCCTTGACCTGGGCACTCTGGAATTTGGCCACAATGTTCCTAGGAGTTTCTCTTTTTGGATCTCTTTCAGGTGGTGATCGATGGATTCTTTCAATACTTATTTTGCCCTCTGGTTCTAGAATGTCAGGGCAGTTTTCCTTGATAATTTCATGGAAGATGATGTCTAGGCTCTTTTTTTGATCATGGCTTTCAGGTAGTCCCATAATTTTTAAATTGTCTCTCCTGGATCTGTTTTCCAGGTCAGTTCTTTTTCCAATGAGCTATTTCACATTATCTTCCACTTTTTCATTCTTTTGGTTTTGTTTTGTGATTTCTTGGTTTCTCAGAAAGTCATTAGCTTCTATCTGTTCCATTCTAATTTTGAGAGAACTATTTTCTTCAGTGAGCTTTTGCATCTCTTTTTCCATTTGGCTAATTCTGCTTTTGAAGGCATTCTTCTCCTCATTGGCTTTTTGCACCTCTTTTGCCAATTGAGTTAGCCTATTTTTCAAGGTGTTATTTTCTTTAGCACTTTTTTGTGTCTCCTTTAGCAAGGTATTAACTTTTCTTGCATCTCTCTCATTTCTCCTGCCAGTTTTTCCTCCACCTGTCTAACTTGATTTTCAAAATCCTTTTTGAGCTCTTCCATGGCCTGGGCCCATTGGATAACTATTTTGGATGTTTGGGATACAGAGGCCTTGACTGCTATGTCTTTACCTGATGGTAAGCATTGTTCTTCCTTATCAGAAAGAAAAAGGAGGAAATATCTGTTCACCAAGAAAGTAATCTTCTATGGTCTTATTTTTTTTCCCTTTTCTAGGCATTTTCCCAGCCAGTTACTTGACTTCTGATAATTCTCTCCTCATCTCCCCACCTTATCTCCAGATCCGCCCAGCTAGTGCTTGGGGTCTGAGATTCCAATGCTGCTTCCCAGTCTCAGGGCTTTCAGAGGGGAGTTGGGGGGGCCTGCTATTCAGTATGAGAGATTAAGTTCAGGGTCTCAGGTGGGGGCAGGTCCACCACCCAGGCTCTGTTCCCTCAGGGGGTTTATGCAGAGATCTTCAACAATGAATCTGAGCTCCTGGCTGCTTTGGAAGCTCTGGTCTGCTGCTGCCTCTGCTGCTGCCTTCTGAGGGGGGCTGAGTTATGGAGACACCCTGCTCTCCTCTCAGCCAGTCCAGAAGTTTCTCTCACTGACTTGCAGTGCCTGTATGTTGAGGGACCTTCGTGGCCACCGGAGATTCTGTCCCTGAAGCCTGCTCAGATCTGCTCCTCTGGGGGCCACGTGGCCAAGGCAGGACTGGGCTCTGCTCTGGGTCAGGTGCGCCATGGACCTTTGGGGTCAGTTTTTCAGGGCTGTCTGGAACAAAAATCTCCTGCACTCCATTTCTGCATGGCTTCCACTGCTCCAGAATTTGTTGGGAGCTCCTCTTTATAGGTAATTTATGGACTGTGGGTTCGGAGCTAGCATATGTGAATCTTTCTACTCCACCATCTTGGCTCCTCCCCGGGAGAATTCCTTACACAGTTTGTTCAGTTGATTAAGGTGAGGGAAAAAATCAACTAAGAGTATGCTGGTAAATGTTCAATTATAGACCATCTAAAAAATGTAGACACCACATACTTTTAAGTTTCATCTGCTTTACTAATATTTTCCCATCACTTTCTTAAATTTAAGCAATGAACAGAGCAATAAACCAAGCCAAGATCTGTAGCAATTGTTAATTTCCAAAGTAAATGCTTACTCTATAAATATAGCCTGATTCCAGCCTCAGCACTCTGTTCACTTTATTATCGTAGGCCCTCATTATAAATGTTTGTTTGTTTTCAATTGAATTGAAATGAACTGTTTGTCCAAGGGTACTCTTTCTTTGGAGTTTTCCACCAGTAGAATTTCTTAAGCCAAGCTAATAATTACCTACACTACCATGGATGGTTTCATTATCCAAATGACTTCATATAAGCAGTAGCAACTCCCCTTTAAGATGAATTTATCTGAAGCCCTTCATAATCTTATACATTATTTCTCATTTTTTTCAGTGTATAGTCTAGCTCAAGGGTGAAGATACTGTGACCCTCTAGGTCCTTAAGTGTGGCCCTTTGACTGAATCCAAACTTCACAGAATAAATCCCCTTAACAAAAGGATTTGTTCTATAAAACTTGGACTCCATCAAAAATCCACATCTGAGGACACAGAAGGCCAGATGTAGCCCTCAAGGCCACAGGTTCCTCACCCCTGGTGTGACCAAAGTGGTCTTCTGTGCTGCTCTTTCATAAACAAAATTGTATCTCCCAGTGCTGTGTCTTTTGCACAAACTATCTCTGCCCTACTTCTTTCCAGTCTCTGCCTCTTGAAAATTGTAAATTCTTCCAAAGCTAATGTGTCATCTCCATCAGATCTATCTAGCTCCTCCAATACTGGTGCCTCTCAGAGATTTATTTGTGCATATGTTGTATTTTTTTTTAATCTGTCTAAATGTTGTACCCACCCTCCTCAAGTAAAAGATATAGCTTCTTGAGTACAAGGATTTAGAGTTGGTTTTTGCTTGTTTTTATTTTGTTTCATTTTTTCCTTTAAGGCTTCTGGGTGGCACTGGACCTAAAGGCAAAAAGACCTAAATTCAAACTCTGCTTTAGACACATCCTAACTGTGTAACCCTGGACTGTGTCAACTGTCAACTGCCTAATTTCCTCATATAAAAAATAACTACAATGATATGCCTACCCATCACTGTTTTTTTTAAGTATAAAATATGAAACAATATTTATAAATTATCTTATAAACTCAAAAATATTATGTAGATGCACCTACTCTTATTATTTTTGGTTTTTATATCCCTTTATTATGGTCCATTTTTAAGTCTTTAAAAAAAGAAGAGGTAAATTCAATCATCACAAGTAAAAGACTATTTAAAAAGTGGTTAAGCTTTTAAGGATATAGTTGTCCAAAGCTCTGTATGGATAATGTTGCTTCTGGTTCCGGGCCTGTTCATTAGAATACCAAGACCTTCTTTTGTCTTCCTTTTATTCAGTAAAACCAAGTTTGAATGTTCCTTTCTGTGGCCCAAAACGTAGAGATAAGCCGCCTTGTTTGGGAAGGACTGCCTGAGAGGAAATAGTTACATATGCTAAAAGTAGTGTCAAGTACCACATCAGGAGGGCAAAGTCTTCAGTTATCCATGAAACA
Organism: Bettongia penicillata ogilbyi; assembly: GCA_023548195.1. Lineage (NCBI taxonomy): Eukaryota > Metazoa > Chordata > Mammalia > Diprotodontia > Potoroidae > Bettongia > Bettongia penicillata. Next base: position 1,324,522 of record JAJHZJ010000318.1, on the reverse strand, counting down.
TAAAACAAACAAAAAAATTAAACACACTTATTTACATGATAGGGGCTATTGCCAAGCAGAATTCCCCTCATTACTATGTGATTTATAATCCTATGTGTTCTGTAGCGTAGAGACTTCCCAAACAATGTACCTTACCATTGCCTAAAACATCCCCAGAATCTGCCACAGCATCTGGCTCATTGTAGGTATCTAATAAATGCTTGATGGTTGACTGAGGTAATGTACATTCTTAGTGATATTGTAGAGCAGATTCATGCTTTTGAGTATGTGTTGATCTAGGTAAATTCAGAGGTCTTTTTCTAACTCTGCAAGTCTTGAATATAAAGATATATTTCAGATGCTATGCAGATGTTATTTCTCAAAAAAAACCAAACAAACAAATTTGATTTTTTTCCCTCACCACGAAATTCATTAAAGAGAGACAAAGAGATAGACAGAAACAAAGCAACAGAGACAGAGAAAGATTAAGGTGCAGAAGGAAGTAATCTCTGACAACCATAAATATAGAAAGGAATAAAAATAGCATCTCCCTGATATTTGTATGCATGGAAGCAGTGTCATCATTTACTGGTTTGTGTGTCTGAAGAAAATTTATGATGACTTTCTTAGAAGGTTTTATGGAGTTTTGGAAGACAACAGATTTCTAAAAGAAGGATTTCAATTTTTTATAGAGTACATTGGCAGTGCTTTGAAAACTGAAGAAAGTCATCATGGTTTACTTCTTCCAATTTGTCATTTTTGAATAGAAAATGTAATTGATGATACCACCATGCTGCCCAAGCTTGAATTTTTGGTAGTTTGGATAATCCCTATCCAATGTAACATGGAGTGTATTATCTAATGACTGACTTCTTCATTTTTGTCGCCTGCTTCTGTATTTTTTTTAAGAAGGAAGTTACCTTTGTACAGGAAATGACACAGTAAAAATGGCTAATTGGAAGTAGATATATAAGATAAGTAGAGATGAAGTGAGAGAACTCCTAACTGTCTTTTATGAATTCAAATCATATAACCCAGATAAATTGTATCTTCCACTACTGAAAGAAATAACCATCTTCAGTTTGTCTGTGATATTTGAAAGACTAAAAATAAGGAAGATATTATAGCCCAGAGAAGAGCAAATATCCTCTTCAATTAAAAAAATGGGTGGAGAGAAAACAGATAAGGCAGTGAACTTGAATCTCTTTCCATGGAAAATTCTAGAAAGAACTATTAAGGAGATTATTAGTGAACAAGTAAAAAAGGAAATTGACTACAAAAAGCCAGTATAGTAGGACACACTAGACCACTTTTATCTTCTCTTTTTCATAGAGTTTCTATACTTTTGATAGGCTTGATTTGGAAAATGATATATATGTATTTTAGCTCCATTTTAAGCAAAGAATTTGATTAAGTATGTCATATTGTTAATTTGGAGAAGACAGAGAGATGTGGAATAGAGAATAATAAGATAAGATGGATTTAGAAATAGATCACTAGTTATAAGTCATAGTTTTTAATAATTACATGAGATTTTAGGAAAAGGTCTCTAGTGAAATGCTATAGGAATCTGCATTTTATCCGATAATATTTAACATATCCAATAATTTAGATAAAGTCTTGAATGACAAACTTTTTAAAATGATTTCTACTTCCATTCAAAATGCAGTTAAGTACAATAATGTATCCTCACAAAAATGTGTATTAATTATTTTGTATAATGAGAACAATGAAAAAGAATTATAAGCTCAGAATCTATTCATTATCCCTCATTTGCTATTTACTTAGGCATAGTACAGATATCACCAATAGACACAAACTAACTCTATTTCCACTAGGGTTATTTTCTTGATTATAGGTGGTCAAATACAAAGTCAAAAAGTTTTTCAGGGAGGGCTCTTTATTTTGGATTGTTTTTCCTTAGCTTTTCTTTTTAATTAGGAGAAGGGGATTATGATTTGACCTGACCCATGAGGTTGACGAAAATATTTTATCATGGTTGCAGATGTAGTCTATATAATCAGAGGCTGATGTCAAACTCTCAGGGACATAGTAGAGGGGATCCTTACACTGAATAACAGGTTGAAGAAGTAGATTTCCAAGGTTCCATCATCTATCTTTAAAGGTCTTTGTAACTCATGTGACTATCTTTTTGCAAAACCTCACAGAATATCACTAAACCAAATTCTCCTTACTATTTTCTAACTAAAAAAAACATTTTTAATTGGGGTAGATCCTGTTTCTAATACTTATGCAAAGAAGATCCTAGAAGCAATTACTCATTGCAGTTTTATTTTTTTAATATTTTTAGGGAATCTAGAGGGGCACATGTATCTGTGTTTATGTATGTGTACATATGCATACACCCATATGTGCAAAACAATGTATGTATGTATACACGTACTAATCTATATGCTTATGGCTTCACAGATGTTATACTTTAGTGCTGTCAACTACAAAAGACGGAATACTTTGATACTGTAAAGGAAGGAAATGATTATCCTGAAATTTTAGCCTTTGTACTAGAAAGAAAAAAAACAGACAATATGTTGGGTTTCTTTGTTCATTTATGTCGAACTCTAGTTTGAATTAATTTCAGATTAGTCTCCTGAGAGATAATATATTTTTGCAAAGCAGTAGAAAAGCAGATATTACTCTTAGAGCAGCTCAGCATTGAAACAGTCCTTTAAAAAGAGTTTGTCTATACTAACAAAGAGGTTCAGAGATGGATAAATCAGCAATGAAAATATGCACTGGGCCATTTGCCCAGGGTCTAATGATAATCAAGCAAAAGACCCAAAGGAAATTTAATATCTTCCATATTCCAGTTTGGAACTTGTCTCAATGAACAAAAATGAATAGACCGTAACACAGCTGATTCAATGCAGCCAAATGGATAGTATAGCATAGCTTACATACATCATTAAAAGGCTTGAGTAAAGGGAACAGCCATGCAGCAGTTCATTTACTTAATGAAGATAGAGATAGCCTCTATCTGAAAAATATAACTGTGATATTCTGGTGTTTATACTCTTTCCATCTAATGGTTTATAAAATAATATTAGGTGGTAGCAATATTGATAAATCTGAGAGAGATCAGACAGGTTTCTTATGCCTTGAAATACTTTTAAGAGCATTTAATAAAATTAAAACAAATATTATGCCCCAAATTTAAACTGGTAGGCATATATTGGTTGATGGTGAACTTTACCAAGGAAATATTGATCTTTAATGAGCAAATGAAGAAGATATAGTACAGATGAATAAGCAACAATAATAGAACCAGTGGAATCAAGACAAGCAGGAATTTTATATGTAAAATGTATATGTCTTTACTCCCTTAATGTCACTTATGTCCAAATGGTAAATGTTGGGGTGAATATTTTTAGCTGTGGCAGAGAAATAAATATTTGGGGGAGGGTGGTAGTTCTGGTAGCTAAATGATTTCTCTGAAAGTTCCTTAAGCTGAAAGCTGCTTATGTCCATCCAATAATCCCTCCTTCCCTATTAGAAAGATGCTCCTAAAGGGGACTTTGCTAGCTGTCCTGTGAAAATGTGTAGCATACTGACTACTCCTTTCTATAAAAATTAATGAAATCTACATTTTATAATATTTGGTCAACTCCTCTCTGACACTTGTCCAAGTATTGTGTTATTACATGCTATTAAGAAAATATTTGTTATTCCTTGACAATTCAAATATACCTATTTTCAAACATTTAAAAGGGAAAATGTTGAATTAAAAATTGTTGCACTTCAGCGTTTAACCTATGCATTCATAATTTTGTATTTTCAAGTGTTGGGGCCATCTGTCCAGGCAGTGAAGAAATTCTGATTAATTTACTGTTACTTTGCAGTGACTTTCAGCACTCAACAGAGAGAAGGTGTCAATTACCAATAATAGCCAATAAAATGTAAGCTCCTTTAGGGTAGGTGTTATTTCAGTTTTGTCTTTGTATCCCTAGAACTTAGTGACCAGAAGAAAATTGGTGCTTAATAATCTCCACATATGATCCAAGTCTGAGTCTGGCTCATCTGAACCAGTGAAAAAGCAATATCTTTGAGGAGCTCCACCCACCCAACCTGAACCTTTTTTCCTTTTTCTGCTTTTCTACATTATTGTATATGTTTTTTGAAAGTAAATATTGGCAATATTTTCCTTCTACCAACATTATCTCAAACCCAGAGTGAAGGAATGGATTGTAGGGGAGTCAATAAAATAATATGTGACAAAGAAAAGAGAAATGAATACGTAAGAGAAAGACAAGAATCAAGAAAAACATTTTATATGAAAATAGGGAAAATAAGAAGAATGAGTGGCAAAATTTGAGCATGATGAAATGGAAAGAATGAGAGGAAAGAAAAGACATTAAATGTTTGGGGAAATATTTGCTATGGCCACAATCTAGTAAATCTTACTCTCTGAAAAAAATGATCTTCTTTTGTAACAGAAAATTAGGCAATATTACCAACTTTAATTCAATTAGACTAAACAAATATTCGTAAAACAACTGCCATTAGGAAGGAAGTATGCTACTCACTAAGGACAAGAAATTGAAAATGAAACAGCCCTGCTCTCAAATAAATGACAATTCATCATGGATATAATAAATGTACATTTAAGTAAATACAAACTTTCAGATAGATGGATGAATGACAAAAGTTTATAATATATAAGTATGTGTATATATACATATATGTGTGGGTATATATCTATATGTATATATTTTTCATAAAAGAGAGAATGTCAATAATTAGGAGGAGTTAAGATCTCATGAAGGAGGTGATGCTTGCACTGTATTTTGAAAGACAATAAAAATATTGTGAGGCAGGGATGAGGAAAATGCATTGCAGATATGAGAACCACCCATGTGAAAGACATGGAATGCTTTGTACACCTAACAGGAATGTAATGCTGGATTTCTTTTGCTCTTGCACTGAAAGATACTGCTGAATAGAGTTGCAAGGTATTAAGAGGATGCCGCTTTATATTTAACTATACCACATACTGTAGAATCTAAGTTCTAAGATTGAACAAGTCATTTGTCCTAACCCTCCTTATTCACAAACAAGCACAACTCTATTAAATAAAAGAGGAAATAAGTATTTTTTCTAGCAGATATTAAATGAAATTCTGGAAGAATTTCTCCATTTGTTATTTAGGTAGCATATATAAATGTTTTGTTTTGTGAAATGCTGTCAAGCAGTGTTGATTCTCAGAAAATATCAAGTGATTTGTCAATTAATTTGGGATTCCTTTTATGTAAAAGATATCTGTAGTTCATGAAATTAAATATTTTCATTAATTAATTCATTAGAGTTGTTAAACCCATGTCTATTCATCTTTAGATAATAAACTCATGTTATCAGAATAAATATTAACAACATATGAAGAATAATGTGTACCCTGATGAAGATTTATCCCATAAGACTGAATATTTTAAGTCAGTTTTTGCATTCTTCCATAGAACTCTTAATTTGAGTGTCGGTGTTGGAGAATGATCATATTAAATACTACCATGTACAGTTAGTATATAATGGAGAAAGCCATGGAGTTGGAGAAAGGAAGGCCTGAATTCAAACCTTGTCATAGATATGTCCTAGCTGTGTGATCCTAGCTAAAAAATTAAACCTCTCCCAATCTCAGTTTCCTCACCTATAAAACACAAATAAAAAATGTAACATAAATAATTACATGATGACTATTTCATAATAGTCATAATCATATTTCCCTTCCTTCTTGTTGTTCCCATGCGATTTCCTGCTCTCACTGTATTACTTTTCCAATCATAATGAAAACCTTTCATATCATTTCTTCCATGCAAATCATTATTCACCAATATGAGGCAGTATCTTTATATCCACAATGCATCTTCTCAGTATTTATTGACTCTGTAATTTTGATGCACTATAGCTTCATCAAACCTCTTATCTCTTTTGAAATGCTTATTAAACTTACTTCCGAAGCATACAGTAGTTTATCTAGTTTCTAATAATGGTTTAAAAAAACTCTATCCTATCCTTGTGAACAAAATGGAGAAATGTGAGTACAATACTAATATAGTTAGGTAGATTTGGGATTAGTTGGTGGATTAATATGAAAGAATATTCATTAATAGATCAATGTCAAATAGAGAAAAGTTTTTATTGGACTTTTCCAAAAAACAAATCCTTGTTCTTGTCCATATGCTAGCATCTGGACAGGGTGCTGTTCTTGTCCATATGCTAGCAATTTTACCAATGACTTTGATTAGGGCAAAGATGGGTATATCAGTATGAGAAGTAAATAAAACAAAATTGTGATGGTGGAATAATCTATTAAATGATAGATTATTGGTCTAGAAAACCTTGAAAGGTTAGGAAAATTGGATAAACTAAAATAAGATTGCATTTAATAGGGATAAATTTGGTTTTAAAGAATCAACTTCACAAGTTTAAGATGGAGAAATAATAGGTAGATGTTTTGTCTAAAAAAGAGATGTAGGAATTATAATGGAATACAAGCTCAGTTTTAGGCAACGGTGTGTTTAAACATCCAAGAAAGCTAATGACATTTGAGGTGTAAGAGCAGTATAATGCCTAGAATGTAGGGGAGATATTTGTCCCACTGTATCCTAATTTGGTAGCATAAGACTTGAAAAACTATGTTGTTTTCAATGCCTAATTTTAAGAAGAATCTTGATAAGCTGGAAATTATTCAGAGAAAAGTAACCAAGATAGTGAAAAACCTTGAGATCATGCCACGCAAAGATTAACTTACAGAGAATGGAGATGACTAGTTCATATAGGAGAAGAAATAAGTGACATTATAGCTTTCTTCATGAACATTTATCTCCCTACTAATCCCTACCAACACTGAATAACAATGATGAAAAAGAAAATCCTCCTATGGTACATGTACCGTCAAGCATTGGCCATACTCAAAACTGGATGTGTTCTCCAATTAACTCAATTATCTCTTTTGAAGATGAGAGGCATGTTTCTTCTTCAATCTTCTGGATTTATAGTTTATCATTGAATTGATCAAAGGTTTAAAATCTTTCAAACGTCTTTTTCTTGCAATGTTATCACTGTATAAGCTTTATTCACATCTTAGTTTCATGGTTTTATAAGAGCAAATGACAAGTTAGAATATCTCTAGAAAATGGCTTTCAAGATGAGAGGGCTAATGACCATACTGTATGACACAGTGAAAGAATTAGTTATCTATCTCTTAGAAAACTGGTGTAATTAGGAAAGTCCATCTAGCTGTCTTCAATTAGAGGGCGGGCTTTTAGAGCGGAGTTAGATTTATTCTTTTTGTCCCCCAGTGGCATAAAAAGGCAGAAATTTCAGAGTAATAGATTTAGTATATTATTAAAACCATCCTAAACTTAGAGATATTCAGAAGTGGACAGGATTACTTCAAAGTGAAGTAAGCTCCTATTCAATGGAGGTTTTCAAGTGGATACTAAATGACCATTTGTCTAGAATGTTATAGGTTGGATTTTCTGTCTGATTTTGAGAATATCTCCTCCTGTGATTCTTCATTCAGGCGTGTATGTGTGTCTGTGTGTGTGTGTATGTGTATATATAACTGAATGAAATAAAAATGAGAGACAGAGAGATAGAGGAATTCTCAGGGTCTCTAAGACTATGAAGAAAAATTGCAAAAAATTTCATGTCTTATCTGTGACTTCCTAGTTATGTATTCTATATTACATAATCCAGTCATACTCTGAAGGAGTGAAAGTGACACCTAGGCTGCCTTCTTCTCCTTTCTTTTTTGCTATTGCAATGGTGCTGCTGGACCGCATCTCTTCTGATTAATTTTACTTGTTTGTTTTAATCCTGGGTAGAATTATGTCCTAGAATTTCAGTCATATAGGATACCCGCATGGTATGAGGCTTAATATCTTAGATTCTGTCATTTTACTGCTAAGGAACTTAAAGTCAGGTCCATGTTCAAGCAGCTAGGGACTACTGCTATGAAGGATGGAAAACAGAGGAGTCTTCTGACAAATCCTGTCATCATTTTCTCCAGGACAAGTCTTCAGTCATTCCCACTTCTCCTAGATATCTCCTTGATAACCCCCAAGGACCAAGTTACTACTGATGAGTCCCTTAGGTCCCCCGGTGGCATAAAAAGGCAGAAATTTCAGAGTAATAGATTTAGTATATTAGTAAAACCATCCTAAACTTAGAGATATTCAGAAGTGGACAGGATTACTTCAAAGTGAAGTAAGCTCCTATTCAATGGAGGTTTTCAAGTGGATACTAAATGACCATTTGTCATTGTGGATAAGGATGAACTCATTCTTCATTCCCTTTAGGAAAAATTCTTTACTTTTATTTCCTTAGATGGCAAGAATTTAATATTACTACAGGTGCCAAAAATTTATTTTAAGTTTTTTTGGCTCTTTTTTCAATGAAGTTTGTTTTTCCACTCTGTTCAAAGTACATAATAATTTCTAAAAGGAAATGACATTTGAGATTTCTACAGCAGAATTATTGCCTATGAATATCATAGTAAGGATCCTGACATTTCCTATCCTTCACACGCTTAAAGAATCAAAGAAAAAGGTAAAAAATGACTTCAACATCACTTGTTTCTTTGTTGCTTACTAAAATAATACTCTATTATTTTTTTTTAAAGAATAGTGATTCATAGGCAAGGATGGTATTCATCATCCAACCTACAGCTGAGTAAGAATTTGGTCCACAACAGAGAGGACATTATTTCTCTTCAATTGATGTTAGTCTGATTCCTGTGATAAAGATTTTGACTAGATGAGGCTTTGCTATCAAAAGAAGACTTAGGAGGAGAGTTGGTTCCCCACCCCCAGTTATTTTAAAGGTCATCATTTAGAAGGCATATGAGAGCAGCAGGGATTAATGGATAAGGAGCTTGCTTCAGAACCTCTGACACAACCTGGTAAGTTGTTTAAACTCTCATTGCTTTAAAGAGTTCTTTAAAAATATATATTTCAAAGAAGAAGCTAACCCTATATAGGTAGTGGCAATTTCCTGAACCATTCCTGGGTGATTCTCTGAATCAATGAAATTACAAGTCCAGACTCATTGCTTAATATTTGGAAAATACTAAATCTGTTCTCCCTTCTCCCAGAAAGCAAAATTAGGACAAATTGAAAAGTGTTACAAAAAATAGGAAAATTTAGAGTCAATAGGGTAGGAGTAGGGGGAAGAGAGAAACTCCCTAGTAATTAAAGCTATCAAATATAGAATAAGAAGTCATCATAGATCTAGAATTCAAAGAGACCACATAGACCACTTAGTCCAGACCCTTCATTTTACAAATAAGGGAACTGAGACTCAGAGAGGGGAAGTAACTAGATTAAGTTTATACAACCTTCCTCAACCACTAAAAGCCTTAAAGAGACTAGAAATGTGGGATGTTGTCTATCCCGTAGTTAATAAGTAGAATTAAACTCATTCCTTGGTTTAAATCCAATATTGATTCCACTACATCATGAGGTATATATAGTACTTAAAGCTAGCTAAGTGTCATGGTAAATAGAGCTCTGGGCCTGGAATCAGGAAGACGAGCTCAGTTTTCTTATCTGTAATACTGGAATAATAATAGTACATACTTCCCAGGGTTGTTTTCAGGATATAGTTTTAAAAAATTGTGAAGTGTTTTATAAACCTTTAAAGTGTTATAAATGTTCACTATTATTATCATTATATTATTATATTACCTCTATCTGTTTGGAAAGATATAACTGGAAATTATACAGATTATTTTATTCATTATTCTGCTTCTTGTGGAATTGAAAAGAAACTTTGTCGTCAGGAGCTGTAGAGATATGAAGGAACTTCTAAACTAGAATTCTAATATGAGAATGATTTATGATGGAATTTATTGTAAGCTCTTTGCAGATAATATGTGCCTCTGAAATTACCTTCTATTATATGGGATCACTGAACAGTATAGCATAAGTTATTGGAAAGTATTCTGGAGTAAGGAGTCCCAAGCATCATTCTCTTTTGTTTCATAGATTTTATCTTTTCTTCTGTGAAAGTTATTACTGAGCTTTCCCACTGCCATTTCTGATGGCATTTTAAATTACCTGATGTCTCAATATTTTCCTTATCCTTATTTAGATCCTTAATTGAATAAATAAAATTTTCATATATTCAGCCTCTTCTGCAGCACAAGTAGTTGAATGTTTGATTTTGCTATTATGTTTAATATTTGTCAATAAGGTATTCTTCACTTCTGGTTTATGACAAGTTTATATCTTTGTGCCAGCAAATGATTATAACTCAAGTCTCAGCCAAGGAGAAAGAAATAGCTTAATCAGGAGAGACATCAAGAAGTGCACTTTTCTCTGAGAAACAGAGACTAACTATATCCTCCCCCTGTTCTTTCCCTACAAGAAGTGAGTCATGATGAAATCAGAGAATTTCATGCTAAGGGTCCTGAGTAGATTATTGACTCTTTCTCTGCCCAGGCTTATTACCGTGCTTACAAGTGAATTATGATGACAATTTAGCATTTAAAGCGAAAACTCAAATTCTTTGAACTGTCAAGTAGATCAGTTTTTATTATCACAAACTGACTTTCTCATAGGGCATAATCTGCCATTGTATTGCTTATGATGATGTCATTAATTTAAAGTCATTTTGTCACCCACACATGCAAATTTAGTTTTTTTGGGATTGGTTTTATGAAAATGAATTAATAGTAATTCTGGAAGTAATACTGTGAGGAGGAGAATGAACTCAAGCAATTATGATTAATATCACAACAAAGACTTTCAGGAAGCTATATCATTCCTTTATGGTGGGGTCTAATTTTCCTGCCTCTTTATTGCAAATTAGGTGATGCTAGCATGGTTTTCAGTTTATATATTTTAATGTATTAATTAGCATTATCCCTGTGCCTATTAATTTGTCCAAACTTTTCCTTCTCATGAAAAAAATCACTAGAAATGTTCCTAAGAAAAGGGGAATAATTAATTTTACCCTCCTTAAATATGGCACCACAGAGGACATTTTCTCTGCTAATTTGAATTAGCTAAATCATCAGACCCTCCAGTGCATGGATGTCCTAGGTTCAGTATATTTTATTACTTTGTCTTCTTAAAATCATAGTTCATAGGCTTACCTTTCCCATAATCAGACAAAAGACAGTTATTTAGACTCAAAAACATTTAGTAACTTGTCACAGTAAAAGGTCACCACAAACTTAGGGAACATTCTTCTGTAAACATATGTAACATCAATGGGGAGAATGACTAGGTACAGAGATTATGTGTGATGAGACCCACACACTGAAAAATACAAGGGAAGGGACAACATATACCTTTAACACTACTGGGCCTCATGTCCTTTTGTGGTATCCTTGGGCTGATCTTCACTTGCCAGAAAACGTGGATGAATGTGTTACTCCAGTGGACTCACAGAACCTTTACTCTGTAGCAAACACTGTCCTGTGAGTTGGTTATCACTTCTGCAGGTTCCAACTTCTAGCTAAACTGAAATCTTTGGTTAGGAGACCCCTTGAGAAAGTCAAAATGACCAGCTGGAGGCCTCCTCCATTCAGATCCCTCAGAGTGTTGACAATAAGCCTGTTATCTTCTAAACAGCAGAAGAAAGGCTCCAGGTACCATTCTTTCTAAGTCTCCAAATCAAAGTTTGTGCTTTAGGAAGCAATTTCCTTTCATTCTTTATCACTCAGGTTGCATATAGGCATATGTTTCCATGTATTTCTATTATAGAACACCATAGTCAGTGATGAAATACCTACCAAATCCCTTGCTTGCTTCAATTCACTATTTTAAAATTATTAGTCTGACAGGTTCTCCTTCAGCTATGAACAGGTGGAGAAAAGACCCTAAGGCAATCCATACCTAGGATCAAGTTCATTGACCCAGCTAACTTGCTCCAAAACTAGCAAAAAAAAACCCAAAACCCTACTGTACATAACTTCTTAAGTGACAACTTAAATCAAGAGGGAACTAGGTGGTACAATGGATAGAGTGCTGGACCTGGAATCAATAAGACTCATTTCCCTGAGTTCAAACCTCTCTTCAGATACCTACTAGCTCTATGACCTTGGCAAGTTTTTAACCATTTGCCTAAATTTCATAATCTGTAAGATGAGCTGGAGAAGGAAATGGCAAACCACTCCATTGCCTTTGTTAAGAAAACCCCTAAAGAGATAGTTAGACACAATTGATCAATAACAAACCTCTCTCAGCCACATTTTCCTCATCTGTAAAATGGGAATAAAAATACGACCTTCCCAGGGACAAATGATATGTGTCCAACATGCTAAAAAAATGTTAGAGTGCTATTAAGTGTTAGCTAATTTTATCATCATTAGTAATTCGTAAGGAATCATATATTCAAAGTCCAATATTCTGAGTACCTTGGGGCACTAAATAAGTCAAGGTTTCCCCTGATTAACCCCCTCCCTCTTCATCAGAATCCTTACCTCAAACTTCTATCTTCTTTTGTGGCTCATGCCAGTCATCAGTCTTTAGCCATGGAGGGCTAGAGGTACAGCTAGTAATCAAGAGGCATGTATTAAGAACCTAGTATGTAAAGATTTATATATGCTTCCATACTCTCATTTTCCATTCCTAGATTCCTCTCCCTGCCCCTACTTCCCAATAAATGAATTTTCTCTCAGACCCTAATAGGAGGGAAGACATTCTCTTTCTTCCATTATAGTATAGCACAGAATAGCCATACATCTAGATATGTTCATGAGGAAGGGGAAAAGGAAGTTACTAGGCTATCCATGCCCATATAAAGTAGTAAAGAATTATTTTGAACTCTTTCCCAGGTTTACAAATAGTTGTTTCTCCACACAGGGGAAAAGTTAAGTTGATTATATTTTTTTTTCCAAAATGGAGAGTAAGGCTATGTAATTCCTTTAAACTTTTCCAATTTGATTTGAATAGGCAGCACAGTTTTGTATCCTTTTGTTCATTCTTTGTCAATTTTGATTTGGGCATTAGGATTTCCTTCTGGTATGCTCTATATTCTAGGGTTTCAATAAAATATGAGAGAACCAAGAAAAGAGAAAGGTGAATTTATCAGAAATATTTTTGAATGAATTGATATGTAAATATGATACAGGATATCATATGTTTATGGGATTCTTTTAAAAAAGGGATTTCCCCCCACATTTCAGCCTAGTCTTTGAGATTTAAGCATATATAATTGCATTTATTATTCTAAAAGTCAGAGGAGTTCAAAATTGAGTAAATATGAACATAATTTCACAAGAAAAGAATCCTGCCTGTGAGCTTGTCTTTGAAACACACACACACACACACACACACACACACACACACACACACACACACACACACACACACACACACCTCTTCCCTTGCCAGGTCTCTGTTCAGTGGGGATTTTATATTTTAATCTGCTTCAAGGGTTGACATAGATACCCACTGAGGCTGCAAATGTTGACCCTCTATCATGTACCCAAGTTGTTAGAAGTGAAAAGCTTTTAATAGATCTTGAACTCTCCTAACGTGGTTTTGAAACGACATATTTGTTTAAGTGAAAGAAAAAGAAATCGCGAACCACTGGTTTCTCAGCAACAATGGCAGTCATCAGAAATTCTGTGAAATTATGGCTACTGGAGTAGCTACCTACAAAACACTGTACTCTGTGAGAAAGCCAGCAATAGTGGCAGCATCTGTACCACTGAAAACACTTGCCATTCAAAGGACCCCCATTTCTCCAGCAAAGCAGTCAGACAGCGATCTAAGAATTGGTCTGGAAAATGTTTTAGGATGGACTCAGTAGTGCTATAGCACCCTCCTGTGTTCAGTTCACTTGGCTGCTAACATAAAATATGCCTGAATAGGAGAGAAAACAATAAGAGTTTTTCTAAAACACATAGCAGTATTCAGTTCACCTTCATCAAAATAATAGTGCAATTCAATTTGTATCCTCGACATATTTAGGAAGTAAAGTAACATTCTCTAGCTATGCCACTTTTTTCTCACAATTTTTTTCTATTTGCCTGAACATTGTGCACACACACACATACATACATACATTCACATATATACATATCTACACACATATATATGTATGCATACGTGTGTGCATATATTACATTTTAAAAATGTTTCATGGGGGAAAATAAAACATAGTTTTAAATTTGATAAATAACTTTATTGTACTTGCAGCCAAAAGAATATGCTAGCAGTAATTATTTCACCTATTACATATTAATATAACAGAGGTAAATTTGTTGCTTACTTAAATAATGGATTTTCACCAGTTAATTTTTTTTAGAATGTGCCATAATAAATAGGACTATGGGGGGTCTTGTGTAGTTTGAGTTAGAAGAAATTTAAACTATCTCATGTAACTTAAGTAAAATCAAATTGTTCTTTGAGATATTAAAACATAATCATAGTCTAGGCAAAGAGTCTTTATAACAAACAGGAAATTGTTCTGATGAGGAAAAAAGTGAACTCAGCTAAAGTGAATGGTTAGGGCACACAGGAAAATCATAGACCACCACTGATTTTTTTAAACAGGTATGCAGGAGGTGGAAGCAAGGTCAACTGAGTTAGGCTGAATTTAACAGATTGGTTTAATCCATAGGAATAGTGGTATAAGTGCCAATTTTAAGAATGAGCCAGGGTTGGTGATGAATGTTAAGGATAATAAGAGCTGACATCTAGCTAATGTTTTAAGGTTCACAATGCCCTTGGAATATGATTTTATAACAACCCAGTAAAGATCTTATGGGTATTATTATTGCCATTTTATAGATGATGAAATGCAGGCCCAGGGAAGAAGACTTCTTCATGGTCACCAAGATGTGTCATATTCACTATACTATGTTGCTTCTCAAAGATAGCACAAAAAAACTTTTTCACAATGTTGAGGACAAGAGAAAGATCAGTTAAGGAGTAGTATTCCCACCTCTAGTAGACATAATGGTAATAGGCAAAACACCAGAAACAGATTTATTTAATTATTGTCGTGCTTTTGTTTTCTCTAGAAAATTGCATTTAAACTAGGATAGATAGGAGGAAAAAGGTTAGTGAACAACATGCCAAGTATAAGTAAGAGAATGCTAACAAAGTTTCTAGTGGCACCCGATGAGTTTTAATCACCAGGAGTGTATTGTCAAGGAAACATTCACAGCACAGAACATGACGATGAATATGCTGGCATAGTTCAGAATCACAAACTATAACAGACTATCCATATAGAAGGACAAAGAAAAACGTTTATTCAGACACCAGAAAGCCAGATCTGTCATAGTAACCAAGAAGTCAATACATATTATCACTACAAGGGACAAAGTCATTTCCAAGCCTTCCCCCACCCCTGCTAGGGCCTTCCCACAAACACTCACAAGATTAGCTGCATCTGCCTGTGTCCTCTCTCCTCCATCACTAACTGCTCTCACCAACTTCCTCCAGCTTCAGCTAACCCCTTCCTGTTCCACCTGTTCATTAAGCTCCTCCCATCACATGTGACTTAGACTTCCATGTGATTAAATCAGATCACATGGGTCTATTAATGAATGGGAAAGATCATCCCATTTAAATTACCATTACATTCAGCCCCTAGATCTTTCACATTCATTTCATGGGTCAGTGGAGCAACTGGTATCAACAGAACTATAATAGGGATAACAAAAATAAACATATAAAACAATATCTTAGGCAACTGGTGTCAACAGAACTTTACAAGATAACAGGGATCACACAAAATAAGCACATGAAACCCTATCTTAAGGTGGGGCTTGAGTACAAGCACCCATGATCCCCCCTTCAAACGAATGGGGCCTAACATCTTGGGGTAAGAGGGAAATCTACTTCCTGCTGAAATATGACATAGAGCTGTCTCTGCCCCAAGAGGTCCCATTCAAGAGGTCAGTTCTTTAACTGGCATCCGGAGCTTGGTCAACACCAGGTCCAGGAGTGATATATCACAGTTGTGGACAGGGAGTGATATCTGGTTTAAGTGATCAGGCATCTACAGGTGGAGGGTACTAAGCCTTCAGGACACAAATCTAGCAAACAAGTTTAACAGACAAAAAGCCAAAAAGAAACAAGGAGACAATAACCAGAAGCCTGGTAGATATAGGGTCAGCCATATTTCTGGAGTGCATGAACCCACTATCATAGCCTCATTCATGGTAGAATATATGAGTTAAGTACACAATTTGGTAAGCATCTTCTGAATAAAGAACAATTACAGAATTATCCTTCCTGTGTGGTATAGTTTCTGCAACCTTTGGAACATCATCTGGCTTCTTTTATTACCTGTATTTTACCTCCCAATTTTATTCTATCAGAAGAACCCAACCTTTCACTTCCTCTGTTAGGTATTTTGGAAGGAGGGTCAGTTTTCAACAAGGAATATTGTTTCACAAGGAGTAATATTCACTTGGAATATTCTATCATTATCACAAAACTTTGGAATGTCACTATAATGTCTTCTTGATAATTAGAATCTATCACTCCAGGCAATACATGTATTCCTTGAAATGCTAATCTTGATTTAAGTAATATCAGCCCAAATGACTTTTAAGGATTCTCATATATATTCCAGGAGGGATTTTTCTTATTTCTTCTCTATCCAACCAAAAGTCCTCTAAGCAATGTAAATCATATCCTGGTCAACCAGGAGTCCCTGGATACTCTGCTGGAACATCTGGCCTCACAGGCCAATACTCAATATTTGGAATCTTGTGTGCTTGTTGTCTTCTAATTCACAGATTTGGGGTCACCATTATGACTATGTACTTCCTCCCAATGGTCTACTATTCAAATTATGTAAAGCAGTGCACAAATTATCTTTCCAATGTTGATAAGAATTATTACAACATAACTTCATTTTTTTCAATAATCCATCCTCTCAATTAATTCAGATTCTTGTGGATAATATGGAATATGATATAACCATTCCATGTTGTTTAGTGCACAACATTTCTTTATTTTATTATGTTTGAAATGTAACCCATTGTCACTTTGAATCTGCAGTAGGGTTTCATAATATAGACATAATATTTATATTTTTACAGGGGTTTTTCGGAGTCACATTCTTAAAGGGAAAAGCCACTAGTGCAATTGAATAGGTGTCAACACAACTACATATAGATTTGCATCCTTTATCTTGGGGTTAAGGGTTCAATATATTGTACTTGCCAAATTTGGGCTGGCACTTTTCCCCTTGCTATCTCTAGTTACTACCCAAAGAACAGCTCATTCCTTTTCCAACTGATATACGTAACATTTCTCTGCTACTTATTTAAACAATGAATGAGAGATACTAACACCTCAAAATTGGGCCTTCTGGTATATGGCCTGGATCTTTTGCTAGTACCTTATCATCAGTTGGTGTCAGAGTGGGGACGATACCTTGAGTAGCAATCTTTGCTAGTTGATCAGCATGTGCATTGTACTCATGTTCTGGCATGGTGAGGGACACATGAGCATCTACCTAAAAAGTGGATGAATTAGTAAACAAAGACATGTCCCATATATCTTCCCATAATTCTTTACCTGAGACTTGCTTGCCATGAATTTTGCAATTTTGACTTTTTCCACATGGGCATCCATGTAGCTAACCTATTAGCTACCACCCATGAATCAGTGAATGCTATCCTCCTTGTGCAGCTTTGGTGGTTTGATGTACTGCCTTAGTTTCAGCATATTGACTACCTCCAACTATTCCAGTACTTTCCAAAGTCTATCTAGTACATGAGTAATAGACTCCTGCTTTCCAGTGTCTTTTGTGGCCCAAATATTTTACTGTCCCATCAGTAAACCATGCATAGCTCTTTTGTTCTTCAGTTAATCCATCATATCCTTCAGTCCATTTTACCAAGGACTGTACCAACTGTTGCTTTGGTTCAAGGTATGTATCATTTCCCATATCTGTTTTCTAAATATTCATGAAAGCAGAAACTCCACTTTTGCCTGTTTTAGATCTATTTTGAATATAACATTTCCATTTAATCATGCTAGCCTCTTACACATGTCCAATTCTGTGCAAAGTTGGGATACTCATTAACCAGGTCATAATCAGGATTCCAGGCCTTAATATTACCTCATGGCTGAAAGTCAGTTGTTCAGTATCTACCAAAGTCCAATATGCAGCTAACAACTGCTTTTCAAAAGGGATATATTGAATTCTAGATGAAGGGAATTTCCTAGACCAAAATCCTAAGGCTCCATTTTGGCTTTGCTTTTTGTTTTACTTTTGTCATAAACTCCAGTTTGAATATTCATCCTGTAGAATCATTTGGAATTCCACCAGGTCACTTTGCATAGAGCATAAATCTAGAATCAATTGCATAGAGGCTTTTGCTTCTTCAAAAGCTTTACTCTTCTCATGTCCCCAATCAAATTCATATTTTTTCTGAGTAATTTTATATTAAGGTTTCAAAATTTGTCCTAGATGCAGTATGTGATGTCACCAATATCCAAATAATCCTATAAACTTTTGGTGGTGATAGGAAAATCCTGATCCTTTGTAAGCCCAAAATTTTACAGTTTGAGTTAGCCCTTGAACCTCTTCAGGATTAATTTACCACCCTTTACTTTTCAAATGTTCAATTAAAAGCATCAAACTCTTCTCCACTTCTTTTAATTTTTTTCCTGTATCATAGCATCTTCTATGTACATTGTAAGCTTTACACCAGGTAGATCTAATTAATCCAAATGTTCAGCCATGAAACTGACAAATAGTGGGGCTATGTAGATATCCTTGCAGCACACATGTAAAAGTATGCTGTTGAACCTGCTAAGTGAAAGCAAATTGGTCCCATTGTTTACAGTCTATTGGGATAGTGAAAAATGCATTGGCTAAATCGTTTTTCTGGATCTTCCTTCCTATTAGGTAAAAGTATCTGAAATAGCAGCACACAAGGGAAGAGTCACATTATTCAGCTGTCTATAATCCACTGTCATTCTTCATGTCCCATCTGACTTTTGTACTGGCTAGACAAGATTATTCCATCAAGTGGTTTTAAGGACTAACTCTCTTGCCTCAACACCTTTATGCTACTGGTAATTTCATCTTGCCTACCTGGCACATGATACTGCTTTAAAGTAATTACTCTGGAAGGTTCTGGTAAAGTGATTGAGTCCATTTTTATTTTACTCACTAAAACTGTATTAATTTCTGTCTTCCTTACTGCAAATTGGTGTGTCCCCTCAGGTAAATTTAAAGTCATACCTCTCAATATGTCTATTTAACATAAAGTCATACCTCTCAATATGTCTATTTAACTTAAAGTCATACCTCTCAATATGTCTATTCCAATGGTATTTTCAGGAATTACCATGGTATATTCTTTCTTAGGTAGTTGTCCAATTTTCATCATTAATTTAACTTGTCTGGCTGATATTTCAGCCCCTCCCAATCATGTGAGGGTGATAACAGTTCCATGTTTAAACATATCAGGGTCTCCATATATAAGAGAGACCTCTGCCCCAGTATCTATTAATGCCCTTACAGAATCTGATCCATTTTTCCAATATATGGTCAAATTAATATTGGGATTGTAATCTCATCTGTGTATTTCTTTCATCTGAGCTGGGGCTCAGCAAATTTCCTATACTCTCTGAAGGTGTGACAAATTTGGATACAAGGTTTCAAGAAAATCTGTTGAGGTAGTTCTTATTTCTCTACTCCATCCAGTATCAAGCCCCTCTTCTCAGTACATTTTGTATAGTTCAGTAGTTGGAATACCATCTATGCTTCCAAAATATATCCCTGTGCTCAAAAGAGCAGTAAACAATTCTTTTCTTCTCAATCTATTCTAACTTTGAATCCACTAGCCATTTACTCTTCTATCTAGAGAAAATTTACCTTTCACCCAGTTCCCTAAGTCACTTAACTATGAAATCTTGTCCAGCACTTTTGAATGAGGGTTCCATGTTTCCCCAGTTATTAGAGTCAAAACTAGGTGATTGTAGGTAGGAGGAGCTGATTCCACTATTACGTTCCTATGGGAAACTTCTAAAGGGGTATCATAGTATGCATCTATGTTTCCAATCATTATGGCAGTATTCATCACCTCCTTCTTTAACTTTCTCAGACAGTCCCTAAGTGAGAACACCCGGGTCTGTCTCCACTAGGCCACAATAGTATCAATAGGATACTGATTGCTTCATCCTTCTGGAGCCAAACCTAACAGATTAGTCACACTGTTACCTTCTTGCATATTGGAATGACTAAAGGCTTGCTGTACAAAAGGATTCTGACTAATGTCTATAAATTTCAAACAATCCATGCCATCAATTGATGATCCTCAGGCCCTTTCATCACTGATTCTCACCATTCAAGTTATTAATGATTTCCCCATCTTGTGGGTGAACTGACTCAAAATGTTTGTGACCTCTTGCTGAGAATAATCCTCAGTTATTTCCCTAAATATTGTGTTGCCCCCCAGGTTTTCCAGTTTCCACTTCAGTGTTGTGCATGCTTCCACCTGAGAAGCTTCTACCTATAACACTGTTTCATTTTTCTACTCTAACTTTGTTGCATTTTCCTTCCACCCACTCTCCTGGCAGTCATTGCCATGGCAACGAGGTGTACATAGGTTGTATGCACATTTCTGTTGTCAGCTATTCTCTTTTTCTGAGCTAAATGAATTGCTTTTTCTTGTACCATATGAAACTCTCCAGCTTGCTCTTTTAATGGAGAGCCTGAATACAGAGAATTTCCATGCAAATTAGCTAATCCTTTCCATCTGAATTTTTACCTTCTGTAGTTTGTCTCTGCTTTTACACATAATGTGGTAATCTATTAATAAACTTCAGCCTCTCCTACACACCCCTGGCATTTGTTTCCCTGATTGTATTGGCATTTCTTGCAAACACCTTTCCAAATCTCCAGTAACGTCAGTTCCCAGTTTTCACTGGTTCCAGTGCTTTTAGCCCATTCCCTTGCTAGTGAATAATAAGGTACATCCTCTCATCCTGGGGTATCAGTTTCTTCCTCTAACACCTTTCTGCCTTCAAATAGAGATTTTATACCTTGAAGTTCTATTTGTGATACCAAATGTATCAACAAGGCAATATTAACAACACTGATGACAAGTATGAATATGCCAGCATAGTTCTGAATAACAAAGTATAATACATTCTTCATATCAAAGGCAGAAGAGAAACATTATCACTGCAGGGCACAAAAGTATTCCCAAGCCTTCTCCTGCCCCTGCTAGGACCTTCCGACAAACAAACACAAGATTAGCTGTGCCTGCCTGTGTCCTCTCTCCTCTCCCCCTAACCACTCTCACAAATTTTCTCTCTATTCTGTTCCACCCTTCCTGTTCCACTCATTCATCAAGCTCCTCCCAAACTACATGACTTAGGCTTCCAAGTGATTTAAGTGCATCTCATGGGCCCATTAATAAACTGGAAAGATATTCCCATTTAAATTGCCATTACAGAAAAAGTACAGAGAGAAAAATAAAGGAAAAGATGCTTGTCATTCCTGAGTTGCTAATATTGCCCTATAAAAAACACACTTGGAGAATAGGCAATAGTTCTTATTGGATAGGGAATGAACAAATATACTAATTTTGAAAGAAAGAAAAGATAAATAAATATGCAAACCATGGGCCAGTGAAGTGATTTCACTTGCTGGAAACAATCTGACACTTATTTCAAACAGCTAAATTATGAGTACTCAAAGAAGGAAGCAGTGATCACTAAAAGTCAACTTACATCCAGTAAGAGCATATTATTGCTGGCTAACCTAATTTCTTTTTTTAACAGAATTAATAGATTGATACATCAGAAAAAAAATATCATAGACATAGTATATTTGGATTTCAGCAAAGCGTTTTGACAAAACATCTCCTATTTTATATGTGGACTAGATGGCAAGAAATATTTTAGATGAAAAAAGTAAGATAGGTTCAGAACCAGATAACTACTAAACGCTATAAGATGGATATGGACTTGGTTTCTAATGGTGCAGCTATGGGGTTTTTACCTTGGTTGTGCCCTACTCAACATTTTAATAAGTGACCTGTATGAAGATATTGATAGCATGTTTCCCAAATCTTCAAAAAGCACACGCTGGGAGAGATAGTTCATATCTTGAATGCTAGAATCAGAATCCAACTAATAATCTTAATAGAACAAGAGGAGTATGAACATTTATTTAGATTAAACATATACTTCAACAGATCTGTGATCTCATCAGTGCAGACATTGTCTCTATTAATGCTGATCCAAAGCCATCAATACTGTCACATTCTGCTTAATTCTTTTACATATTTTCCTATAAATCCTCCACAGAAGTTCCATCCAAAATGATGGAGACATCTTTTTTTTGGTCTCAAACATTTTATGAGTTGGATTGGAGTCCTCAAGTTATTCATTTGCCAACCTTGCTCTTCCTAGAAGTATAGCTTACCACCTATGTAATAATATATTTCTGCAATCATATCATTTATAATACTTCCTTATCATTAGAAATATGCTACACTCTACTTGTGCTCATAGAGACCAGTCATTTATGAACTAAGATATAGTCAATTTCATTTTTCAAAGTATTGTTTGAGATGTGATATTCTCTACCTTCCAACCCATTTCTGAAATAATATATTCTTTATACAGAGGGAGGGGCAACTTGAGTAATTTACATAGCTTTGCCTTGAAACTTGAGCAAAATTTTCCAACCTATTTTTGGGGCCCTTTTCCTCTTGTGCCCAACTTTAAATTGAGGTCATATTGAAATAAATCTTGACTGACTTTGGAGGATCACTTTGAATCATTCATAGAATTACTCTGCAACATTATCCTTTGCAAACATGTGGGTAAGTGATGTCTAGTTATCAGCACATCTGGGGTGACATATTCAGTCCTCAGTATTTCAACTAAGGAATAATATTGATAAATTGGAACATATGTAAAAAAGGTAAAAAATAAGGAGAGGTCACTGGAGACCATGTGCTAAGTCCATCAAATTCAATTCAATAAACACATATTAAATACCTACTAAGTTCAAGGCATTGGACTGGTACTGAAAATACCAAAAATAAAAATAAAATTGCCCTTACTCTCAAAGAGTTTATATTCTATCAATGGGATGTAACATAGACACCAGAAAAGTACATACAACGTGATTTGAAATAGAAAAGAACACTAACTTTTAAGGGATAGGACAGGATTCATCTAAGAAGTAAACTCTGAGGTAAGCCTCAAAAGGAGCTAAAGACTCTAAGAGGCAGAGGTGAAGAGCGAGGGGTAAAGAGTACGAAATTCTGAGAGTATCAAGCAGGCCAGTCTGGCTGCAATGAAAACTGAATGACTGGGCAGAAACTTGAACTGAGACCATAATGATGTGTAGAATTTAAAATGAAAGTAAAGTTTTAAAAGCTAACCTAAGAAATTATTGTTTTATCCAAAAGAACCACTGAAATTTTTGGTTTTTTTTTTCAGATGAGGAGGGTCAACTCTTTCATAAGTATATTAATTAGGCAACTGTGTAGAGGGAAGAGATGGAAAACAGGAAAGAACAACTGGGAAGGTGAAGCTCTTGAAACAGTTCAGTTGACCAGTGATAAATGTATGAACAAAGATGCATGCTGTAAATGTAGAATTGAGTTGGCAACACACAATAAAATATTTATTGAAGGAACTGGGAATGTGCATCATAGAGGACAAAAAGTAATTTTATGGTTAAGTGAAAATAGCCCACAAGTGCTCTGGAGTCAAAGAAACTAGGTTCAAACTCAGCCCCTAATGCCTGTATTACTTGTGTAACTAGGCAAATTGCTTGGCCTCCCTGAGCTTCAGTTTTGTCCTCTATAAAATGAAAGGATTGGACTTTAGCCTAAAAGATTTCCAACATTTCTTCCAGTTCTAAATCTATGACTACAATAAACTTGGGGAAGAAATGACTACGGTCTTCTTCAAGTAATTGAATTCCTATCTTGTGGGAAAGCAATAAGATTTTTTTTTTTTGCTTGTTGCCAGTGAATAAAACTTTTTTTAAAAAATTGGGTGGAAATTGCAGAGAAACATATGTAGACTCCAAATAAGCAGAATGCTTCCCTAGAACTAGAGCTATCTAAAAAGTGAAATGGTTGCTGTGAGAGAAATAGGACATCTTTCAGGAGGGTTTGGATAAACATTTGTCATGAATGTTGCAGAAAGGATTCATTTTCACATACAGCTTGACCTAAATTACTTTTGAGGAATTTCTGAGTTTTGAGATGCTATAGGATTCTTTTAACATTTAAGTTTATTTTAAGATATGTCTGCCAGTCCTAGTCTGATTTTAGATTTCCAGGACTGTCTCAGATTCCTTAATTTATCCCCAAACCTTTAACACAATTGTGGAAAATTCTGGAATGCAGATAATTTGAGGTTTGGCTCACTGTCTTGAATCATGCTAGTCTCAAGAGTTGGGAGGGGGAGGTGACAGATGCCCTCAGGATATCTTATCTTTCCTTTGATACTGGAGTGGCAGAAGTACACAAGACAATAAGAAAACCACTCTATTCAGAACAGAGGTTCAGTGCATTTAAAGACATACCACTCTCTAACAGTAGGAAGGCAGTGAAGTTATCAGAGCTGAGATGAGAAAGTATGGCGCACAAATACACGAACCCTCCCTTTTGCTCGCCTATCACTTTCTCCATAAGTCTCTGACCATTCTCCCACCACAACAAACCAATTCCCAAGTAATAAATAAAAACTGGATATAGAGCTATATAGTTGCTGATGACGTGGATTCTGATCTACTCCTTATGACACCTGTCATTGTCTACTTTGCAGCAAATGCACTTTGCATAAGAAAAATCATTATTTTTGTTCAGAAACTAGAACTCAATGAAATCTCATTGTTTCATAGTTTTACAGGGTTCCTGCGCTGCTTTTCTATCTATGTGAGTCTGTGTATTCTTACTAACTTGGCCACTTGTACTAATCCCAATACAATCTGCATAGTCTCTATGCTTCCATGTGGTACTTTTCCTTGTGAGATTAATACCTCAGCCAAGGAGTATCCATTGGTATATGTGTGTTGGGAAAGAAGCTAGGACAGGCAAGAAGTCACACAAAATCCTGGTTGAGAAAAAAATATAAAGATATCTTGGCTGTGAGACCTTGCCTAGTGCGTGTGTGCATCTTCCATCTGGTTGTCCTGAAGCTCCCTCATCAGTGCTAGGCAGAAATCAAACTGGGAAAGTAAATATCCTCTTACAGTGAAAAAGGAGTGGTAATACAAACTGTTTAGTCATTCTTGGCTTCAAGAAATTCATTTTCACTTGTGTTTGCACTATATACATGGAATATATGATTTTATTAATGGACCTGTGACCTGTGATTTCATTAATATAAGGAATTTATGGATGAGGAAACTTCCTTATAAATTCAGGTCAGTAGATTCTTAGCAATTTATAGTCTTAGAGAATTGCCTGGAGTAGCAATTTTCAAACATTTTGGTCTTAGGATGTCCCTTTTACTCTCTTCAAAATTATTAAGGACCTCAAAAGACCATTTACTCATATGAATTATATCTAGTGATATAATTATCAACTATTATATCTACATCTTAGAAGTTAAAACAAACAAAATTTTAAAATGACATTAATAAACCCATTATATGTTAGCATAATTTTTTAAATATATATATTTCCAAAGTAGAACAAATGTCAATTGTTGATTCATGTATTTTTGCAATGTTGTTTTTTTTATTTCTGGTTTAATAGAAAACAGTTGGGGTTCCATATTTGTTTCTGTAGTTAATCTGTTGCAATACTTGTACAATTATTTTGAAGTGTATGAAAAAAATCTGATTTCATGAAAATATAAAACTAGAGAAGGAAAGAGTATTTTAATATGCAAAACTGTCATTAGTTGATTATAAATAAATATTTCAGTTAATCCAGAGAATTATGTATATTCTTCAGTAAGCAGAAAATTCCTTAAGTATTACAATTATTTTATTATTTTGTTCATAAGCCAACTACTAAAATTTAGCCAGCTCAACAAGGAAAAGGATTAAGAGGACAGGGGATTGGTTATGGAATAACCTGAAACAAATGGACAAGAGTGATTTAATTTTTTTTTTTTACATTTTCACTACAATTATTAACCATAGATGAATGTATTAGGGGTATGGAATATAATTGAATTTTAAAGTACTTGCCTATATTACCAGTCAATGCTCTAATATTTTATGATAAATTTTGTAATATTTAATAAGCTGATTATGATAAATTTTGAAATAACACATTGGGTTTTCATTTACTTTAAAAATAAACAGCATTTGTGCTTTAAAAGTTACCATAATAATATAGTGTTCACTTTGAACATATTCATATTTATGAATATTTGTTTATAAGTCTTTTCATGAGGCAAGGATAAAGGATGACCAGAAGCTAACCAGAGTTTTCCAATAAAATGCTTTTAATAATGTCAGGAAAAAGTGAGGAAGGCCTACAACAATGTTGAATAGATTTCATCTGATGAACTTATGAGAGTGCATGGACAAAAGTCACACAGGATGGGCAGGCATGGATGGATTGTGACCTGCATTCCTGGAGGATATGCTGAAAATGATATCACAGTTATTTTATTTAGTTTTATTAAGATAGCTGCCACATTTAACAAATGAATAACTGTCATTTCAGAGTCATTAAAATTTATTGGATAATTAAATATTTTTTAACATATCCCAAAGTTATGCATTATACTCATTCCAATCTGCTAGGTAAAAACTGTTCTTGGTATACAAATTATGACAACATTCATTATTTGCTTAATAGACCATAACAATTCTGAAAAAGCCATTATGGCAGATTATGAAAATACTGATTTAGTCTCTTACTAAAATGTTGATCTTTGTAATGATATATGGAGTCATTAAGTTCTTCATAATAAATCTTTTACTCTGTTCTTGCTGAGCAAATTACTGACCCAATAGAGTGTTACAACTTGATTTTTTTTTCAACACAGTTTCATTCTTGAACTGTATAACCTACACAGAGTTGAGGAATGGAAAGACTGTTTGGATAATTCAGGGAGGAAAACATTCACTTGCTTGAATATATAATTAATTACCTGAAGTGATTGTTTTTAAACTGAGGATTTTCCCTTAATAATTCTGCTAATGGGTTTTATGAGGTAGATTAGTTTGCTCATAAAATAGAAATGGAAAGAATCCACCAAACATCTCTAGAAAAATACTCTGAAAGGAAAATTCCAAGGAATATTGAATCCAAATTTCAGAGTTCTCAGGTCAAGGAGAAAATATTAAAAGCAGCCAGAAAGAAATAATTCAAGTATTTTGGAAGCACAATCAGGATGACATAAGATTTAGCAGCTTTGATACTAAGGAATTGGAGGGCTTAGAATATGATATTCCAGAGGTCTAAGGAGATAGGATTAAAACCAAGAATCACCTACACAGAAAAAACAGAGTATATTAATTCAGTAGGGAAAAGGGAATTTCAATGAAATAGAGGACTTCCAAGTATTCTTGTTGGAAAGTTCAGAACTGAATGGAAAATCTAACTTTTTAATGCAAAAATGAAAAGGTGAACAGGAAAGAGAAACCATAAAGGACTTATTGAGATTTAACTGTTTATATTCCTATATGGAAAGATGATATTTGTAACTCATAAGACCTGTCTCAGTATTAAGATAGTTGGAGGAAAGTGTGTGTGTGTGTGTGTGTGTGTGTGTGTGTGTGTGTGTGTATATATATGTGTGTGTGTGTGTGTGTGTGTGTGTGTGTGTGTATGTATATATATGGAGAGAGAGAGACAGAGGGGACAGGGTGAAGTGAATATGAAGGGATGATATCTTGAAAAGAAAATTGTGTTGAGAGGAATGTACTAGGAGAAAGAGAAATGTAGAGGTAAAGTGTACTAAATGAACTCACATAAAAGAGGCAAGAAAGAGCTTTTACAATGGAAGGGAAGAAGTGGAAGTTTAGAAGGAATAAGTGAACCTTCCTTTCATTGAATTTGACTTCAGACAGGAATAACATTCACATTCAATTAGGTATGGAAATTTATCTTACCCTACAGGAAAGCAAGGAGGAAGGGCATAAGAGAGGGGGGATAATAGAAGGGATGTCAGATTGGTAGCAAACACTTTGGTAGAAGGATAGCTTAAAGAAGAGAATAGAATAAATGGAGGATGGGACAAGATAGAGGGAAATATAGTCTTTCACAACATGACTTTTACGGAAATGTTTTGCATGACCACACAGGTATAACCTATATTGAATTGCTTGCCTTCTCAATAAGGGTGGGTAGGAAGGGGGGAAGGAAGAGAATGTGGAATTCAAAGCTTTAAAAATGAAAGTTAAAATTATTTTTACATGCAACTAGGAAATATGATATATAGGCAATGGGGGTAAAGAAATCTGTCTTACCTTACAGGAAAATAGAAAGAAAGGTGATAAGGGGGGTGTGTGATAGAAGAGAGGGAAGATTTCAGTAAAGGGTAATCAAAATACATGTTGTTATGGGGTGGGGAGAAGGGAGAAATGGGGAGAAGATGTGAAATTCAAAATTTTGTTGAAGTGAATGTGCAACACTCAAAGCAAATATTTAAAAATTCAAAGAAAAGAGATTAATTTTCTAAAAAATGAATATCAGAATCATTTTAGGCAATTATATTTGGAATACTCAAGTGGAGATTACTATATAAAGAATGCTTGCTATATAAACCAAAAGATAGTTAATAATGTGAGCAAAATACTAATTATTGTTCTGGGAATATATACCATTCATGGTGAGAATTTAGGATAAAGAGAAAGAACTAATAACATGGGTATCAAGAAAAGCCTCATGGACTATTGACAGCTATAGGATTTGTTTAATCAGTCAATGAACCAATAAAATGATTGAGCCCACACTCTGTGCTAGACACTGTGCAAAGCACCAGGAAAAGAAAACGGGGTAAAAGTCCCCATTCTGAAAAAACTAATAGTCTGAAGGGGGAGATGATATGTTAATAAATACATAAAATATGCGATAGATGGGAGGAGTCAAGATGGCAGAATAAAAGCAAGGAATCATCTGAGCTCTCCCACAAACTCCTTCAAATACCTCTACAAAGTGAATCTGAAAAATTTCTAGAATGGCAGAATTCACAAAGAGACAGAGTTTGGCAGATTGTTGCACAAGGCTGGGAGAGGAGCACTGTATAATGCACGGGATACCACCAGTGCAGATTCGACCATAGTAAAGGTGGAGTAGACCCTAGTGGACTGAATCACTGGCAGCAATGGCAATTGTCAGACCTCTCAGCAGAGGATGGGAGTCTGTCAGAACTGGGTTACAAAGAACAGTCCTGTGCAAGGCCTGGGGAAGCAGCAACAGCTATGCCAGGGCTATCAGCTCATATACTGAATGTTTCAAAGACACCTATTTAAACTTCTGAGAGCCAAGATGGCAGAGTAAACAGTAAGTCACTCTCACCCTCCCTGTTGATCTTGAAAAACCAGTATTGCCCCAGGAAATATCCTGCAATAGTGGAAGACAGAGTAATACACTTGGCTTGGGAGGCTAGGGTTATTAACAGGAAAGGTCCCACTTGCTGTCGCTGAAGGTGACCAGTGCAGAACAGGAGGTGCCCCAGTGAGGCAGCAACAAGCCCCAACTCAGCAGAGAAGGGGGAGCCCCACAGTGAAGAAGCAAGCAAGAACCAACCCAAAGACCCTCCATATGCCTTTGCACAGCCAGGGGAATCAGCAGACATCCGTATGGAAGGGCACCCATAAGCAACTGAGCCTACCAATTCTCTAGTGCAGCCCTAGAGGAAGAAGAGACCTCCTGTGACCAGACCACACCTCACAGAGCAAGTTTCAGTGTAACTCCAGGGCAGAAAAACTTCACCTGAACCCAGCACACACCAGTGACTCCAGTTCAGCACCAGGTTAAGTTACATCATTATATAGCTTTCAGCTGCTAGAACAAGAGGCCCCAGCAAACAAAGCCAGTAACCAGGACACTAGCCCCCAACACAAGGAGCATGTGACAGAGCCCCCTGAAACCCAGAAGCAGATTTTCACTTTAAAAGCCAGGAAAAAGGCAATCACAATAAGCAAAAAGTAATTTAGAAAATCAAAGACCACAGATTCTTACTATGGGGACAGGGAAGAATATGAATTCAGAATATGAATTCAGAAGATGCTATACCCACATCTGAAACCACAAAAGATGATATGAACTGGTCTCAAGTCCCACAAGTCATGTTGGAGGAGTTCAATAAGGATTTTAAAAGTCAAATAAGAGAAGTAAAAGAAAAAAATGATCAATTCTTTTAAAACTACAACTGACAAAATGGAAAAAAAAATTCACTGATGAAAACAACTTAAAAATTAAAATTGGTTAAATGGCTAAGGAGTTACAAAACCTAACTGAAGAAAACAACTCCTTGATAAGTAAACTTGGCCAAATGAAAAAGGAGGTACAAAGCTAACTGAAGAAAATAATTCTTTAAAAATTAGAATTGGGCAAATAGAAGCTAATGACTCTATGAAGCATCAAAAATAAGTGAAAGAAAATCAAAATAATGAAAAAATTAGAAGAAAAGGTAAATGATCTCATTGAAAAAAAAAACTGACTTGGAAAATAAATCCAGGAGCGATAATTTAAGAATTATTGGTCTACTGGAAAGTCATCATGAGAAAAAGATCCTGGAAAGTATCTTCTACGAAATCATCAAGGATAATTGTACTGAAGTCCTAGAACCAGAGGGCAAAACAGTCATCAAAAGACTCCACTGGTCACCTCCTGAGAGATACCAAATTGAAAATGTAAAGGAATATTGTATCGTAATTCCAGAATTACCATGTCAAGGAGAAAATTCTGCAAGAAGTCAGAAAGAAACAATTGAAATATTGTGGAACTAAAGTCAGGATCACACAGGATTTTGAAGCTTCTACATCAAAAGAATGGACAGCTTGGAATACAATATTCTGTAAGGAAAAGGAGCTAGGATTACAACTAATAATCAATGACCCAGCAAAATTGAGCATAGTCTATCAGTCAAGTAGATGGACATTCAATGAAATAAAGAATTTCCACACCTTCCTACTGTAAAGAACAGAGCTCAATGAAATATTTTATCTTCAAAAGAAGACCAAGGAGACATAAAAAAGGTAAACAGGAGGGAAAAAAGAAAAATATTACTATTCAATAAGGACAAATGGATTAAATCCCTAGATGGGAAGACTATACTTGTAAAACTTGCAAATTATATATTTATTATAGCATTTAAAAGGGATACACATAGACAAAGGGAGTGGGTATAAATTAACATGTGAGCATAAAAAAGCGATTAAGTGGTGAAAATGGAGAAGAGTAAAGGATAAGGCATAAAAGGGTAAATTGCTTGCCATGAAGAGGAACAAAACATTGTAGCAGAAGGAAAGAACAGAGGGAGATGAGAATTGTTTGAACTTTCATCAGATTTGGTTCAAAGGGGGAATAACATACTCAGTAAAGTATAGAAATCTAACTTAGTCTGCTAGCAGTAAGAGGAGAAAGAAAGAAGAAAAGGGAGTGGGGTTGAGAGAAGACTGAGGAAGGCAGGGGTCAAAAGCAAAACTCTTTCTTAAAATTAATTTGTTTTCAGTTTTCAACAATCACTTCCATAAGTCTTGAATTTTCTCCCCCTCCCTCTTCAAGATAGCATGCAATCTTATATGGGTTCTACATACACATTCTCATTAAACACATTTTCATGGTGGAGCTGAAATGGATGGAGTTAATAAGTCACAGGCAAAGGTCAATTAGGAATTTTGAGAGCATCATTTATTAGCCAGGCTTGTGGCTGCCTCATGGAGAGACCCAGAGGAGACAGCCCCAAACTGAGGTGGGTGAGTGCATTTTAAGCATTTTGGCACTACTCAGTACAGCCTTGAGGTTTCTACAACAGAGTTCTGACAGAGCAAGAGGGGGGCTTGTTGTTAGGCAAAAGACCCAAAACAGAGGGGGTTGTCAGGGTGCTACTAGTCAAAGGACCCCAACAAAGGAGAGGTGCCAGGAGAGGTAGCCAATCAGGAAGGGGGCGGGGGGGTTCAGCACAGGTGGTTACCTGGCAATGGGGGTCTAACATTAGGGGGGCACAGATGGTTACCTGACAATGGGGGTCTAACATTGCAGGGGGGCACAGGTGGTTACTATGCAAATGGACTAAACAAAAAATGACTGTTAACAATTCATCAGATATTTCACAACCCAAAGGTGAATAACATTTTGACAGGGGCACAACAACAGAAAAACTGTTACTAGGTAAGTTATCCAACCCTGCCCAGTAACCTAACAGATATCAGAACCTAGAGCCCAGGGAGGAATAATGTCCACTTCAGAGCCAAGATGGTGGAGTGAGAGCAACTACTCATCTAAGCTATTAGAAAAACTCCATCAGATACTTCTAAAAAGAGAATCTGAACAAATTTTGGAGGTGCAGAATCCAATAGGAGACATACTGTGGCAGTTTCACAGTACAGGACAGGCTGGAAGATCAATGGGAAGAATCTGTACCACTAGGGTGGAGGAGCACACAGGGCACATAACACAGTGTCCTTGCCATGGCACGACTAAACAAGAAAACCCTGAGGAAGTGGCAGCATAGTGGGTTAGCAGTTAAGGGTGAGAGTCAAATAGACCCAAGAAAGTGAGAGCCACAGGAGGAGGCCCATGTATCTGTAGCATCTGTGCTGAGACTTTCAACCCGCAGATTCAATATCTGTAACTAACCTACTTGAACTTCCAGGAGCCAAAGTGGAGGAGTGATCAATAAATGATCTCTCCTCCTCCCCTATTTGACCTTGAAAGAACCATAAAATATTTCCCCAGAAAAATGCTGAATCAGTGGGATTAGCAGAAAGGGCAAATAGTGTCATAGCACATGAGGCTAGGAAAATAGCAAAGAAATATTCCCCTTACTGTGGCTGAGGAATAGAGCTGTCCCAGACAGCCAGAGCTCCAGGGGTATGGAGCCTCACACTAGGACCCAGGTGTGCCTAAGCAATCAAGGGGAAAGAGGAAGATAGCCAGAATCACCAAGCACTGAACTTGCCTTTGCACTAGCTCAACTGAGGAGTTCTCCTTTGGACAGATCACCCCCTCCACCACACTTAACAAGCTAGCTCCACAGCTAATCTGGGGAAACACAAAAAGATTTCACCTACCTTTGCTTTCTGACACCAGCCATTTCATCACCAAGTTTTTTAGAGTCTAGCTGATAGAACCAGAGGTCACAATACACAAAGCTGTTAGGTTTTGAGCAAGAAGCAAAGGAGGAAGGAAAAGACTATAGAATCTTTCTATTGGAACAAGGACCAAAATACAAATACTAAAGAGGTCAGTATTGAGACTGTACTCCCACATAGTCCCTTCAGAAGGGACTGTGAACTGCTCACATATACAGAGAGCATGCCTGGAACAGATGAAGAAGGAAATAGAGGAAAAAGTGACCAATGATTTTAAAAGTATGAAAAAAAGAATTCACTAAAGAGAACAGCTCTTTAAAAAAGAAAAGTGAACAAATGAAAAAGGAAGCACAAAACCTAACTGGGGAAATTGGACAAATGGAAGGGGAAGTACAAAAACTAACTGGAGAAAATAATTCCTTAAAAAGAATAATTGGACAGATGGAAAAGGAGATGCAAAAGTTAACTGAAGAAAACAATTTGATGAAAATAAGAATTGAACAAGTAGAAGCTAATGACTCTATGAGACATCAAGAATCAGTCAAACAAAATGTAAAGAATGAAAAGATAGAAGAAAAGGTAAAATATCTAATTGGAAAAACAACTGACCTGGAAAATAGTTCCAGGAGAGACAATTTAAGAATTATTGGTCTTGCAGAAACCATGATGAAAGAAAGAGTCTGGACAATATCTTCCAAGAAATCATCAAGGAAAAGAAGATCCAGAGGGCAAAATAGTCATCAAAAGAATCCACTGTTCATCTCCCAAAAGGGACCCCAAACTAAAAATACCAATATGTATTGTTGCCAAATTCCAGAACTAACAAGTGAAGGAGAAAATACTACAGGCAGCTAGAAAGAAACTATTAAAATATCAAGGAGCTACAGTCAGGATCACACAGGACCTTGCAGCTTCTACGTTAAAAGATCAAAGGAAGTGGAATGTGATATTTTGCAAGGCACAGGAGCTGGGACTACAACCAAGGATCAATTACCCATTAAAGTTTAGCATAACATTTCAGGCAAGGAGATGGATCTTCAATGAAGTAAGCGATTTCCAGACCTTCCTGATAAAAAGACCAGAACTCAATAGAAAATTTGATCTTCAAACTCAGGTCTCAAGAGAGGCATAAAAAGGTAAACAGAGGAAAAGAAAACCTGTTACACAGTTTGGGCAAACTGTTTACCTCCCTATAAGGGAAGATGATAGTCATTAATCTAGAGAATTGTATATTTAATTTTAAACATAAAAGGGCTATTCAGAGATAGAGGCAATGGGTATAAAATAAACTATATCATGATAAAAATTTGATTTAAGCATGTGAAGGGATTGTAACAGGAAATGTGAAAAGGAGGAAGCAGAAAATGTAAATCACATCACAGGAAGAAGTACAAAATTATATTACAGAAGAGGGAAAGAGAGGAGAAAGATGAGCATTGTTTGAGAGATATTCTCATCTGACTGCGTTCAAGGCGGGAATAACAAACTTAATTAAGTATATAAATCTAACTAGTTTTATAGACAGTGAGGAAAAGGGGAAAAAAAGGAAGATGAAGCTAAAAGGGAGGGAAGAAGTAGTAATGGAAAAGGGTAATAAAAGGGAGAGGGACTGAAAGAAAGAAGGGAAGACTACAGGAGGTGGTGGTAAAAAAAAATTAAAACTCTATTGTGGAGGGGAAGGGAGAACTGAAAGCACAAATGGAGGGAAAGACACAGATAGTAATCATAACTGTGAATGTGAATGGGATGAGTTCTCCTGAAAAATGGAGATGGATAGCAGAATGGATTAAAAGCCATAATCCAACAATATGGTGTTTATAAGAAATACATTGAAATGGGGAGGTTACACACAGGGTAAAGACAAAAGTGTGTACCACAATATATTGTGCTTCAGCTGATGTAAGAAAAGAAGGGGTAGCAATCCTAATCTCAGTCAAAGCAAAAGCAGAAGTAAATCCAATCAAAAGAAATAAGGAAGGAAACTATCCTGCTAAACGGCATCATAGAAAATGAAGCAATATCACTACTAAACATATATTCTCCAAGTGGTTTAGCATCCAAATTCTTAGAGAAGCTAAGGGAGTTACAAGAAGAAATAGACTATACTAATGGGGGACCTCAACCTCTCCCTCTCTGAACTGGATAAATCTAACCTTAAAATTGACAAGAAAGAAGTTAAGGAGGTAAGTAAAACTCTGGGTAAGGTAGATATGATAAATCTCTGAAGAAAATTGAATGGGGTTGGTGGTACATGGCACATATACAAAAATTGACCATGTACTAGGGTGTGAAAACCTCACAATCCAGTGCAGAAAGGCAGAAATGCATCCTTCTCAGATCTTAATGCAGTAAAAATAATATGTAATAAAAGGCCATGGAAAGATAGACCAAAAATTAATTGGAAATTAAATTATCTAATCCTAAAGAAGGAGTAGGTTAAACAACAAATCATAGAAACAATCAACAACTTCATTCAAGAGAATGGTAATAATCAGACAACATACCAAATCTTATAGGATACTGCAAAAGCAGTTCTTAGGGGAAGCTTTATATCTTTGAACGCCTACATGAATGAAACAGAGAAAGAGGAGATCAATAAATTGGGCGTGCAGTTGAAAAAAAC
Organism: Bettongia penicillata ogilbyi; assembly: GCA_023548195.1. Lineage (NCBI taxonomy): Eukaryota > Metazoa > Chordata > Mammalia > Diprotodontia > Potoroidae > Bettongia > Bettongia penicillata. Next base: position 1,288,764 of record JAJHZJ010000318.1, on the reverse strand, counting down.
TTGAGAAAGAACAAATTAAAATCCCCAAGTAAAGGCCAAATTAGAAATACTGAAAACCAAAGGAGAGATTAATAAAATTGAAATTAAGAAAACTAATTAATAAATAAAAGAGTTGCTTTTGTGAAAAAAACAATAAAACTTATAAACCTTTGGTTACTTTGATTAAAAACAAGAAACAAGAAAAACATATTACCAATATCAAAAATGAGAGGCGAACTCACCTCCAATGACGAGGAAATTAAAACAATAACTAAAAATTACTTTGCCGAATTTTGTGCCCATAAATTTGACAATCTAAATGAGATGGATGAATATTTTAAAAAATACAAATTGCCCAGATTAACAGAAGAGGAAGTTGAATACTTAAACATCCCCATTTCAGAAAAAGAAATTGAACAAACCATCAGTGAGCTCCCTAGGAAAACATCGACAGGGTTAAATGAATTTGCAAGTGAATTTTATCAAACATTAAAAGAACAGTTAATTCTAATAGTATATACAATATTTGGGAAAATTGGAGAAGAAGGAGTTCTTCCAAATTGTTTTTATGATACAAATATGGATTAAAGACCTAAACCAGGGAGAGACAAAACAGAGAAAGAAAATTATAGACAAATTTCTATAATGAATATAGACGCTAAAATTTTAAATAAGATTTTAGCAAAAAGAATACAGCAAATATTTAGCAAAAAGAATATAGCAAATTATCATGAGAATTATACATTATGTTCAGGTAGGATTCATACCAGGAATTCAGGGCTGGTTCAATATTAGGAAAACTATTAGCATTATTGATCATATCAACAACAAACCTAAGACAAACCACATGATTATCTCAATAGATGCAGAAAAAGCTTTTGACAAAATACAACACCCATTCCTATTAAAAGCACTGGAGAGAATAGGAATAAAGATAACTTTCCCTAAAACAATAAGCACTATCTACCTAAAACCCTCAGCAAACATTATACGCAATGAAGATAAGCTAGATGCATTTCCGGTAAAATCAGGGGTGAAACAAAGATGTCCTTTATCACCACTATTATTCAATATGATGCTAGAAACATTAGCTGTAGCAACTAGAGAAGATAAAGAAATTGAAGGAATTAGAATAGGCAAAGAAGAAACTAAGTTATCGTTCTTTGCAGATGATATGATGATGTACTTGGAGAATCCCAGAGATTCAAGCAACACTCTTTTGAAGAGGGAAAAGGAGAAGGGAGAAATAAAAGTCTAAATGGGGCAAGGGGGGGGAATATAATGGAGAAAAAGACACAGATAATGATCTTAACAGTGAATGTGAATGGGATAAATTCTCCCATAAAACAGAAGCTGATAGCAGAATTAATTAAAAGAAAAAAACGTAATTCTAAAATATATTGTTTACAAGAAACACGTTCGAAAAGGAGGGATACACATAGGGTAAAGATAAAAACCTGGAGGAGAATATATTAGCCTTCAGCTGAAGTTAAAAAAAAAAGCAGGGGTAGCAAATCTAGTCTCAGACAAAACAAAAGCAAAAATAGATCGAATCAAAAGAGATAAAGAAGGAAACTGTATCCTGCTGAAAGCTACCATAGGCAATGATGTAACATCATTACTAAACATATATTCACCAAGTGGTTTAGCATCCAAATCCTTACAAAAGGTGTTAAGGGAGCTATAGGAAGAAATAGACAGCAAAACTATACTGGCAGAGGAACTCAACCTCCCCCTCTCTAAGCTTGATAAATTGAACCTCAAAATAAACAAGAAAGTAGTTAAGCAGGTGAATCGAATCTTAGAAAAGGTAAATATGGTAGACCTCTCGAGAAAATTGATTGGGAATAGAAAGAAATATACCTTTTTCTCAGTGGTACATGGCACATACACAAAAATGGACCATATACCAGGGCATAAAAGTCTCACAATCCAGTACAGAAAGGAAGGAATATTAAATGCATCCTTTTCAGATCATGATGCAATAAAAATTACATGTAATAAAGGGCCATGAAAAGACTAAAAATTAATTGGAAAACTAAATAATCTAATCCTAAATAATGAATGGATCAACTAGCAAATCATAGAAACACTCAATAACTTCATTCAAAAGAATGACAATAATGAGACAACATAACAAAACTTATGAGATGCAGTGAAAGCAGTTCTTAGGAGAAATTTTATATCTCTGAATGTTTACATGAATAAAAGAGAAAGAGGAGATCAGTGAAATGGGCATGCAACTGAAAAAAACTAGAAAAAGAACAAATTAAAAATCTTTAATTAAATATCAAATTAAAAATACTGAAAACCAAAAGAGAGATTAATAAAATTGAAATTAAGAAAATTATTGAACTGATAAATAAAATTAAGAGCTGATTTCATGAAAGAATGCAATAAAACATAAACTTTGCTTAACTTGATTTTTGAAAAAGAGATAAGCAAACCAAATGACCAATATCCAGAATGAAGAGGGTGAGTCCACCTACAATGAAGAGGAAACGGAAACGATAATCAGGCATTATTTGACAACAATATGTCCATAAATTTGACGATCTTAGTGAAATGGGTTAAAACTTACAAAAGTATAAATTGTCCGGATTAACAGAAGAGGAAGTAAAATATTTAAATAACCCCATCCGGGAAAAAGAAATTTAACAAGCCATCAGTTAACTCCCCAGGAATAAAATGTAGGGCCAGATGGATTTACAAGCAAATTATATCAAGCACTTAAAGAACAATTAATTCCAATACTATATAGACTATTTGGGAAAATTGGTGAAGGACTCCTACAAAATTCTTTCTATATTACATTATGATATTGATACCTAAACCAGGAGAGTCAAACCAGAGAAAGAAAACTATAGACCAATTTCCCTAATGAATATAGATGCAAAGATTTTAAATAAAATATTATCCAAAAGATTACTGCAATATACCATGGGAATAATACAATTTGATCAAGTAGGATTTATACCAGGAATGCAGGACTGGTTCAATATTAGGGAAACTATCAGCATAATTGATCATATCAACAACAAAACTGACAAAAACCATATGATTATCTCGAGAGATGCAGAAAAATGTTTTGACAAAATAAAACACCCATTTCTGTTAAAAATACTAGAGAGTGTAGAAATAAATGGAGCTTCCCTTAAAATGATAAGTAACATCTACCTAAAACCATCATCAATCATTATATGTAATGGGGATAAGCTAGATGCATTTCCAATAAGATCATGGGTGAAACAAGGATGTCCATTATCACCACTTATTTAATATGGTACTAGACAAATTATCCGGGCAGCTAGATGGTGCAGTGGATAGAGCACCAGTGCAACAGTCAGGAGGACTTCAGACACTTGACGCTCACTAGCTGTGTCACCTTGGGCAAGTCACTTAGCCCCAACTGCCTCATCCTGGGTCATCTCCAGTCATCCTGATGAATATCTGGTCACTAGATTCAAATAGCTCTGGAGGAGAAGTGAGGCTGGTGACCAGCACAGCCCTCCCTGAAAACAAAGTCAAGTGCAAGTCATGTCATTATTTCTCTGATGGCATGGTCTTCTTCAGCAATGAAGGATGAACACATACAGACAGATTAGCTTTAGCAATAATAGAAAAATAAAGAAATTGAAGGAATTAGAATAGATAAAAAACTTAACAATCACTCTTCTCAGATGATATGATGATATACTTAGAGAATCCTAGAGAATCATGTAAAAAACTACTTGAAATAATAAACAAGTTTAGAAAAGTTGCAGGATTTATGTGAACACACATAAATCTTTGGCATTCTTATATGTCAGTAACAAAGACCAGGAGCATGAGACTATAAAATATTTGGGAGTCTACCTATCAAAACAAACTCAGGGACTATATGAATAAAATTACAAAACATTTTTCACACAGATAGATCTAAATAATTAGAAAAACAGTTGTTTGTGGGTAGGCCAGGGTAATATAATAAAAATGACAATTCTACCTAAATTAATTAAATTATACAGGACATACCAATCAAACTACCAAAAATTATTTTATAAAGCTAGAAAAAATTATACCAAAATTCATCTGGAAGAACAAAAGATTCAGAATATCAAAGGAATTAATGAAAAAGTAGCAATCATCAAAACTACTTGGTAATACTGAAGAAATATAGGGGTATATCAGTGGAATAGGGTAGATAAACAAGACACAGTAGTCAATGATTACAGCAGTTTACTGTTTGATAAACCCAAAGACCCCAGCTTCTGGGATAAGAATTTTGACAAAAACTGCTGGAAAAACTGGAAAATAGTATGGCCGAAACTTGGTATAGACCATTGACTGACACTGCATACAAAAATAAGGTCCAAATGGGTACATGATTTAAAAATATAAAGCCTGATAAAGCAAGTTAGGGAGCAAGGAATAGTTTTTCTGTCAGATAAGAATGGAGGAATATATATGACCAAGCAAGAGATAGAGAACATTATGAAATGCAAAACTGATAGTTTTGATTACATTAAATTGAAAAGTTTTTGCACAAACAAAGCCAATGCAGCCAGGATTAGGAAGGAAGCAGAAAACTGGGAAAATTTTTTATAACTAGTGTCTCTGAAAAATCCCTCATTTCTAAAGTATATAGAGAACTGAGTCAAATTTACAAGAATACAAGTCATTCTGCAATTGATAAATGGTCAAAAGATAGGAGCAGTAATGTTCAGAGAAAAAATTTAAAGCTATCTATACTTATATGAAAAAAAATGTTCTGAATCACTATTGATCAGAGAGATAGAAATCAAAAGAACTCTGAGGTACCACATCACATCTATCAGATTGACTAATATGACAAAAGAGGAAAATCATGAATGTGGAGAAGATGTGGGAAAAGTGGAATATCAATTCACTGTTGTGGTGTTGTGAGGTGATCCAGCCATTCTGGGGAACAATTTTGAACTATGCCCAAAGGGCTATAAAAATGTGTGTAGTGTTGACCCAGCAATACCACTTCTAGGGCTGTATCTCAAAGAGATCATAAAAATGGGAAAAGGCCCAACACGCATAAAAATATTTATAGCAGCTATTTTTGTGGTGGCCAAGAACTGGAAATTGAAGGGGTGGCCATCAATTGGCGAATGGTAAAGCTAGCTGTGGTACATAAATATAATAAAATGCTACTGTGCTAAAAGAATGATGAAGACTCAGACTTCAAAAAACCTAGAAGCAATTTTATGAACTGAACCTGAGTAAAATGAGCAGAACCAAGAGAATATTATACATAGTAACAGCCATAGTTACGCAATGACTGACTTTGATAGACTTAGCCCTTCTCAGCAACGCAAGAAAATAAAATAATTCTGAAGGACTCATGATGCAAAATGCCATCCACATCCAGAGAAAGAATTATGGAGTTTGAATGGTGAGTGAAGCAGACTATTTTCTTTAGTTTGTTTTTTTTTTCTTTATCAAGGTTACTCCCATTTGTTCTAATTCATATATACCACTTGACAAATGTGATAAATAAGAGTGTATATGTTCTAATTTGTTCTAATTCATATATACCACTTGACAAATATGATAAATAAGAGTGTATATGTAGAGCCTATGACATCTTGAGGAGGGAGGAGAGGAAAGAGAAGGAGAAAATTGAAAACTTATGGCAGTGAATGTTGAAAACTAAAAATAAATAAATTAACTTTAAGAAAAATAAGCAATTGACCAGATAATTAGGTAATAACTGAAAGAGGAAAGGCATTGGAATTAAGAGGGGTTGAAGAAATTTTTTTGTAGAAGGTGGAATTTTAATTGGGACTTAATGGATGCAAAGAGATCATTAGTCAGAGAGGAGTTTAGCGTGTTCCAGGCATAAAGATATATCACCAAGGCAATATTCACAGCAGTGGTGGTGACTTTGAATATGCCAGTGTAGTTCTTAATCTCAAAATATGAAAAACTCTCATTATAGAAGACAGAAGAAAAACATTTATTTAGATGCCAGAAATCCAAATTCCAGAACCAGAAAGCTAAATCTGTCACAGTGACCAAGAAGTTAATAAACATGATCACCACAGCAGGCAAAGTCATTCTCAAGCCTTCCCCACCTCTGCCGGGGCCTTCTCACAAGCAAACATCCATGAGCTTGAGCCTTGCCATGCCTGCCTGCCTGGTTGCTTGAGTTTTATTTCCTTTTCGCGGACCATGCTAACTCACTTCCTCCTGGTTCTGCTCCACCCTTCCTGTTCTGTCTGTTCAGCAAACTCCTCCCACCACAGGTGTCTTAGACTTCCAGGTAATTTAATCAGGTCACATGGGCCTATTAATGAATGAGAAAGATCTTTCCATTTAAATTGCTATTACAAAAGGTCAGTCAGAGGAAATGCCTGGAGCAAAGAGATGGCTTGTCTTGTTCATGTAACGGCCAGGAGGCCAATGTCACTGGATTGAAGAGAACAAATTGGGGTGTAAGGTGTAAGAATACTGGAAAGGTAGGAGGGGATCTAGGTTATAGTCTGTGAATGCTAAACAGAGTATTTGTATCTGCTTCTAGAGGCAAAAGGGACCCACTGACATATATTAGGCTCCCAGTGACATGACATGATTGGTCCTTAGGAAAGTGACTTTAATGGTTGAATAGAGAATGTATTAGAGTGGAGAGAGACTTGAGTCAGGCACTCGCAATTGCAACAATTAAGGCATGAGATGATGAGGGCCTACACTCCAGCAGTGGCAGTTGGCAGAGGAGGTGTATTCAAGAAATTTTTCAAATTTGAAATCAGCTGGCCTTGGTAACAGTTTGGCTATGGGGCATGAGAGAAAGTGATGAATGCAGGATAACTCTTAGTTGGTGAACCTGAGGGACTGAGATGGTGGTGTTGCCCTCTGTAATATTAGGAAAGAGAGGTGGAAAGGGGCAAGGTTTAGTGGACCACAGAGAGATAACTAAAAGTATTTGCATATGAGTCAAGTGTCACCAAATCTACCCAAGACTAATGTTGAAAAAGATACTCTCATTTAGGAGTTGCAGACAAGACCCCAGGACACTGTGAAGCTACTGTTGATAAAATTGCTGATCTCTTACCTCAGTAAAAGAGAAATACTTGGTAACTTGCTTTGCACCTAGCTTTGTTTTGTCTTTTTTTTTTCATCTATGATTACATTAGTGTGGTAAATGTAGCGCTGCTGGTACATATCAGAATTAGGATTATAGTTTGGGTCCTCCTGACCCCAATGTCATCCCTCTATCCATCATACCACACTGTCTCTCTAGTACCCAATATATGATTCATTTGTTTGTTTCCCCCCACATTTTACATCAAAAAAGCCTGACTATGAATATATAGGGGAATGGCATGGTAATCTTTACAGCAAATGGATAGTTTTAGAATTTTTTTTGAGGGGGGAGGCTGAAAAATTGCTTGAAGGCAAGGTCAAAAAAACTTCCAGGTGTTATGCTATAGCTGAAAAGATATTGGTATATTGGGAAGAAGGAAAATGGGTTACACTAGGTAATAGGGTAACCGGTAACATTCAAATATTATTAAAATTGAGGCAGAGATCAGATAGAGTCAAATGAAGTCCAAATCCATAGATTCACAGATTGCCCAAGTTGACAGCAACCTTGAAAACCACCTTGTCCTACACCTTATTTCACAAGGGATGAAACAGAACCCTATATTTACTATCAGACCTTGTTCCCTGAGCTTCAGCCTACTCCTACTTTCACTCTCATTATCCTGTCCTCAGCTTTGGGTATCCATAGATCTCTCTGTCTCTCTTGGTCTCTCAGTCTCTGTCTCTGTCTCTCTCTCTCTCTCTATCTCTCTCTGTGTTTCTCTCTCTCTATCACTCTGTCTCTCTATTTCTGTCAAACACACACACACGCACACCATCACCACCACATCTTGCCACTACGTTTCTCTCTAGAGGACTTCAATCTTTTGTTAGCCATCCTTTAAATTTCCTACCCTAGAATAAAGTTCCAATTTTATTAATATAATTACTCTATTAGAATTCTGACTCTCAAAAAATTCTAGAGAGACAGAATCCACAAAAACGATGGAGTGAAACAATTTTCAAGCCTAAGACAGCTTAGAAAATCATCAGGAAACATTTGTTGCATCAGGGTGACAGAGAAAGGCAGTCAAGCACAGACCACATAAAAGCAGAGGTGGCCCCAACAAACTAGGAGCAGGCCTCAAAGTGTTTGAATCTGTGGCAACGGTATAGTATTCCAGAGCTCTCAACTCACAGACTCCAAAGACAACTTAAACCGTCAACAGGAAAGATCTATTGTACCTGCCTAAAAGTAGAACACAGTCCAGTACAGACTGTGCCCCAGCAAACCAGGAGTAGGTCTTGGGAGCTTCTAAATCAGCAACAGTAGCAGTTGCTTCTGGAACTCTCAGTCTACAGACAGTAAGGGGGTCAAACAATTGGAAAGATGGAGATTACAACCATCACTTTGCTGGACCTAGAGACAGGACTCTGTTGCTTTGCCTATATTTGGATGAGGGTCACAATCTTGGGTGGCAGTCTCAGTTGAGAAGGGACACTAGCACATCGGAGCTTGCAGTCACCATCGAGCAGGGACCCTCCTCATAGTTCCATATCAGAAAAGAGTGCTTGTGGTCACTCACAGACCAGAGCAAATGCCAAAAGAGAAGTAAATACCTCACCTTAGACCATACCGCCTTGGAAGAAGTGAAAACTTACAAGTCCCTGGAAGTACCTGAGAAAATAGCTACACAAAAACCCTGAATCTTGGGACAGTGCATTCTCCACCCTGGAAGCAGAACCCTATGTAAATAAAGAGTAAAAAAAAGCAATAAATAGGCTGGGAAAATGAGCAAACAGCAAAAAAATGTGACCATAGAAAGTTTCTTTGGTGACAAGGGAGATCAAAACATTCACTCAGAAGACAAAAATGTCAAACTTCCTACATCCAAAGCCTACAAAAAATAATAGAAATTGTTCTCAGTCCATGAAAGAGATCAAAAAGGATTTTGAAAATCAAGTAAGAGAAGTAGAGGAAAAATTGGGAAGAGAAATGAGAGCAATGCAAGAAAATCATGAAAAATGAGTCAACAGCTTGCTAAAGAGACCAAAAAAATGCTGAAGAAAATAACATCTTTTAAAACATACTAGCTCAAATGGCAAATGAGGTCCAAAAAGTCAATGAAGAGAAGAATGCCTTGAAAAGCAGAATTGGCCAAATGGAAAAGGAGGTCCAAAAGTTCACTAAATAAAATTATCATTTAAAAATAAAATGGAGCAAATGGAAGTTAATGCCTTCATGAGAAATCAAGAAATCATGAAACAAAACCAAACAAATAAATATAAGAAGACTGTGAAGTATCTCATTGAAATATAACTGACCTGGAAAATGAATACAGAATAGATAATTTAAAAATTATTGGACTACCTAAAAATCATGATCAATAAAAGAACCTAGACATTACCTTTCAAGAAATAATCAAGGAAAACTGCCCTGATATTCTAGAACCAGAGGGTAAAATAGAAATTGAAAGAATCTACCTATTACCTCCTGAAAGAAATCCCCAAAAGAAAACTTCCAACAAATTCCAGAGCTCCCAGGTCAGATAGAAAATACTGAAAGCAACCAGAAAGAAAGAGCGCAAGTATTGTGGAGCCACAATCAAGATAACATAAGAATTAACAGCTTCTACATAAAGGATCAGGGAACTTGGAATAAGATATTTCAGAGGGCAAAAGATCCAGGATTAGACCCAAGAATCACCTACTTAGCAAAACTGGGTATAGTCAACGAGGGGAAAAAATAGACATTCAGTGACAGAGATGACTTTCAAGCATTCTTGATGAAAAGACTAGAGCTGAATAGGAAATTTGACTATTAAAATACAAATTTCAAGAGAAATATAAAAAGGTAAACAGGAAAGGGAAATCATAAGGAACTTAATATGGTTAAACTATTTCCATTCCTACATGGGAAGATGATACTTGTAACTTATAAGATCTTTCTTATTATTAGGGAAGTTGGAAAGAATATCTATCTATCTATATGTATGTGAATTTATACACACACACACACACACACACACACACACACACACACACACACACACATATATATGTGTGTAGCCAGAGGGCACATATGTGAGTTGAATATGGAGGGATGACACCTAAAGAATAAAATTAAGGGATGAAAGAGGAATGTACTAGGAGAAAGGGAAAGGAAGAAGTAGAAAACTGGGTAAATTACTTGACTTAAAGGTGATAAGAAAAAGGTTTTACAAAGGAGGAAAAGAAGGTGGGAGATGAGGGGAAACAAATGAACCTTTCTCATCAGAACTGGCTCAAAGAGGGAATAACATACACACTCAATTGAGTATAGAAATTTACCTTTCCCTACAAGAAAATAGTAGGGGAAGGAGAAAAACAAAAGGGTGAAAATATTTTTTGGATTTCTTTTTGTTATTGTTGTTTTTTTTATTTCTGGATGAGGAGAGATGGCCATGATTTTAGACAGCAGGAAATGAGTCAATAGACAGGGAGAAACTGAAAATATATGAAAGCGACAGAGCAGGCAATCTGTTGGAGGGGATGAAATGGAATGGGAAAACTTAAACTAGCAAAAGGGTTTATCCTTGATAACAAGTAAACCCATTTCATCATTTGAGATAGGAGAGAAGGAGGAGATTGTGGCAGAAGGTACCTGGTTATAGGAGATGAAGAAGAGATAAGGAGAGGAAAGTCATTGCAAAAGGCCCCATTTTTGTCTGTTATACATGAGGCAATGACTTCAACTGAGAGAATAGGAGTAGAGATACATAGAGGAAATTTGAAAAGGTCTGGAATTGATAGGTAGTGGTACTGGCCAGCAGCCCAGCTGAGTCTCCGTAAGATAAAATTGTAGTGAACCCAGTCAGAACAGTTGCATGGTTTTCTCTATCTTCATTCAGCAGCATATGTGCCAGAACTAGGGTGGAGAATAATGAGAGTGATCCAAGTTTAAGGTTTACCTGGGCATTATTGTCATTATGATTAGGAGGTCTAGGAATCCAAGAGAAGAGAAAAATGTTGAATTGAATTGGTGCACTGAGGGGTCAAGGTGTGGAGAAAAGGAGAGAGTGACTAGTTGAGAAGACCTAGGAGAGAAATGAGGCATCAAGAGACTGAAGATATGAGAACAAATGAAGGGTAGAGTTTGTAAGGGAAGGCAGAGCGAGAGGAGAAAGGTTAATGGATTATAAGCACATCAGGATATTTCAGAATTCTCACACATAGAAGTGGTACATTTGTGAGTGATGGCAAAATCAAGTGTATTACCAATTTAGAGTTTGGTTCAGGTTGGGGGGGGGCAAGAAATAGATAATGTTCTTGTTGAAGAAACTTAAATTTCCATATCCTTGTGTGTCCCAGCCCATGAAATTACAATAACTGTGAAGTCATATATGCCTCCCCATGGAATTTTTGTTGTATATGATGATGATGATGACGATGACAATGGCATCATGATAATGATGTTAATGATTGTCAGAAATATGTTGAAGTCAGCTCCAAATAGCTTCAGAGAAGAGAATTGTTAAATTTTCAGCATGGACATTTTGCTTCCAAAATAAGCAATCCCTGCAAACCAGAGCTTGATGTATTGTAGGATTCATTGTCCAGACTCATTGAAGTATTATTAACCCAAATTAAATTTAAAAGTATGTACATTTTTTTCAGAGAGCTCCATTCTTAAACAGTCATGAGATCACCTTGACATCACCTTATAGATATTTGAGTTCAACAGGAACACAGTAGAAGACGCATGAAATGAAATCATCACCAAACTAGTAATGATGATAAAGATAGGCATTTATACAGCACTTTAAGGTTTGCAAATTGCTCGTTTAAGCCTCATGAAACCCTTTATCGTAGTGTTCTTTTCTCATCAAAGCTTTCCCAGGTTGGAAGTACACAATTATCAATGTATTTTACAGATTAATAAACAATAGCTCTAAAAGCATGTGATTTATCTATAATTGGATACTAAGTAATGGAACAAGAACTTGAATCAAGGGAATTATCTCAGCACTGCTTCAACAGCTGCATTGATATTATAATCACTATAGCTAAAATAAACATAAAAAGTTACTTCAAATAAAATGAAACCATTAAAAGATGTGGATTGATATTTAATCTTCATTTAATTTTAATCAACACATTTTGTGTAAAAGCATTAAACAATTATTATGGATTTTTAAATTGTCCAGATCTATGATTTCATCAATATTTCATTATTCGTGGATTCCGATGAAGAAATTCATTTTAATTAAACAAGCAGTTATTAAGTATCTACTATATATATTAGGCAAGGTACTAGGCTACAAGTCTAAAAAAGCAAATGTAAAAGTTTATGTTCTCCTGGGAAAAGGAAGGGCAGACATGCACTTAGAAAATAAATACAAAATAATTTTTGGTGGGTAAGGACATACCTCAGTAAGGAATCAGAAAAGCTTCCTTATAGGAGTTGGCAATTGAGATTACCCAAGTAGATGCAAGAAAGGAAAGCATTATAGACATGGGTCTATAATTGTAGGCATTATAGATTTTGTCTGTGCCAAGTTACAGAAACTGGAGCTAGATTGTTGAGAATACCAAAAATAATAATTAGCATTCATACAGTTCTTTATGTCTTGCAAAATTCTTTATATTTATTTCATTAGATCCTTACAACAACCCTGTGAGGGTTTACTTTACTAATGAAGGAACTGAATTTGAGAGAGGATATATGATGTTCAAAGTCATGCAACTTCTAAGTGTCCAAAGCAGGGTTTGAAATCAGTTCTCCCTAGCTCCATTTACATTCTACTGTGGATTAAGAATAATCCCAGCATTTCCACAGAGGTCATCTAGTTCAAAATTTGTCTCTTCCCTGGGCCTTCAGGGATAGAAAAGAAGTGCCATTTGATTATATACCTCCCCCAGTTGCATGCCTTGTCCTGCCCCCTCTGTGGGTGTCTCTCCTCGCTTTTCTAATTTTCTAGCAACATATATGTTGATATTTACTACACTGAGGGGTCTCTATCCTGAGGCAAAACCCCTAGGAATGTTGATAATCTAAATGAATTTATTTTCAATAACTAATGAATTTCCACTATATCATATCCTTGTGATGGCAGTGTAGCCCAGATATCAGGGCTATCATTATTATGATCAGTTCTTGGTCCTCTACTCCCATTCTCTTATTCTGGTACCCTGCAGAACCCTACCCTGCTCCACCCCCATCCCACTTTAAAACTATCCAGAGCTTCCTTTGATCTCTTTGGAATGCCTCCATAGGTAGCAAACTTTCATTCATCTTAAATCCTTTCATTTCCTACTTTTAAATATTATGGCACTCACTGAAACCTGTCTCTCTCAGGAGACATAGCTTCCCTGGTTATCCTTTTCAGAAATGATTTTACATACACTCATACTCCCCAGCTGACTGGCTTAGAAGGCAATAGTTGGAATACTCATTGCTTCTCATTACCACCTCCAAGCTCTCCCTTTGCCTCTATATTTATCGTATTTCTTGAACAACACTGTATCTCCTACCTCTGCTCATATTCACTGACTTTCCCCATACCGGAAATTTTCTCCCTCCTCATCTCTCTCTCCTGGTTACTCTGGCTTCCCTCAGGTTCCAACTAAAATCTCACCTTTTACAAGAATCCTTTCCAGATTCCTTTAAGTACTAGTACTTTCTCTTTGTGATTATTTACAATTTAGCCTAGGTATATCTTGTTTATATATAGTTGTTTGCATATTTTCTCCTCCATTAGACACTGAGCTCCTTTGTTTTTGCTTGTTTGTTTTCCCTTTCTACGTATCTTTACTGACTAGGTTGGTACCTGATTCATTATTGGCATTTAATAAATGCTTCTCAGATTAAACTTTTGACTTCTCATATCAATCCTGGAGAACAGTTGACTAATATCTTCCTATATATGATCGTGACCTCTGATGAAAGGTGAAAAAAATATCTGAGTGACTCATCATCATCATTTGTCCATAGGTAGCAATTTTAGATAGTTATCTAGGATAGTACAAAGTTATGATGACTTGCCCATGACCATACAACTAAAATTTGTCAGAGGCAAGATATGTACTCTGATCATACGAATTCCAAGGCTAACTCACTTGACCACTAGCTGCTATAGTACTCTTTCTCTCTACCATCTACTATACTCTGCATCAAACAGAGAAGTTTCAAATGCTATGGACAGGTTCACTTACCTTGGTAGTGTACTTTCTAGGAATGTACACATTGATAATGAGGTTGACACTCACATTGCCAGAACTAGCTCAGTGTTTTGGAGGCTCTGAAGGGGAAAGTATGGGAGAGAAGAGATATTAGATTTACTACCAAACTGAAGGTCTACAGAGCTGTTGTGCTGATCTCATTGTTGTATGGCTGTGAAATCTGGATAGTTTACCAGTGTCATGACAGGAAATTGAATTACTTCCACTTGAATTGTCTTAGTAAGATTCTGAAGATCACCTGGCAGGATAAGGTATCAGAAAACACTGACATCTTTACACGAACTAAAATGCAAAGCACTCACACTCTGCTTCAGAGAGTGCAACTCTGATAGGCTGGTCACATTGTTTGAATGCAAAATGTACACTTGACAAAATGCTTGTTTTATTGAGAACTCACACAGGGCAAATGTTCACATGGTGGTCAGAAGAAGTGATACAAGGACACTTTCAAGGTCTCATTTAAGAACTTTGGAATTGATTGTGTGATATGGGAGACACTGGCACAAGAGCGCTTAGTATGGTGTGCCAACATCAGAGAAAGTGCTGTGCTCTATGGGCAAAGCAGAATTGTTACAGATCAAAGGAAAAACACAGGATGAGCAAATTTGTAATATCGACCCAAATGTTCACAGAGAGTATTTGTTCCAGATCTGTGGTAAAGCATTCTGAGCTTGTATTGGTCTAATTAGTCACAGTCTTACACATTGAAATTTGACTCTAGTACAGTGATGTCATTTTGTATCTCTTCAAGAACAGAACAATGACCAAGTCTACTACTCAGAGGTTTTAAAAAATATACCTCAAAGACTTTGTAATCTAATAGGAGCTGGGAAAAATAATATGCATAAATACTTATAATACGTTATAGTATAATAAAGTAAATAAAAGAGTTAACAGTGACCTGAGAGATGAAATGAAGGATCACCTAGTTAGACCATATCAGGCATACAGTATGCAGTTTGGAACACCACATTTTAGGCAGAACATTGAAAAACTGGAGACTGTGGCAGTAGAAGACAAAGAAATAAAGGGTCATGAATCCATGCCATATGAGGTTTAGTTTAATGATCTGGGAACTACATTTTCCTTTTCTGTGCTGTCAACTGGACCAGAACTGGCCTCAAACCTGTGGGTTCCTGGAGCCCAACAAAGCAGGCTAAAGACAAGAGAATCAGGAATCAAACAGAAGTTTAATTTCAAAGTGAGGTAAATGGCTTGCAAGTAAGAACACATATGTCAGAGCCCTGCCCCTAGATGGAGGGACCTGTCTTAGTATGTGGAAATCTCTGGGAATTATACTTATGTCTGTGCAGTGAGCTGTAGCCCTGACTATGAGGGATAAAAACAACAATGTGAGAAGTTTGTTTCATAGCAGGGCTTCATGACCAGAAACAATTCTGAGATTTTGCTGTGGCTGAGATCATAAGGACTGTTTTTATGCCAAACTCAAGGCACAGCCTGCTTTGTGGGTGTTAGCTCTGGGAAATAAGGTGCCTCCTAATGTCTTGACAATGTCTTCCATGTTTAAAGTGCAATTGCTCCTTACCTCCCCCTTGAGGAATATTTCAGTAATTTCAGGACTCAGCTCAAGTGACTCTTCTATAAAATCTTTCCTGATCTCTCTTTCACAGCCTACCTCTCCTCTTCCAGTGTGCTCCCTCCCCACAAATACCTTGTATTAACCTTGTACATATTTTATATGTATTTAGTTATAATCATGCTGTCTTGTCCATTAGAATTTGAGTTTATCTATGGCATAAACTGCTTCTTTGTTTTGTCTCTATCCTCAGAGCTTAGCATAGTATCTGGCATAGAGGAACGAGTTAATAAATACATTATCGGTTGAATAATTTTTATCCTGGAAAAGAGAAAATTTAGTTGAAGCATAATAGCTGTCTTTAAATATCTGAAAAGTTGTCACATGGAAGAAGAGAGATCAGAAATATTTTCTTTGGCTGCCTAGAATAAAAAAAAAATGAATCAATGAGTTAGAAATTGCAGAGACCTAGATTTAGACTGATGCAAGAAAACATCTCCTAATAATTAACTTTTTCCTAATGTGGAATTATTTGCCTCTGGAGATAATGTGTTTCCCATCGCTAATTATATTCAAGTGAAAGCCATGGGGATATCACAGACAAATATCCTATACTAGGCTCAGATGAATTACCTTGATATCTTGATTTCTTGATATCTCTCCCAATTCTCCAATTACACTATCCTAATGGGTGGGAACACAGAAGATTTTCTGAAATACATGTGCTGGGTTTTTAAGGAAATAAAGGATTTCATCAAGCAGACATGGAGAAAACTCATTTGAAGCCTAGGAACAAAAGGTGGCAATGCATGGTGACAAGGGAATGGAGCATAAGCTTAGGTAATATTGAATAGTCCAACATAGAAGAGAGAAAAAGGAGAAGTGGTTTGACAAAAGGTGGGCAAGTTGGTTGAAGTCAAATTGTGTAGGACTTTAAATACTGATAAAAGGAGTTTTTGTTTTGTTTTTGTGGGATATTCTATATTTTGTTTTCCTGTGTAGTAGTGTGACTTGGTCAGCTCAATGTAATAAAAAGCTTACTTCATTATGTGCAGAAGAAAGCAGTTATATACTTTCATACTACACCCAGATAAAATGTAAATGAGTATCTAAACTAGGAAAATTGTGATGTAAAGGAGTGTGCAGATATTTTGGAGTGATATTTTGGAGAAATAGCAAGCTGAATGACAGGCTGGAATTAATTGATTATTTAACATTTATGTGCCAACTGACGGCATATGGCATTAAGGGAGAAGAAAGATAACAATAATAGTTAAGAGCTAACATTTATATAATTCTTAACTGGGCTAAGCATTTAATAATTATTATCTCATTTCATTTTCACAATAACCCTGGGAGGTAGGAGCTATTATTATCCCCACTTGACAGTTGAGGAAAGTGAGGTGGACAGAGGTTAAGTGCCTTGTTCAGGGTTACAGAGAGTAAGTATCTATGACTGGATTTGAAATCAGGTCTTCCTCATTCCCAGCTCAGTAATCTTTCCACTTCACCAACCTACCTACAGATAATGTACAAAGTAATGTACCAAAATGTCTTTTTAAATGTAGAGGCTATTTGAAAAAATTATTAACCACACTGTCCTAGGCTGGTCTCTGAATACATATGTGCTGCATTCTCCCCTTTATTTTCCTTCCTCATCCCTTCACCATCTTCTAGATCTTATAAACAGTGGCCAAAATGACAGTGGGATAATCTGAAACTCAGCTAATAGTTATACAATTTTATTTAATCGGTAAAAGAGGAATTCAGTAAGGACTCTGCTCAACAAAGAAAGAAATTAAAACTTCTTCCTCTAACATGGTCCCTGAGATGAAAAAAAAAAAAAGGTGCCCAATAGGACAGGAAAAGAGGGCTCTTTCTACTCTTCTGCCCACCATAAGGGAAGAACCCAAGCCCTATGTATCATAGCATCCTTCCTATCATTTCCAGTCTAGTCCCCTTTAAGAAAACATCTAGAATCTACTGTTCAGCTTCCTCTGATAGTGCAAACAAAGTCATATTTTCTGCATTTTAAGTGGTATGCCATTTCTGACAGGCATGGAGGCAGGGCAGATAAACTTTCTTTTTTTAATTAATTAATTTATTTTTAGTTTTCAGCATTCACTTCCACAAGATTTTCAGTTACAGATTTTCTCCCTGTCTCTTCCCTCCCGCACCCCAAAAAACTGAGCATTCTGATTATCCCTTCCCCTCAATCAGACCTCCTTTCTATTATATCCCTCCTTTCCCTTATCCCTATCTTCTCTCTTTTCTTATAGGGAAAGATTGATTTCTATACACCATTACCTGTATTTCTTATTTCCCAATTGCATGCAAAAACAATTCTCAACATTTGTTCCTAAAACTTTGAGTTTCCACCTCTCTCCCATCCTCCCTTCCCTCCCATTCTCCCTTCCCACCCATCCCCACTGAGAAGGCAAGCAATTCAAAATAGGCTATATATGTGTAGTTTTGCAAAAGACTTCCAAAATATTCATGGTGTGAAAGATTAACTCTATTTCCCTCCATCCTATCCTGCCTCCCATTTATTCTATTCTCTCGTTTGACCTTGTCCCTCCCCTAAAGTATTTACTTCTAATTACTCCCTCTCCCATTTGACCTCCCTTCTCTCATCCTCCCCACCCCACTTATCCCCTTCTCACCCACCTTCCTGTAGTGTAAGATAGATTTTCATACCAAACTGAGTGTGCATTTTATTCCCTCATCAAGTCAAATGTGATGAAAGTAAGCTTCACTTTTTCTGCTCTCATCTCCCCACTTTTCCCCTCCACTGAAAAAAGCTTTTTTTTGCCTCTTTTGTGAGAGATAATTTTCCTCATTTCATTTTTGCCTTTCTCCTCCCAATATATTCCTCTCTTACCCCTTATTTTTTTAGATATCATCCCTTTCTATTCAACTCACCCTGTGCCCTCTGTGTATATGTGTATACATATGTATGTGTGCATACTCCCTCCAACTACCTAAATATTGAGAAAAGTTTCAAGAATTACAAATATTTTCTTTCCATGTAAGAATGTAAACAGTTCAACTTTCATAAGTCTCTTATGATTTTTCTTTCCTGTTTACCTTTTCATACTTCTCTTGATTCTTGTGTTTGAAAGTCAATTCAGCTCTGGTCTTTTCATCAAGAATGCTTGAAAGTCCTCTATTTCATTGAATGACCATTTTTTTTCCCCTGAAGAATTATATTCAGTTTTGCTGGGTAGGTGATTCTTGGTTTTAATCCTAGTACCTTTGACTTCTGGAATATCATATTCCAAGACCTTTGATCCCTTAGTATAGAAGCTGCTAGATCTTGCGTTACACTGATTGTATTTCCACAATACTCAAATTGTTTCTTTCTGGCTGCTTGCTATATTTTCTCCTTGATCTGTGAACTCTGGAATTTGACTACAATATTCCTAGGAGTTTTTCTTTTCAGATCTCTTTCTGGATGTGATCAATGGATTCTTTCAAAATTTATTTTACATTCTGGTTCTAGAATATCAGGGCCGTTTTCCTCGATAACTTAATGAAAGATGATGTCTAGGCTCTTTTTTGATCATGGCTTTCAGGTAATCCCATAATTTCTAAATTGTCTCTCCTAGATCTATTTTGCAGGTCAGTTGTTTTACCAATGAGATATTTCACCACTGTCAACTATTTTTTTTTCATTCTTTTGGGGTTTTTTTGTAATTTCTCGGTTTCTTATAAAGTCATTAGCTTCAATCTGCTCCATTCCAATTTTTAAAGAACTATTTTCTTCAGTAGCTTTTGAACTTCCTTTTCCACTGGGCTAATTCTGCTTTTTAAAACATTCTTCTCTTTATTAGCCTTTTGGATTTTTTTTTTTCTTCAGCATTTCTGGGGATCTCCTTTAAGCAAGCGGTTGACTCACTTTCATGATTTTCTTGCAACACTCTCATTTCTCCTTCCAATTTTTCCTCCGCCTCCCTTCCTTGAATTGCAAAATCCTTTTTGAGATCTTTCCTGGCCTAAAATCATTGCATATTTATTTTGGAGGTTTTGGATGCAGAAGCCCTAACTTTTCTGTCTTCCTCTCATGGTATGCATTGTTTTCCCTCATCTGAAATGATGGAAGAAAATACCTGTTCACCAAGAAAGTAAACTTATGTAGTCTCATTTTTTTTCTCTTTTTTGGGCATTTTCCCAGCCAGTTACTTGACTTTTGAGTCCTTTGTCAAGAGGAGGGTGTATTCTAGGGACCTATAAGTTCTCAGTTCCTCCAAAGTGGCCCAATCATAGGAGAGGAATTACTACTCTCTAGGTCTGTGCTCTGGTCTGGGAGCAACTATAAGCTTTTCTGCCCAGGATCTGTGAGTAGAATTCTCACTCCAGAACCTCCATCAGCGGAACCACACCAGTGCTCCTCCTCAGCCCAGAGCTACCACTCAGGGCTGAGACTCAGATCAACTGCTCAATTCAACCAGGGTCTTTAGCACAAGGGTTCCCAAAATGGACACTTCTGCTGCTGCTGCCTGGGGCTGGGTTTAGGTCAGGACCATGCTCCCTTTTCACCCAAGTAAAAGAGCTTTCTCACTGACCTTTGAAGCCATCTTTGGCATTTGTGATTTGAGAAATCTGGGAATTATAACTGCTGCCTAGGATTTTGCACCCTGAAGCCTTCTCTAATCCTGTCCATGAGGTGCTGTGTGCTCTACTCTTCTCTGAGACTAGTTTGATAGAGCTTTCCTGTTGGCCTACCAGATTGCATTGGACTGGCATTGTCTTTTACTTTGTGTTTTGTAGCTTCTGCTGCTCTAGAATTTGTTTAGAGTCATTTTTTTACAGGTATTTTATGGATTGAGGTGGTGAACTTTTACAGGTCCATCCTTCTACTCTGCCATCTTGGCTCTGTCCCCACTCTCTGGAATAAACTTTCAACCAAGAAAGTATTTGTTAACAACAGAAATTCACTTCCATATTATAGTCACATGACCTCCTGCAGTCTCATTTTATGAGACGGATTGTTGTGGTAGGAGGAAAGTTGGGGAGAAACTAGTTACTTATACACTCCATTTGAAATAACTAAAAAGCAACAAGCCTTAAGCCAATACTTATGGCATTGCCAATTATGCCTAAGCAGGCAGGTTCCTAATAGAATGATGCTATTGTCAACAGATTAAGAGAAGTTAGAAAGAGGGTAAGATTTAAGTACAAAATTCAAAACATGTTTCTTTGATGTGGAAGACACTTACTAGGCACTAAGCAGCAATGAACACAGGTGTTTTGTTTAGCTACGCACAACTTCAATTTAAGGTGATAGTGAGACATCTAGGTAAAGATGACCAGCAAATAGTTGCAAGTAAAGGACTGGAGATGCCAATGCAATAGATGTGGATTTGGGAATTAGCTTAATATCAGTGTTAATGTAAGTTTAACAGAATGAGATTACAAATGGAGGGAGGAGAGGGGAGAAAAGAGGGCAGTGAGAGGGAAAGAAAAGGAGGAAGAGTTACTGAAAAAGAATTTATCAAATGCTTACTGTGTATGTATATATGTGCTAAAATCTGCACATACAAAGAAAGATAAATACACAGTACCTGCCTTTAAGAGTTCACATTCTAATGAAGCAGAGGATAAATGAAGAGGGGAGGAGAGATAAGGGGAGAAGAGACTAAGGCAATGGAAAAGAGAGGAAAGGACTAAGTTTGGGGTTGTTTTCCCTACCTTATGGGTTGTGATAAGGAAGAGAAGCTAATGAAACAAAGAACGACGGAGTTGTACTAGAGTTAGAAAGAATTCAAGATGGAGTGCTATCAAAAAACCAAGTACCTAAAAATACCAAGTAAGGATTATGGTTGATGATAATTGCTACAGAAATTTCAAGCAAAGTGAAGACCAAAATGAGAGTATTGAATTGATCTCATAAGATGTCATTAGGAGAGAACTATGCTGAGATAAGCCCTGAGCATGTTTGTAGGTCAAAGGGAATGAGTAATTAAAATGGGAAACGACAAAAATGACAAGAGGATATTGATAGAGAAAATTAAAAGTTAAAAAACACTAGTCAATACGAACCAGTAAACTTTTCCTAATCTAGATAATAGCTAGGACATTTTAAGTATTGTATAGTACTTTACATAAACAAACTGATTCCCAACCTGTTGGAAAGTTGATACTTATAACTTAATGAGTTAAGTAGTCTGAAGTATCAGAAAGCCCATCTAATCCTCAGAGATATTCAGTGTTTATTGTTCATGCACAAGATCCAATGAAATAAAGCTGAAATTAATGAGAGATGCTTCTTACACTTTTTCCATTTGTGATCCCATCAGCACTTCTTACACTGTGGGTCAGTTATGACTGATAACTGACCCACAGTGTAAGTAGCGCTGACTTGGAGAAATGCTAACTGCTCAGACTACTTAAGCTTCTTGCCTATTGTTACAAGTGGAAAGTATCAGAAGTAGGAATTGAATCCAAGTCTACCTGATTCCAAGTCCATCACCCTGTCCGCACTCTCTGCTATATAATGCTATCTGTCACAATTTTAACTATGGGAAAAGAAAAATTGAATTCTGATAACATAAAGATTATCTTAAGGAAATGTTAACATTTGAGGACTTTGAATTTCATATGTATTTGTACTACAAATTCCCAGAGCTTCTATTTATGCTTACAGTAAATTTCTGACAGAGCTAATTTATTATTTGTGAGTTATAGCAAAGTATATATGAGAATAATATATGAAATAGGTTAATTTCTTAAACGTAGAGATCCCATTGAAAGAACTTATGTAATAGAGGAATATTACATTTTCTTTTGGTAATCCATGCTTACTGATGTTTTCAATTTTCTACATTTCCAAAATAGAATTAATTTATTCTCTAATTTAAACATTTAATCAAATTTAAATTTAAAGAAACAAAGCAAATCAATATAAAGTGTGCAATAGAAATTCTCTTGTACAGGCAATAATGATCTTTTTATGGTGGAAAAATTTCTGCAGCCCTCTATGGAGGTATTTCAGTTCTTCCTCTAAAATAAGAAATAATTACCACATCTGAACACTGATGAAAAACCCATGTCAGATCATTTATCTCAATTTAACAACAAATTATCATTCATATCTCTTTTTCCCCCTTAGGTCTAAGATGTGAGTGGCAAATCATTGAACATCACTGATTACTTTTTTTCTCTTTTCTTTATAATTTTAGCTCCATGTGAAGGCAATACATTTTTCTGCCATAGTAATATGTGTATTAATAACACATTGGTCTGCAATGGACTCCAGAACTGTGTGTATCCTTGGGATGAAAATCACTGTAAAGGTAATATTTAGACTTGAGACTCTAGAATTCTTCACCTTTTTCTTAGTCATAAAGGAAAGATTATCCCAAGTTTCTGAGCAGCTTAAAAAAATTTTCTGAATAGATAATACAGGAAATCTTCTTGTCAACTATATATGTTATTGTTAGGGGTGTGTGTGTGTGCGTGTGCATGTGCATGTGTGTGTGCATGTGCGTGTGTGTGTGCTTAGTAAGAATTATATGTTGGCTTTGTTCCATTTCTGTAGTTCTCTATTTTCACTAATGTCCATTAACAGAACATTTATGGCCATGAAGACACAAAATGAACTCTTTAAATGTAGCCCATTCCTCTTCAGTCTCTTTAATCCATGACTGCATCTCATTAATTTCAGTTTGATTTCATTGGACCTTGTACATGAACACTAAAGACTGAATATCTCTCAGGAGAAGTTGGGCTTTCTGATGCTTCAGATGGCTTAACTCATTGAGCAAGCTATTTATCTCCCCTTCTAAAGGAACTGGCTGCCTCATTTCCCCCTATTTTGTGTGTGGGCACAGGTTTGCCCTTGCAGCCAGGGAGCTTTGGTTAGGTCCTGAAAGTAGCATGTTTAAGGTTACTCAGAAATGACAGATGAACTGTTTTATCAGGCTTCAACATTAAACAGTTTGCTGAGAAGTACAGGCAAGCAAAGAGAAGCAAGTTAAAACCTTTACATACTTAAAGTCCAGTACTGTATATTAAAGTACTTACTATCAATGGAAACAGAAATCCTCAGCCATAAGAAGAACAGTAATGGCTGCAAGCAGTCAATGAGACCCACATCTGTCATGGATTCTTCTGAATAAACGTGTTCTTGAGATAAAAATCCCTGTGAATGCAATTTGCAATATGGGTTGCATATATTAAGAAAAGGTACTTTTTGATGTATACCTTCAGAATTAGCATCATCTGTATGAGTTTTTGTTCCATTCGTGTACTACATGAAGGTTTTCTGAGTACTTTCCCTATATCAGCCCTATGGGATGGGTAGCATAAATATGATTATCAGAAGGTTGCAGGTGAGGGCATTGAAACTCCAATAGAGTAAGTGACTTGTCTCATCAACATTCAGATAGTAAAGGTTCAAGCCAAGATTTGAACCCAGTACTTTTACCTTTATACTGTGTTGCCCAACAGTACTTCTCATGAGAAACTGAATCCTTCCACCACCTTTTGTTGTTTATTTATTTTAATCTACTGTGGATATGTTCCTGGAAAGACTGAATAGATGATTTGGGAAGTAATCAAGAAATTTGCAAACCAGATGGATTATGACACATCATGCAATTCTACTGAATCCGACAAAATCCTCTGAAAAGTTAAGGCAGAATGGTGAAAAAACAACCCAGAAATTTAAGTAACTCAAAAAGCAGCCATATATTCAAAATAATGTGACATTATATTCCCAAGTAGCTGAAGCAGATGCAGCAAAAGTATTTTTCTTTTTTTAAACATGTTCATTCTTTGAAGAAAGAAAGCTGAAACCAAGTAGAAGTATGACTTTTCCATTACCAGAAAGACCAATTTCCCTCGTTTTTTCAGTCATACAATAGGGAGAGTATATGATAGGGTGACTAAGTTCAGAGGTCGGAGAAGAGGAAGCAAGATGGTGGTAGCTTTGAGATGTCAGGAACCTAGTGATGATCACTTTAATCTTGGGAAACTGACTCGGTGCCCAATTGCTCACTTAATAGAATCTTTGGAAGATCATTCTCTGCTCTCTAGGAGAGAAACAAAAATGAAAAATCTAGTGTGCATTGTGATTTCCAAAGATATCAAAGATCTGACATCTAGATATATAGAAGTGTCTTTACCAGCTACAAACATAATGAACAGAATTGCATAACTGCAAAGTTGCTTAAGTTCAGCATGTACTTGTCCTAGTGCAGGGTTTCCTCCAGTGAGCCAATGAAGAGTAAAACAATTACTAAGCTTATTAGTTAGATGAATTGTTAGGTGAACTCACTCCTTTTCTCTCCATTTCTCTCTCCCTCTCCTTCCTTGAATTCTTTAATTTCTCTTTTCTCTCTTCTTTTTTCCTCTCCACTGTATTCCTTTCCTCTGAAAATTTACACTTTTGAATTACATAATTCGAATACAATACAACACAACATGACATAGCAAAGTGTAATATATAATACAATAAAAAGCAATGAAGATTGTACCTAAAATTGTTGTACAGTGTACTGTGTACTAGGGACACAAAGACAAAATGAAGGGGAAAAAGCCGTCTTGCTCACAAGGTGCTTACATACTACTGATAAGACAGAAAGAAATAAGTATCTATGTAATTCAAAGGGGTAGGAGAGAGTATTAATAACTAAAGAGATGAAGAGAGTGACTACTGGAGGTGACTCAGAAACTCAAACTTAAAGGAAGCTTGAGTTTCCGAGAGATGGAAGTGAACCGATAGAAAACAAAGCAACCTCCTTATCAAGTATCTCATCCAAACCCTCTGTTGGATAATAATTGAAAGTTCAATGAAAATAGAAAGCTTAGAAAATATTTTATAAGCCATATGGAATTTTTTCGCCTGTAAACCACCTTTTATGATTTTTTTAGATTTATCTTAGTTTCAGAATATTGCTAATAATTCTGTTATTATTAGTTCAACTATTTAAAAAAATTCATTCTTAAATAGCTACAAACTTATTGATATCCCATACTTCTTAGTTAACAACAATAGGAGTAAAGGAAGGAAAAAATGAGATATTTGGAAGTAAGTGGTTTCATCAGTACCCAGACTTCTTGGACGTATATAGGATGGAAGAGACTTTTTTAAAAAATGACAAATTAAAGTAATATTCCAATTCCTGAATTTAAAGTCAAAGAGCTGCTCCCTGATCTTTTTGAAGGAAGTGAGGGAAAGGGAAGGAGGAGGAGATAATAACTGGGAGTAGAACCTTTGTGCTGATCAAGTTTGAATCAATATGTGCCATGTCAAAATTCTGAAATGTTTGGGTTGGTTTTTTTTTGTTTTGGTCTGTTTGTTTTTTACCTCCTGAAAATATGGGTCATACTAAATTGGGCCTTTGAAAATAATAAAAATGCTTAATTATTATTAGTGTATATCTAATTTTGTTTTTTTTTAAACTTCTCTCTAACATGCAGAAAAAAGAAAGACTAACCTACTGGACCAGCTTACCAATACAAGTGGGACTGTCATTGGGGTGACTTCCTGTATTGTGATCATCCTCATTATTATTTCTGTCATTGTACAAATCAAACAGCCTCGTAAAAAATTCGTCCAAAGGAAAGCAGAATTTGACCAGACAGTATTCCAGGAGGTATTTGAGCCTCCTCATTATGAGTTATGCACTCTTAGAGGGACAGGGGCTACAGCTGACTTTGCAGATGTGGCTGATGACTTTGAAAATTACCATAAACTGAGGAGGTCATCTTCTAAATGCATTCATGACCATCACTGTGGATCACAACTGTCTAGCACTAAAGGCAGCCGTAGTAACCTCAGCACACGAGATGCTCCTCTCTTGGCAGAAATGCCACCCCAACCTGTCAAGCCCCTCATCCCACCCATGAACAGAAGAAATATTCTTGTCATGAAGCATAACTACTCACAAGATGCTGCAGAGGCGTGTGACATAGATGAAATTGAAGAGGTGCCCACTACGAGTCACAGGCTGTCCAGACATGATAAATCTGTCCAGCGGTCAGTATCAATAGATTTTTTTGATGAAGACTATTCCATGAAGACTTAATTGCTCACAAGATAGTTTGTGTTCTTTTCTTTCATTTCTTTTTCTATTAATAGTTCAGATTGTAGTGTCTTAATTTTCTTTCCTTTACCCTTCTCTTTTCTGTCTTATTCATAATTCCCCTAACATTCATATATGGAATAGCACAGAACAGGTAATATGAAGTGCATATGTGTGTATACATATGCATGCATACATATTGTACATATAATATCCTGCAGATCCATATATTTTTAGTAAACCAAAGACCATTTTTAAAGATGAGAGATGTAAGCATATGCCTTTATACTTACCTATACAATGTAAATTTTTATATTCTTATATAGCATCCTCATATTTAAGGGGAGTTTCTATAGATTGCTTACTACACTAATCAGAAGCAGTGCATTTTTACATATTTTAATAAACAGTAACTGAACATGTTAAACTTATTGATGAAATACCCATATTTCTGACATATTTTTAAATGGAAATTTATTTATAACTATATTTTTCCACAACACTACATCACTATGTTTTGCATTGAAAAGAAACTGTTTTCCTCAGTGCTTGTCCAAAGAAAACATAAAGATAAATATTCAGAGTATAAACAGAATTGCAATGTTGATAGAATGCCAAATACTTACCTATGAAAAATGTAGCAAGAAGAAGCAATAAAATTTGGTGGGTTTTTTAAATGTATAAGCTATTTTTTCTTGTGTTATTACCTTCTAAAATATCTGGAAGTAAGAACAAATAAAAGTTTATGAGGGGAAAAAAGACATTAATAGCTAGGAAGACATTTTCAAATTCCAAGCACTCTGACTCTTTTGTACATATTTGTGTTTTGTCTTGCATGAGTTATGTAGGTTTATGTTTCTTTATATAATATTCGTATTTCCTCTATGAATTTATACTTTTTTAGTGTCTAAGATATCTTTAGTAATTCTGAAGGATTTTTGCATGCCAACAAAAATCTACTTGTTTAGTTTGATTATACTTTGAAGGGATGTTTTAATTAAGTATATGTATATATGCATATATTTTGTGTGTATGCAAGTATTATTTTGTTGAATGAAATAGCCATAACATTCCAGGTTCTGCCTCATTGGGTCTCTAAGCAAACATGAATCTGAATACAACACAACTAGGGTCTAAAAAGAGAACTCAAGGTAAGCAAATATACTCAATAACCAAAAAAATACATTTGTTGTATTTTGTTTCTGTTGTGTTTTGTTTAAGCTGTCTGCTGGTTTAGCGAAATGTATTAGCTATTTATTACTCCTTGTGATATGTCTGTATTAATGCAACCATGTGGCTATCTGTGATAAAAGAAGACAGCCTTTCTGAAATTCATATGTAACACCAAAACATCAAATTTACAGATAATTTAATCTTGCCACTCTCATTTTTGAGTGGAGGAGCTAAAATAATTTCTGATTGATAGACTAGATTTTGATTCTTTGTTTTACTGGAAGACATTATCAGCATGCAATGCTCCAAATCATATCCCACAAATGAACAGAAAGACAGGGGCCTGGAAAATCCCAAAGTGGCAGAGTATATATTAAATTGTTAACTTGTGCTGCATCGTCTTGACAAATAGCCCACTTAGCTTCCATACCCATCATCAGATCAGATCGACAAAATCTGTACAGCCTGGTCAATTAAGAGATAATGAATGTTTTGCATGAATATGTTGTTTGTTTTTATCAAAATAAAATTCAGCATGCAATGCCAAAAATATGATATGGGTATATGAAATCAGGATAATATGGCATTTTTTAATAAAGTACCAATTATCCACTTACACCTTCATTTTGTCATGTAGGACCATGATGGCCTTGAGTTTTGGATTTCAGTGGTCTAATTTTGATTTGTCTACATATGCCATTTAATTTGCTCAACAAATCATTTCATCAAAATCTTTCAACAACCTCTGCCTGAAATAGCTGAATATATGCCAATGCCTGATTAATGTCTTGATTGATGTATATGTTTGTGTTTCTTTATAGGGAGAAAATGTTTTAACTCTGTTTTATTTTCAGAGAAGAACTATTTATACAAACATGAGGACTGTGAAAAGAAAATTCTGTAGTGAATTGTGAAAAGTGGACATGTTTCTAAATTCATTCCACTGCCTTTATCCAAACCTAAGAATTACAGACATTTGTTATTCCTTCGGCAAGACATCCCGCCTGCACAATGATATGTTTATTTTGTAATTTGGTTGCTGGCCACCAAGTGCTCCTTAGTTTTTAAATACACATTTTGAGATTTACTGGAAACTTGAAGAAGAAATTAGTTCCTGATTAAGACTTTCCCTGCTTTGTTTTTCTTGTCACTTTTATTTCTATGTTGTTTTCTGTCTCTGTTAAATACTTGTATATGATGTGATATGTGGAAAACAAAATGATTTAAATGAATCTTGTGTTGTATGTACATTGTTTTCATTATATAGACTGCTTGAAAATAGTGCGTCCCTGGGTGATTTTGAACATGCTACAATGAAATGTGAAAATATCGACCATGGAAACACCAGCTAGAGGTTTTATGGACTTTAACCAGCTATTCTTATATCATGATCAAATGCAGCAAAAAAGTATTGAGTAAAATAATTAGATTGCAATAAGAAAAACAACAACTGTGGTTTGTTTTGTCATTCCCTACCTCGACTTCCCAGTCCTTCAATTTCTTTCTTTTTTTTTTTTTTAATACAAAAGTAGATTCTAATTTTCAGGAACAGTTTGTTGAAATCAGGTATTTAGCCATTTGTACACAAGTTAATTAAAAAAAAGTTTGTTAGATTAGCACCTAGCAAAATGGCTGAATTGACAGTTTGAAAAAAATACTTTGCATGTCTGTACTGGATATTTGATTTGGTAAATAATCCCTTTTAACCGATACATTGTAAAAAGCATGCATTCACAATTACTGCTCTTACTGTTCCATTTCCTTGTGTCATATGCTTGCTACTTGTAATTTTTTATATAAAGATACATAAAAATGTATAATAATTTCCTACCTTGAGTTTAAAAAAAAGTTTTCTTTTACTGAAGTAATGCACTCTTACACATATTAATATACAATTTTCAAGAAATCTTTCTACTTTTCTAATCTATAAAGCTTCCTTATTTGAAGCTTAATAAATGCCCCCAAACATTTTTATTTCTTAGGTTTTAATGGATATGAATGTGCTTTGATGGCCCATCTTACTTTCAAAGCTTCATTTTAAATTGGAAAAATCTTTTTTAAAATGTCTTTATGATAATAAAATCATTCATGATCCTAGATACATAAACCCATATACACAGCTTTATAGGTATTCATTCCAACCCTAACTGAAGCATAAATCATGTCTAGAATGTTCTGGGAAACTGGTCATTTGCTCTCTCCTCAAAAATCTCTAAGCTATTCATCCTTTTATTCACCACAGTAAAAAAATTTAAAGAAATATTTCCTTCTCACTTATTACTATGTAATTCCTCCCCCACACGCACACTTTCTCTCCCTTACCCACTTTTCTCCACAAAACAAATAAAAAAAGAAAACAGAAACAAAAACAAAAAAACCCAAAACAACAACTTTAATAGTGGATACTTATATGCTTCAGGTCAAAATGAAACCCAATTAGACTCTTAACAAATAGATGTTTAATTACAAACAAAGAGTATTAAAATATCTAATTTATGTGATGGATGTGGGGGAAATATCATAGATAACTTTTTTCTTGTGAATGAGAGGAGAAAATAAAGTAACTTAAACTATTTTCACCAAAATGTTTACAGTTCCAGAATCCTGCATGCTAAGGTAGTCTTTTCCTTTTTATTCAAACCATACAAATTGAAGAAAGACACTGCAAAGGAAACATGCATTATGGGTATTTTTCTAGTTTTTTGCTTTAATTTCATGCATGTTAACCAAACAACTAATTAAAATTTTCAAGACAGTAAAATAAGTTATTGAGATAGCTGGAATATATTAATTCTGAGTACAACTCTTTGGGAAAAGAGGTCATTGATTAAAAATTTAAAAAATACAATTTGATGAAAAATGATATAGTAGAAGAGAGACTGTTACTGCATTTGTCCTTCAAGAATGACCAAAAATTCATACATAATGCCACATGTTTTATAAATGGTACTTGTGGTAAAAATTTATTTTTCTTATTTGACTTGACTGGCTTCTTTATAACTGGCCTTCCCTTGATGCCCTTGTTTTTAAATGAACATAGTTTGAAGCTACTTTCCAGGATTGTTAAGATTCTTTTTATTTTCACTTTCTTCACTTAAAAGTTTATAGTGTATCTGTCCTTAATTAATTTGTTTTTAAAAAGTGAAGTGAACACTTTGGCTCATATGTGGGAAATTTTAGGAAGACTATAAAACCCAAATTGATACATCTGATATTGAAGAGGAAAAGAGGGAGTTCTCAGTTTGATTTGATTCAGTTTTTAAGTTAATTTTAGAAAATTAATTTTTGAGTTGAAAAACAGTGAATTTTCATACCCAAGGAACTGAGTAAAACTTTTTAGTTTCACTCAATGAAAAGTTTTAAAAATTAATTTCACTGTTTTTTACCTCACTACGTGTTAATTAAATAAAGTTTTTTTTTTCTCTTTTTTTCTCAATAAACTATCTTTGGACTCATTATTTGTTGACTGAGTGGTGCCTTTTTTAATTTTTTTTTATTTCTATTTTTTTTAGTTTCTATGCTTCATATATTTAGACCTGATTGAAAGTTCACTGCCATTTGGAAGATGGCCAAGTTGATAATCCAAACTTCTTACTTCTAAATGGTTAGGCCCATTTAGAAATCTCTTTATTTCTGCAAATGACACCGAAAACACACACACACACACACACACACACACATACACATGCACATGAATAACATTCCCCAAAGCTAAAAATAAATTATTTCTCTTTACCCAATATTTTGTACTATTAATTATATGAATAATTAGCATGTGACTACATACATATATGTATATATCTATATAGATACACATATATACACAAAGACATTTGTTCATGTGTATAATATACATATGTGTATATATACATATATGTGTATACACACAGATATATACATACATACATACATATATCCAAGAATATCTTTGTAACTCAAGAAATAGCCACAATGTGGAAACATATTTTTTGCTTAATGTCATCATTTAACTTGTCTCTTAAGTCACTGAAAGAAAATCTTACTTTGAAATACTTAGTGAGTTTAAAGACTCCAAGATTTGTATGATAGTATTATAGTAAGTTGATAAGTATAAAAGGAAAATTAGTAGTGAATCTCCCAGAGTTTACTTTGTGTTTACTTGTAGTGAGGTCCCTCTAGTGAAATTAAAAAAAAAACCCAACAAAAACAAAAACAAAAAAACCTTGCTAAAATAAACAAGGATTACATCCTGTCTCACTTGGGCCTGTGGGGAAAATACAAGGCAGTGGGGAAAATTATTAATATCCCACCATATGACTGCATTTTTTTACAGAAGATAATTTTTATCAGTTGCTTTTCTAGTTATGGAGGAGTTAAAATGTTGGAACAGAATGGTTTTGAAGATCTTTTTGGTAACAAAATTGTGTTTACTCTAACTTTCTTATGAGGCTCTCTCTGTCTCTCTCTCTCTCTCTCTCTCTCTCTGTCTCTCTCTCTCTCTCTCTCGCTCCCCCACCCCCATTTGTTATTTTGACACAGCGAAGTGGAGAATTGAACAATTCTTACAATCACTTTAGACTAATAAGCTTATTGTGGATTTCATTAGCGACACTTTTTTCTTCTCTTTGCTTTGTTGCTCTTATAAGAAAAGCATTTCCACTCCAGTCATTTTATTTCAGTCAAAATTGCCCAAGTAATTTACTTAGATTCCCATTTAGTCTATGTAGACATAGATAAATATCAATGATACTAGGTCTGGGATGAAATTGGTGAGAGTACTCCTTCCACCAGTGATTTATATTGCATCTCATCCTGTGGCCTTCTAAGCTCTCAATCCATAAATTCTTTGGTTCATTTTTTTGGTCCTCCTCTTCCCCCCAGTAAAACCTCTGACAATAGGGGATTTGGATTATGCACTAGACCCCTTTTTCTGTTTTTCCATAAAAGTTTAACTTTAATGATTCATCATGGCTGTGGTAATGACAGTTCTGAAAGACTGCACCAGCAAAGCACAAACTCTAACAACTTATTCCTAGCTAGAAGAGTTTTGAGTGCAGTTTCAATGTGATCACTGACCTCCTCTCAAATAACTAGCTTAACTAAAGCTCCTCTCTAGGAAGGGCACTAGATTATGTTTTTGTTTTTGTTTTTTTACCATGGTGACCAATTAAAATACATACCACTTCCTATACCTCACCCATAAATTCCTTTTAAAAACCTTAATTGTTCATGCTTATGTACTTTAGGTCAAAATGAAACTCAACTAGGCTCTTAAGTGGTTCATTGACTTAAGAGATTCCTACCAAAACTAAATCTATGATCCTGCCCTTACTTCTTTTGAAAACTTATTGCCTCATCTGCCCTGGGGGTGGGTGAGTGGAGCAAGCTGTAAAAGGTTGTATATGTATTTCCTTTATAAAAATTATTGGAAAGAAAGTCTATATATGAGTTTTATGCATAAAGAAACTGAGACCTAGAAGTAGAATAATGTGGCAAAGTCATTCAGGCAGTAAATCAAAGTAGGTATTCTTATTCTAAATCCAGTGTCCTTTCCACTGTATCCCCTTGCTCTTACACAAATGAATGGAGTGCTCTTGGAAGTCAAACTTACTTGCAAATTTATCATTGATGAAATGTTTTGTTTTACAAAATCAGCCTTATGAATTGATTTCATTTCGAAAGGTAGGAAGATTATAAACATTGGATACTTGTATTACTACTTGTGGGAAATGATTGTACAATTCAGATGGAAGGGAGACCTGCAAGAGAAAGAATAATTTCTGCAAACTAAATTTCATGGCAGAATATAAGCCCATGGTATAATGCAAGATTTCAAAAGACTTATTTCCAGTTGTTACTTCTGGGAATGGTGGTATTTAGGGAAAATAAACTGTCATGATTATATGATCTTTTAGGAATTGGATCGTGTCTCTTTAAATAGCTGTGTAGTGTCTTACTATCAAGAATTCAGATTCAAATAAGTAAGATAAAATAACATAGGAGCGATATAGTAAAACAATGAACTGTGGAACAGGTGACCTAGGTTTGAGTCTCATCTGTATTACAGTCTAACTATGGACTACTCCCTTTTCTCCAGTTTCCTCATCTATAAAGTGAATGAGTTAGATTAGTTGATACTTTCCAACTTTATTTGTCTGAAAATTTATTCTCCTGATATCAGTCATTATAATGGAACAGACATTTTTTTATTTGCTCCTGGAAGGTCTTTGAAACCACCACTCAGAATTCACTTGCCTTGAGATACCTGTATGATATAGCTGGTACAGTTATAAAAACCAAAAGGGGGAAAATATTAACAGGGAAAGTGCTATGGCAAGAAAAATAAAGGGAACACCTGAAAGTCATCTTAAAAATAATTATTCTGAATAGATGTTATTTTCAGTAACATTCAAGCCTATTGTATGGAAGAATGCTCTGAAAGGTGAAGGTGAATATATGAAAAAACAAAAATAAGTAAGCAGCTTTATCTCCTTTTTAAGAGAAAACAATTGTGTAGGGGAGATGAGATATTTACTGATAAAATATAGAACAAAACTATGAACTTTATGGTGGCAAGGACAATAGAATGAGAAAATTGTAAGTTCACAGAATTTAAAAATAAAAGCATATGATGAATTTTTCTTACGTGTTTAAATTTCTTTAATTGGTAGCACATGCCTCTCCAAACAAATGATTATAAAAAAACCATGAATGTACTATAGAAAGAGAAAAGAAATATTCCTGATAGTTCACTGAAATTAGATTAGGAATACTGTGTTCAGATTGGTGGAATGATGAGTAAGATCCCCCAGTCATGATGGAATGGCATTTCCAAAGATGGCTTCCCAGCTATCTTGAGAGACAATAAAGTCCCATCTCTGAAGTGTTTCACAAAGGCTCCCTCATTTTCAGAAAGTCCAGAATGGTGACTGGCATAAAAAGAGATCAGCTGCTACCCATGCTTCTATATTTTTTGCTCTGGGATTTTTGAGCATAGGGATAGGAAGAAGCATAGGAGGAGGAAGAGAATATGGGAACAGAATGTTCCTTAATTGACCTAAGATTAGTTAATAATGTGAACGGTGAGGGTCATCACCAGATGCTAAGCATTTTGGTCCCAGATGGACACTATCTATAAAACTTGGAGAAGTGGGAGAGACCTTGTATAATTTTAAGAAAGAAAGAAAGAAAGAAAGAAAGAGAGAGAAAGAGAAAGAAAGAAAGAGAAAGAAAGAAAGAAAGAAAGAAAGAAAGAAAGAAAGAAAGAAAGAAAGAAAGAAAGAAAGAAAGAAAGAAAGAAAGAAAGAAAGAAAGAAAGAAAGAAAGAAAGGATAGTTACCACTTATAGGATACATGAAAAATTGTCTTGCAAGTATCTAGAGAATGACTTTGGGTTACTTCCTGAAGTTACAAATCAAAGGCCTCTGAAGTTATTTTTTTCATTGGAAGTTTTTTGTCTTTTTTTGGACAAAGTATTAATTATACATGTAACTACATTTGGGGAGGTTTGTAATCTTTGGAATACACAAAATTCTATAATAGTATATTTGTTGATATAGTTTTATATGATTGCATATGGCATATGCAGTGTGTCCCAGAACTCTTAGTTTCTTCTGCTTTAGTAACTTAAAATTTACTAAGACTTGTGGAACATTGTATGGGTATACGCACACACACACACAACACACACACTATATATATATATATATATATATATATATATATATACATATATATGTATATATATATATATACATATATATAACACAACTAGCAATATTAACTTGCATTTCTCATATTAAAGGGTAGCACTTAGTGTTACAAAATTCTAAACCAGGAACATTATAACCTTGGATATACAATAAGAAGGGATCAACAGACTAGAGGCCAGACATGGAAATCTTTAGAGCAGTTAAAAGACTTGTTGGCTCAGCTGTACTTCATCATCTATAATAATACTCTACACATAGAGTATTGTTACATATACACAGTAGATGTTTAATAAATATTTATTAAATTCAGTAAGATTAAATAATGAATTATCACTCAATTCTTCCAATGATAACATAACTTTTCCTTATGAATTAGCTTTTAATGAATTAGAAAATAAAGAGTAAAGAGATGAAAAATAATCAATACCCTTTCTCTTGCTTTTCTTTTTGTGGTAGTTTGCATTTTCCTCATGCCAGAGCACAGTAAATCTAACCCTAGGCTTCTGAACCTGGAATCTATGAACTTAAAAAAAAAATTTGGATGACTATTTCAATGTAATTGATTTCCTTTGTAATCTTGTTTGTGATGTTTTGTGCATTTGAAAACATTTTTCTGAGGATTGGTAGATATCTGGGCTTTCCAAGACTCCCAAAGAGGTCTCTATCACACACAAAATAAAATTAAGAACCCCTCATTTAGACTATGAACTTTATGGTACATATCACTAAACAAAAGTATATATTGCTAATATATTTCTGAACAAATTATCACTATAGGTTCATCACTATCCATAACCTGATT
Organism: Bettongia penicillata ogilbyi; assembly: GCA_023548195.1. Lineage (NCBI taxonomy): Eukaryota > Metazoa > Chordata > Mammalia > Diprotodontia > Potoroidae > Bettongia > Bettongia penicillata. The sequence goes on along the minus strand of JAJHZJ010000318.1, from coordinate 1,252,299 downwards.
TCATAGCCTATAGTCATTCTCTAATGGTCAATGGAAAATACAAGACTCATGTCACATTTTCTCAAGTACAGTGAAATATATTCTTTCTCTCATACTACATTTTTTCAAAATTTTCTTTTGCTTTTGTTGTTTTGCTCTACATTGCTAGAAATCATTCATAGTGTCATACATAATTCTTGCAGAATTGTTGAAAACCTTTACTGATCAATCAATTGAAAAATATCTATTAAGTATATACTATGGGGCATAAAGTATGCTGGATATCAGTAAAGAATACCCTTTAAAATCAAGGATCACTTTTAGGATCTAGCCAGAGATCTTGAGATGGACACTAAACAGAAGATCATATGCCAGTTAAACAGATAATTATGTATATAATCATAGTTCGTAAACTGGTTTTATCACCAAGGACGAATAGACTGATTCTGTCTGTACCCCTAGAATCTCTCTGGATGTAAATATCATGGGTTTTGTTTTTCTATGTCAGCTCTGAAGATCACAAAATCTTATTAAGATACTATGAAAATATCGTTCATTGTTTATATTAATATTATTGCAATTATCATCAATATGATGCCACCAAGACTAAAATGATAACAGGAAATAAAATTTGAGGTGTTAAAATATTTAGCTGCATGGAGCTAAAAGAGGACATGGAGATAAGCTAGCTAAATGTTGCCTATTTCTTCTTATAAGGATCAGAGAGATTAAATAATATGCCCAAGGTCACACAGCTAGTTAATGGCAGAACTAGAACTCCTAATCTGGTGATTTTATTCCTATTGTGGGGTGGGTGGGAAGTTGTCCTTGTCACTTTATGATCAGAGACTTAGGTTACTCAGGAAAGATTCTGGTTTCTTCTTACAGACACCATAAACAACTACTGTCAGTTTACATGTACCTGGATGTGCTAGAGTAGTCTGTAAGGGACAAGTAGAAGGATTTGAGAAATATCATCAACTTAAATTCATTTATTGCAAAGACCTTGCTTTTACAGAGAACACCATTTATAAGTGAGATATCAACAATATTAAAAGAAGATGAGGTATCCAGAGTAACCTGTAATTTCCTAATTGTGGAGAATTCCCTTCACTGATTCAGATCACTGTGTAATGATGGCTTTGAATCCAAGTCTTCCTGACTCCAACCCAAAAACTTGATCCCTTGCAACTTATTGATGATATATGTGTAATTTTAATAGTTGTTAGGAAAAGTCAGATGAATCCAGGTAGAAAACTCAATTTATTTGGACTGACAGATACCATCTGAAGCACTGTATAAAATCTACTAGTAAGTATGATTTTACTTTTTTTCTTTTTTTTCTTCTTTTTTTTTTTTGGCTAACTACATTGACATGACTACTATGCATATCATGGTGGGGGGAGAGCAACATTGGTTGTATATAAGAGAATAAATTTTAGGGAAATGGCTTAGTGTATGCAAGCGAATTCAACATTCAGGATCTGCATGCCCAATCTACTCAATTGCATTTGTGGTGTGGTATTATTGAAGTGATAGCAACATGACAGAAAGGTATCTATTTAAGTACTCCACTTTCTACTACATGTATTGAAAATGAATACAGTAGTATCTGCTGACAGATGTTTTAAACACGAATTTGACAAAGGATATAAAAAAAAAAACTACCTCTGGATAGCACTTGGGTTATACCTAGTGTTTATTTTTTGAGCTGACCTACTCTTTGCAGTTTACATTTGGACATGAATGATCAAATGTAAGTGCATCCAATTGATTTTTCTGTTACTTGTCCAAAATTTGGTTTTAAAACTGCACCCAGAACTTTAAAACCCTATAATAACTTCCATCATAGAGTGATTTATTTTCATATGCCTTTATAGCTACCTCAACTTAACTTAATGGATCTAATTTATAATATATTGCCCCCTAATCCTTTATTGCTAAGGAAATAAAACACATTCCTTTTTAAAGCATGTTCTTTTTGTCCCCAGTCATCTAGGAGAAACATTTCTGACCCACTGCATGCTGTGAGGTTTTTTGTTTTGTCTTGAATTTTGTATTTCTTCAAATATGACCACCTAAAATAACATTTCTTTTCTGCTTAAATACAATGCTTTTTTCTTCTAAGTTCCAGCTTTAAGCCTAAAAATTCTTTCAAACCTTCATGAAACTAGAAGAGGGTCATATATTATAAGAAAACATCATTAATCTCTGTTCATTTGGAAAGTAAAATTTTTCGAACAGTTAAACTAAAGTTTAACTTCATGAAAATAATATTTCAAGAGAAACATTTAACTTAATAAGACTGAAGAATACCTAATAATTTCGAGAATAATCTCAAAACTCCCTTATAATCTCATATGCATACTAAAAACTAATTTTCTAAATGTTACTTATTCCCATTAAAGCAGCAAGACTGTCTAGTATGCAGAGTCAGGCTTCCTTCTTACTTGTGAAAAGAATTGCCAAAACTTCTTGTAAAAAATTGAATTTCAATTTTAAAATGTAATTTCAATTTTTCACTAATTCAGATAGCATTTTATTACATTATTCCAAATCAGGGATATTCTATAACCCTTTTATTGAAATATATTATTTATTTTGTTATAATATACATAATAATACATACATAATATGTAATACATAATAATACATAATAAACAAAATAAAATATATATACTGGATCTGGATATTTCTTAATTTGATACAATTCAAATAATAATACTGAGGAGGAAAAGATTGTTCAAGAGCACGGATATCAGAAACCACTATTTCAAGATTAATGAATCTAAAGATGAAAAATGTTTCTCAAGACCTAAGCAGTACACCCGGCTCCAAGTAATTTTGTTATCACCTGGAAATGAAAGGAAGTGAAAGAAAGAATCTTAACTCTCATCTTTAAGTGTAAATGTTTAAACATCTTTTATTTTTTAGCCCAAAATAAATGGTAAACTATTTGTATGTATGTGATCTCTTCTAAACCTTTTATGAGATATCTAACATTAAAATTTAAAACTTCCTCAGAAAAAAATGACGTTTTAGGAATCCATTCCAGACAATAATTAAGATTTATTTGATTCATTGTTCAGTTTCCCTCTCTCCTATTCCTCACAATTCTGTGCTTAGCTTTGATAGCTCAGGGGAAAAAAATGAAGAGATTCTCCACCCCAACTGTCCACAAAAAGGAAAGAATAAGAAGGAATTTTCTCTGCTCTTGATACATAAGCAAACAAAAATATATTCTATGTCATAAAATCTTTGTTATTTATTCAAGTAAGATTATGAAAAGAAGTTACAAATCACATTATTACTAACTATAAAAATAAAGGAAATAAAACTGTATGCTAAAAATTGTCCATATTCATGTTAGATTCTAGAGAAGAAAGAGATTTGCTAACTCCTAAAGACAGAATACATTTCATATTATCAGTAACAATATAAGTTGGAGGAATGTTTATATAAGTTGTCAGAGGATCATACTTGTTTACCTATATAAATTGTGCCTTGTATATAATTGTATATATTTGTTGATGTTTGTACCAATATTAATATATGTTATCTATGTATTGCTTCAAAAATTGTAAAGCACTTTATATGTATTTTCTCATTTGGTTCTCACACTACTCCTTTAAGGTATTTGCTATTATTACTCCCATTTTGCAGATGAACAAAATGATACAGAAAGGGACAAAATGACTTATCCTAGATCAAACATCTAAAAAGTGTCTAAGGCAAAATTTGAATTTAAGTCTTCATTACTCCTAATCCAGCATTCTCTCCAGTATGCCACATAACTTTCTCTTGTAATTACCACATATCAAAGATGTCATGAGAAATGGATAGAGAACAGATATCTGAGCCAGGAAGACTTGAGTTCAAGTTTCATTTCTAACATTAGTTGGTTAAGTCAATTGACCTCTTAATGTTGTAGTGCAAAGGTGACAATTTTAGGCTTCTAGACTGGGGGTGTGGCTCAAACCAGATTAAAATGCAATTGGGAAATATTTAACAAAATAAATAAAAATATGACAAGATATGGATAATTTTAATAAGTGGTTTCCTAAATCAATATAGAATCTATAGGGATCCTTACAGTTTAGTAACCCATTTCTATTTGAATTTGACATCACTGCTCTAAGAAATTATCTAAAACAATAAACTACAAAGAAGGTGTTTGCTTGCAATGACAGGATGGGGGTTTCCTCATCTGGAAGTTTCTTATGCCAATTTAATTACAGGTCTAGTTTCTACCTTTTGTACCATATATGCATATCTTTGTTACCTATGCATAAAATTTGTTGTTTGTATATGTAAACATTGCTCTTTGTACTTTTTCAATTGTCATATAATATCTGTTGATAGTGTTATTGTACTTTTCATTTACATTTACTATTATACAAATGTATATATAGCTATGACATGCATGTGCAATATTCTTCACATGTAATTTTGAGCTATCGTCACTTAAAAAATATCTAGAATTTGGGACTGTTGACAATAGTCCCAAATACATGTCAGTTGATTTGTTTGGGATAGCAAATATTTTTTCTGAGGAGATAATGCATCCAAATAGTCCTTGAAAACCCATGACCTAATCACAGAAAACAAGCTATCAAACAAGCAAGGTATCAAAATAACTGTAAAAGATATGGTCTTCTCAGATAATTTCTTCATGAAGTGAAGGTGAGTCCCTTGAATGAATCATAATGGAAACAACATGATAGGCTAAAGAATGAAAATCATTGCCTCAAAATTACCTTTAAACATGACTTCAAGAAATTCAAGAGACATACTCAAAGAGGAACCCAGTTCCAATGGGACCAAAAGAAGTATGGTGCTGGATAAAGGGAATTCATTGGAAGCCCCACAGACTGAAAGAAAAAGTAAACTCTAAAAATCAACTTGGAGCAGAAAGAGTAGGAGTGTAGACAGAGACACCTGTCATAAACAATGGAACTAGGACTTCACTTGGCTCTTTGGCTGATTGGCCTCAAGATGTGTCTGGATAGAAGGTATGTTTCTGAAACCATCTCCTCGTATCCCCCAGCTACAGTATCAGGGAAGTATTCCTGTATCTTCTTTCTCCATTTGAGTAACTGCATGGGACCCTAAAATCTTCTGTTCTGGAAATGTGGTCAAAGTAGGTTTATATTTATTTATTTCAGACTTTTACATTATACTCATAATGGTGATAAACACTGGAAAATGTTAGTCAGGCTATACATATATAGCATTGAGAAGCAACTAAGGGAGAAAAAAACCAAAGGGGTTAAAAAAAAAAAAAAACTCTAATACTGAAATATTTTTCCAGGAGTATTGTTCTGTGAAGCTGAGAAATCAGAGTTAATTAAAAAGATAAAAGGAGTTACAGATTCTTCAATACTCCTTTTCAGAGTGGAGGAACATTTATTCCAAGAAAATCATCTGACTTTGTCCCTCATTCTGATCAAATGAGGAGCAAAATAGCAGTGGCTATGTAACCCTGATTATAGCTCCATTCCTTCAACATTGGTACATGCTGTCCTGATTAGTAACTGCCTCAGCCATATTTCATTTCATTCTCTACTCTGCAGCCTTTTTTTCATCAACTTATCTCCACAGGTATACCCACCTCACACCTCTGGAAGGGAGGTGTCCAGCTACTTATCTATGGATGTACTCACTATCTCTGTAGCTTTCCAGACCAAAGTGGCCCTCCTTATAATTGTCTCCCTGTATAAGAGAGTAAGTTCATTGAGGGCAAGGACTTGACTTTTCTATTTGAGTCCTCATCCCTTAGAACAAGGAAAACTCTTATTGTCATTGTTTTCCTTTCATTCACTAAGAACAAGATAAAGAATGACAACTGCAAAAATGGACAAATAAGTTGTCATTGTTCCAACGTTAGATTTCTTGCATTAGAAAGTACAATTGATAATAAACCTTTCTTAGAAGTGTAATAGTATCATTGAGAACAGGGAAGTGTTTGTAAAAAGGCTTTGTAATTTTGAAATGAAAGTAACAATATTTAATATTGAAATAAGTAGAACTATTTTGGATTTGTTTCAGATGTTTCCTGGGTCATTTCAAAAGAAGCTATCTATATATTTACTAAATTCTGGCACAGTTTCAGCTTTTCTTACATGTCATGAAATTTAGAGAAACATTAGTGAGCCTATATCCCTCCAAAAAGCTTAAGAGATAGAAAAAGGAAAAAAAAATTGGAAATGACTATAGTAAATTTTAAACTTATTCATTGAAGTCATGTATATCATAACATAACTTCTTAGTTATTGTCACAGAAAAACAAGATGGAGTCATAATCCATTTCCCAAAATCAGACAATACTGCTTCAAACATTTAAGTTTCTACTATATGAAGAGCACCATGCTAAGCATGGTAGGAAACAGCATTCATATGAAAAAATATTGCTCTCAAGAAGCTTCCTGTCAAGTAGAAAGATAAGGCATATAGATTGTTCACAACAATCCAAAATACTACCTAGATAATTGCACTGAAGAATTGTAAATCAAAATGCTCTGTGAGTTCTGGGTGGAAAGGTCACTGCCAATTTGCATGAGGAAGGGAAATCCCAGAAAATCTTATTAAAGAAACAGTATTTGAGTTGTACTTTAACTGAAGGGTAGGAATTCAACAAGAGGGTGAGAGGAAGGACATTTCTGGCACACAGAACAACATGGATGAAGACATGATAGAGAAGGTATGCAGTGTGTGTGGGGTTGGGGGGAGCAGAACGAAATCTGTTATATCATGTTTTTTTTAATGTGTAGTATTTGAGTGTAAATACCTATAAAATTATGCTATTTATGTCAGCACATATAATACTAATAGTCTATATAGTACATATAAAATTGGAATCCAAAACCTGAAAATTAGACAATAGCATATTTTTCTTCATTTTAAATCATGTAGATAATATTCTCTAAATCAGCAATTCCAGGCATAAATAAATCCCCAAATATAAGCACCTAAGAAGGGGGAAATAAGAAATATCTTCTCTTATTTTTTTATAAGCTGAGGATAAAATTATATTTTGAATAATGATTTTTTTTCCCCCACAGGAGGAAGATGGGTAAATATATATATATATATATATTTGTGTGTGTGTGTGTGTGTGTGTGTATCGGTGTGCATTTGTGAAGAATGGTATTTACAGATCCCTCAGTGTGAACTTGAACTGAAGTTTCTGCAGCATAATTAGATGGATTCTGATACTTGATCATCTTGTGCAAAGAAATCTGAACTTCTCAGTATATTTCTTAGGCACTGGAATTGAACTTCAATTATCTAGTTCCAACTCAGTTGCAAAATATTCGAGAGGAAAAAAGAGAGTTATTTGTTTGGGCAAATTTCCAAATAATTTTAGAGAAGATACATTCAAGCATGACAAATTTTTTACTTAGCAAATTCAAGTTATCCTGAACTAGCCCCTTTGGAATAGAAGAAAGTAAAATTGATTTTTCTCTTTTTCTATTTTTAGATAATAGGGAGGAAAGATGTCACTTTTTATTAGTTAAAAAACTTCTTTCAAAAATTAAACACTTCTAAAAAGTTCAAAAGATAATTTTCAAGCATTTGAGTTGGTCCAGAAAACATTGTGAAAGTAACAACAGACAACACTTCAAGACATAACAAAAAGAAAACTTTCTTTGAAGTTTCTATCATCTATTTTTCAGTATCATAATCCACATTAAGTCTACCAACCAATCTTTTAGCTCAGGAGGAATATAATATATATGCATCTATACACATATATATTATATACATAATACACATAACATATTATTAATATATTAGTCACTTAATGGAACTAATAATTTAATATATTAATATTATGTTAATTGATATATTATGAATAAATAAACTATAAATATGGTACTTGAGAAATATGTATGCCTTTTGCAAATTATATTTCCTTCACTTTATCTACAAACCATAAATCAAGATGTCAGGGCACAATAAATTTAGACTTCAAAAAAAGTTAAGAGGTTAGGGACAGAGAAGTTGAAATGTAAATGAAAGTCTGTCCAGAAGCAAAGGGATCACTTAAAGTCTTTTATGGGGGCTAAAATTTAATAGCTTAAATGCATATGAAAAAGTCATCAAGGACAATAATCTTGTCCTATAGAATAGACTACCTCTGTTCCCAGCTGTTCATTTGCATAAAATATCAGTAGCAGTCTGGAAAATTAATTTGAATTGTCAACATAAGTAAGCGTGAAGTTTCTCACTAAAGGAACCAATTCTTCACAAGGAACAATTTTCAAATAGGTAAGGCTAGACTTCTGCTATTCCCTGCCTAAAAGTGAGCAACTTTAATGACAAGTCACTGAGAGAATTAAAGAGGAGTGGCTTCTGCCAATCCTAGGCTAAGCTTAATTATCCTTTTTGAAGGTGCAAAATAGTACTCCAGTTGAAAAGTACAATAAAACTCTTGCTCTATAGAGTGTAGTAACACACACAACTGATCCAGAGACTGGAGGTAGTAAGATAGCTGCCGATAAAAAAGTCCATAGGGATTTTCCAATAGTTTGACTATACCAATAGATATAACATGCCCCGTAAAAGGCCATGGGGCTAAGTGTTCTGCCTGGCCCAGTATTGCACGAGCCATGCACAGTGTCCAAACAACTTATCAAATCTAGCTCAGAAGTAAATCAACCTGTGCAATGGAGAAACTATATCATTTAGAGAAGAAACTCAGCTTAGCCAAATATAAACTGGAAATGCTATGCTGTGAGGAGGCAGCCTGGAGACTCTAGTAAAATTCAGGAAGACTCCAGAGAAAAAGAGGGCATTGAGTTCTGATGCTTCAGAGATGTTGTTTTCCTTGGTCATGGGCATTTCCTAACTTATTACCTCACTATCACTGTACTTAAAGTTCATGCTCACTCTCCCACACTGCTTGACTCTATGTGTATTTGTGACAGTGTGCCACAGATATTTGGGCAGGGTGGGGGGAGGTGTAGGGGTGGGTGATGCTCTGTAACTACTATTTTTGTCATATCTTTATAATAAATATATATATATTTTTAAAGATACTTGAGTCTACTTGCTGATTTTTATGAGGAACCACCATGGTGATGGTGTATACGCAAGGACCCCAACATATATAGGAGGGCCTGCGGTTCAGGTTCTTAGATCAGCTTTTCTAAAAGGAAAGCAACTTTTGAGGGATCAACAATCACTTTAATCAAGCACATATATATCGTCTGAGTTTTCATGGCAGGGAAAAGGGGGAGAGGAAGTGGGGAAATGGGAAAAGGGGAGAAATGGGGAAAGGGAGAAAAACTTAGTGACTTCCCAGTCCCATTTGGTATATAAAACTTCTTCTAAAAACTAAGCCACAAAGTAAAACTTCCCCTTAGAGTATTTATACACTTTTCAGAGCCCGAGGGCATCACAACTCTTGAGAACCAGTGCCTCATTGCTGTTGTTACTGTGTTTGTCCTTCCTTCTCAAAGAGGACCATGACATCAAGATGATGACATGACTTGCAGTTGATTTTGAACTGAGTGCGGGAGGGCTGTGCAAGGTCACAAACCTCACTTTCTTTTCCTGAGCCATATTGATCCAGTGGCCTGATACTCATCAGGATGGCTAGAGATGGCTCATGATGCAACGTGAGACCCTGGTCCTTTCTGGCTAAGGTGTTATAGCATTTTCACTTTGAGTGAGAAACACCCGTTCAATGAATAGGCTTCTTTAAGTGTGTATGTTTTTGGGAGTGTGTTCATTCTTTGTTGCCGAAGAAGACCAGGCCATCAGAGAAATGATGACATGATTTGCACTTGACTTTGTTTTGAGGGAGGGAGGGCTGTGCAGGTCACCAGCCTCACTTCTCCAGAGTCATCTGAATCCAATCCAGTGACCAGATATTCATCAAGATGTCTGGAAATGACCTACAATGAGGCAGTTGGGCTTAAGTGACTTGTCCGAGGTCACACAGCTAATGAGTGTCAAGTGTCTGAGGTGAGATTTGAATTCAGGTCCTTCTGACTCCTGCACTGGTGCTCTACCCACTGCACCACCTAGCTTCCCAGGCTTCTTTAAGTAGTGGCTCAAGGGATGCACCCTTTAATTAAAAAAAAAAACAAACTGGGAGGAGAAGACCCTCAAGATTCCTGGGTAAAGAGAAACAAGTCATTAGAAAATTAACCAAAGGTACTTGAGGCCTATTAATGGGCAGGGAAGAGCTAATTAACACTACAGATGGCTTCTGAGATTTAGTTTAGTAGAAGTTACCCAAAGGGTTTACTACTAACTAGTAGTCAAGGTAGCAGCCATCTCTTTCAGGACTCAACTTCCAAGTGCCAATGAATGAGTCCAGAGGAAGTGCTACAGATATATTCATGAATTAACCATTAGATGAAAGTCATCTAAATATTTTCTAAGCACTCTGCTAAACACTAAATATAGTGCCAACATAAAATCCAGATACTCCCTCCCCTCAAGGACCTTCAGTCCTTATTGGAGAGACATCACAAATGGAGTAAAGTTGCCAGGAGTTCTGTGCTACATAAAATTCATTAAGAAAGTAAGTAGAACAATAGAGATGTCCATTAGCATAAAACCTTTTCTAGAGGCAATGACTTGATAACAGTTCTTACAGGAAAAGGGAAAAAGCTAAGGTGGGAGGAGGGGGACATTCTTGAGAGTGAAGATGAAAATACATGGTACAAGGGACTACAGGGCCCAGTGACTTCTCCAGTGCATGACTGTTGGTTAGCTGGAAGGAATCAAAGAATTTAAGAGTTACAAGACATTTCAAAGGGCATCTAGTCCAACTTATACATGAAAGCCACCTCAATTCTAAGATAGTTGACAAGGGGTCGCCAGCCTCTGCTTAAAGATCTCAAAGAAGGAGGAACCTACAACTTCTCAAGCTGGTCCATTTCATTCATTATTAGGAAAGGACTGTGCTTTTTTGTTGGTTTTTCTGACATCAGTCCCAAATTTGTCTCTTTGTAACTTTTACTTGTGGCTCTAGGTTTAACCCTTTGGGACTAAGCAGGAGTCTCACACCTGTCTCACTCAACATTTCTTCAAATGTTTGAATACAGCCATCATACTGATCAGTTAATAATAATTTATTAAGTGTCAACTATGTGCCAGGAACTGGACAAAACACTGAAGACACAAAGAAAGGCAAAAGATAGTGCTTGTTTCCAAAGAGCTCAGCATCTAATGGGGGAGACAACATGGAAACAACTAAAGTTATCCTTTCCACATTATGGGGCTTAGGGATGCAGCACTCCTAAAATCTGGAAAATCCATGTAAAATATTTTGGCTGTCCCTTTATACCAGAGAAGTCTGAATTTTTTTTTCTTTTTCTTTTTGTGGGGTATTTACAGTACATATTTGAAGCTACAGTAGGGATAACAAAGTAGAAAGGAAAAGATTGAAAATAACCCCTTTCTAAAACCATAGTGCCCAGAATTGAAGACAATACCCCAGTTGAAGTCTGAGAAAGATTTCTTCAGTGTTTTGTTCAGTTCCTGGCACATAGTTGACACTTAATAAATTATTATTAACTGATCAGTATGATGGCTGTATTCAAACATTTGAAGAAATATTGAGTGAGACAGGTGTGAGACTCCTGCTTAACCCCAAGGGCTAAACCCAGAGCCACAAGTAGAAGTTGAAGAGGCAAATTTTGGGACTGATGTTGGAAAAACCAACAAAAAAGCACAATCCTTTCTTAATGATGACTGGAATGGACCAAACTGAGAAGTAGTAGATTCCTCCTTCTTTGAGATCTTTAAGAAGAGGCTGGTGACCCCTTGTTGAGTACGTCAGAGTTGAGATGGCTTTCATGTTGGACTAGATGACCTCTGAAGTGACTTGTAACTCTTAATGTAGCCCAAGATCTCATTTTTTTTTTTTTTACCTGCCACGTTATACTAAGTACTCACATTGAACTTAGAGTTCAGTAAAAACCCAAATCATTTTTTTCAGGCCCATGGTTAGCTATTCATGCCTCTTCCATCTTACACTTAAGAAGTTGTTATTATTGTCATTGCAGCTAATGTAAGACTTTACATTTATCCTTACAGATTTATATCTTTTTAGATTCAGCCCCAAATCATAGCCTATCAAAATTCTTCTGAGTCATAAGTCTGTCACTCACTATGTTAACTATCTCTCCAGGTTTGTGTCATCTGCAAATCTGAAGAACTTACTGTCTATGCTTTTATTCAGTCATTGATCAAAAAAAAAAATAAAGAAAAGAGACTAACATGAATTCCTAGGGTACTCAAATGTGTAATACCTGCTCTATGATATTAAACAATTAAATCATTGAATCCATCCTTCCAATCAGTTTTGAATCTAACTGATTTAATTTCCATCCTCTTCATAAGAATAGTATAAGAAACTTCATTAAGAGTTTTCCTAAAATCTCAGAACTTTAAGTTCCTAGTTATGATCTAGAGTCAGCTAGGTGACATGATGTATGAAGGACTGTTATAAATTGAATCAGGAGGAAAGTCTTGAGTCCAAATCTGACCTGAGAGGTTTTCTTATTGTTATTTCAATTTTGTCCAACTTTTCATGATCTCATTTTGGGTTTTCTTAGCAAAGATACTGGAATGGTTTACCATTTCCTTCTCCAGCTCATTTTATGGACAAGGAAATTGAGGCATGTTTGGTTAAATGACTAGTATGTATCGAAAACTAAATTTAAATTCAGGAAGATTAGTCTACCTACCTCCAGGCCCAGTATCTTCTCCACTGTACCACCTAGCTGCCCAGTGACTTAAACTCTGGCCAAATCACTTTAACTCTGTTTGTTTCAGTTTTCTCAACTTTAAAATTGGGATAATAATAGTAACTACCTCCCAGAATTATTCTAAGATCTTTCTAAAATGCTTTCTGAACTTTAAGTCACTATATAACTGCGAGCTATTGTTAGTAGCTTAGTTATCCTGTCCCCCTCCCTCACAAAAAAGGAAATATTAGTTTGCTAAGCCAAATTCTTAATGAAGCTGTCTCTTTTTCATCATCAATTCCTTTTCTGGATTTTTGCCAAGCATTTTTTTAGTGACATAACTCTCAGGATAATATTTATCCTTCTCCAAGTTTATATAAGTTCTTTTCTTTTCTAAGATCATGCCAATATCATTGACATTAAAATAAATGAACAAATGCATTTGACAGTTCCTTTTTTGGGGGGGAGGGACAGAGCCAAGATGGTGGAGGGAAGCCAGGAAGTTGCCTAATCTCTCCCATTTTCCCTCAGAAATAACATTAAATCAGGCTTCTAAATAGATTCTGCAGTGATAGAATGCAGAAAAAGACACAGTGAAACAGTTTTCCAGCAAAAGGTAAATTAAAAGGATCTCAAAACCATGTCCAGGAAATGCAGCAAGAGTCTCTTAGTCATAACACAGATAAGCAACTGAGGCTCCTCAGTCCTGACTGAGCAGTCTAGTGGCACAGCAGGCCATCTGTGAGACCTGCAGTCCCCATGGATACGTGATTTAGACATAAACAGTGATACCATAAGCAAATTAGCAGAGAAAGGAATAATTTACCTATCAGATATACGGAGAAGAGAAGAATTTGTGATCAGACAAGAGACAGAGAACGTAATAGAATGCAAAATAATAATTTTTAATTACATTACATTAATTACATTAAATTCAAAAGGTTTTGAACAAACAAAACCAATGCAACCAATATTAGAAAGAAAGCAGAAAGAAGGGAAACACATTTTTACAGCCAGTGTTTCTGATAAAGTCCTCATTTCTCAATTATATAGATAAAGGAATCAAATTTGAAGAATACAAGGAAGGTAGAACCAAGATGGCAAAAAAAAAAAAAAAAAAAGGCAAGGACATACCAGAGCGTTACTCAACTACCCCTCCTAATATCTTTATAAAATGACTCTAAACAAATTGCAGAGCAGCAGAACACAATTAAAGAGAAAACAGAGTGAAACAAATTTCTAGCCCAAGTCAACTTGGAAAGTTGGCAAGAAAGGCACCAGAGTGAGACAGGAGCATAGTCCAGCATAGGCTGCGCTAGTAAATCCAGAGTAGTCCTTAAGGCTACTGAATTACTGGCATCAGTGGTAATTTCCAGATCTCTAGACCCGTAGATAACAAAGACAACTTAGAATATCAACAGGAAGGGTCTGCTGTACTTGAGTGAGAGTGGAGCAGAGTCCAGCTGCAGTGGCAGCAACAGCGCCTGCTTACAGGGCTCTCAGATCACATAGATGGTAAGGGGTCAAAAAACTGGTCAAAAGTGGATTAGAAGGGTCTTTTTTGCTAGCTCTGTTGTAGGACTCTGTTGCTTTACTTACACCCAGATCCAGGTCATAGAACTAGATGGCAGTCCCAAGGCAAAAAGGAGCACTAGCACAGCAGAGCTTACAGTCACAGTGGAGTGGGTCCCCTCTGCATTTCCAGGGCAGAAAAGGGTGCTTGTGACCAGAGTACAGGCCAGAAGAGTAGTGAACACCTCTCCTTAGATCAAACCACCTTGGAAGAACTGAAAACTTACAGATCCCTAGCAGCTAAAAACAGCTGCACAAAATTCCTGAAGTTTGGGACAGTGTGCACTCCATCTTGGAAGCAGAGCCCTAATTTAACCAAGAGTTAAAAGTTAAATAACTGGGGAAATGAGCAAACAATGGGAAAAAAAACTATAGAAAATTATGGTGACAAGGAAGATCAAAACACACACTTAGAAAGCGAAAACAAAGTCAAAACCCCTTGTTATTACTGGATCATCAATTGGTGTCAGAGTAGGGACAACATGTTGAATAGCAGTCTTGGCTAGTTGATCAACATGTGTGTTGTATTCATATTCTGGTGTGGTGAGGGCCATGTGAGCATCTACATGAAAAGTTGACAAATTAGTAATGAAAGACATGTCCCATATATCTTCCCCTAATTATTTCCCCAGACTTGTGTGCTATTAATTTCCTAATTTTCCCAATTTTTATTTTCCCACATGAGCATCCATGTAGCCAACCCATTAGCTACCACCCATGAATCAGTGAATATATGATACTGTCCTCCTTGTTCTGTTTTGATAGCTTGGTGCACTGCCATAAGTGCAGTATATTGACTGTTTCCACGTATCACAGTATGCCTAACACATGGGTTATAGGTTACTGCTTTCTGATATCTTTTGTGGGCCATATATTTTGCTGTCCCATCAGTAAACCATGCATGTTTTTTTTGTTCTGCAGTTAATCCATCATAGGCCTCATTCATTTTACCAAGGACAGTATCAACTATAGATTCATGTGAAGCAGAAACTCCACTTTTGCCTCTTTTAGATCTATTTTGAATATACCATTTCCATCTAATTATGCTAGGTTCCCGGGCATGTCCAATTCCTATGAGAAGCTGGGGTACTCATTACTGCAATTGAAATGGAAAGATCTTTCTCATTCATTAATAGGTCCATGTGTTAAATCATCTAGAAGCCTAAGTCATATGTGGTGGGAGGAGCTTGCTGATCAGGTAAAACAAGAAGGGTGGAACAGTATGAGGAGGAAGTAGATGAGTGTGGTCAGGGCACAGGAGAGAGGACACAGACAGGCAGGCATGGCAAGGCTCAGGATCATGAGTGTTTGCCTGTGAGAAGGTCCTGGCAGAGGTGGGGAGGCTTGGGAATGATATTTCCCCTGTGGTGATCATGTTTATTGACTTCTTGGCTGCCATGAGAGATTTAATTTTCTGGTTCTGGGATTTGGCTTTCTGGTGTCTAAATAAATGTTACTCTTCTGTCTTCTACATGGAGACTCTTTTCTACTTTGTGATTGAGAACTATGCCTGCATATCCATAGGCACCACCTGTGCTGTGAATATTGCCTCGACAATACAATTACCCAGGACATAATTGGAATTTCAGACCTCCCATCCTTTGCTTTTCATATGCTCAATTAAAAGTGTCAAACTCTTCTCCACTTCTTCTATAGTTTTTCTTTGTATCATAACATCATCTATGTAGTGGGCAAGCTGTACACCAGGTAGCTCTAATTCATTCAAATGTTCAGCCACCGTCCTATGACAAATAGTGGGGCTATGTAGATATCCTTGTGGCAAGCATGTAAAAGTATATTGTTGGCCCTGTCAAGTGAAAGAAAATTGGTCCCATTGTTCCAAATCTATGGGGAGAGTAAATAAAGCATTGGCTAAATCAATAGCTGCATACCAAGCTCCATCTTATTTCTGAATCTTTTCTATTAAGGTAATGGTATCTGGAACAGCCGCATCCAAGGGAAGAGTGACCTTATTCAATTGTCTATAATCCACTGTCATCCTCCACATCTCATCTGACTTTTGTACTGACCAGACAGGACTATCCCATCAGTGGTTGTAGGGACTAACACTCCTCACTCAACATATTCCTTTATAGTATTAGTAATTTCATCTTGCCCATCTGGCACACAATACTGCTTTAAATAATAACTTTAGAAGGTTCAGGTAAAGTGATTGGGTCCATTTTTATTTTACCTACTAAAGCTGTATTAATTCCTATCTTCCTTCCTGCAAATTGGTATGTCCTCTCAGGTAATTTAAGGTCATACCTCTCAATATATCTATTCCAATGATATATTCAGGAGTGGGTACAATTACCACAACATATCTCTGATTTTTGTCATTAGTTTGACTTGTCTGGCTGATATTTCAGCACCTCCTAGTCTTATGATGGTGATAGGAGTTCCATCTTTAAACTTACCAGGGTTTCCATATCTAAGTGAGGCCTCCTCCCCAACATCTAATAATGCCCTAGTTACATTATTTGATCCATTTTTCCAATCTATGGTCAAACTGATATGGGGTCTGTAATTTCATCAGTGAATTTCTTTAATCTGAGATGAGGCTTGGACAACTTCCTATTTTCCCTGAAGGTGCAACAAACTTGGATACAAGAATTCAGTAGGATCTATAGGGGCAGTTCTTACTTCTCTATTTTGTCCAGTATCAAGTTCCTTTTCTCAGTACATTCTGTATAGTTCATTAGTTGGAATATCATCTATGCTTCCAAACTCTACCCCTGCTCTCAAGATAGCATAAACAATTCTTTCCTTGTCAATTTGTTCTGATTTTGAATCCTCTTACTGTTTACTCTTCTTTCTCTAGGAAATCTGACTTTTCCCCAGTTCCCTAAGTCACTTAACTGTGAAATCTTGTCTAGCACCTCCAAAATAGGGTGCCCTATTTCTGAATCATTAGATTCAAAATTAAGTGCTTATAAGCAGGAGGAGTTGTCTTCACTAATATATTCCTATGGGAAACAACAAAGTGGGTATCATAGCATGTATCTACACTTCAGATCATTATGGTAGTCTTCATTACCTTCTCCTTTAACTTTCTTATACAGTTCCTAAGTGAATACCAGGGTCTGTCTATCCTAGGCCACAGACTCAGTAGGACACTTCCTACTGCAGCCTTCTGCAGCCAAAACTAATGCATCAATTGTATTGTTACATCCTTACATATTGTAATCTCTAAAGCCTTGTTGTATAAAAGAATTCTGACAAATACCTATACATTTCAGGCAATACACACTCTCTACAGATACTCCTCAGGCCCCTTCATCATTGATTTTCACCATCCAAGATATTAATGATTCTTCCATCCTTTCGGTGAACTGACTCAAAATTTCTCTTGCATCTTGCTAAATAAAATCCTTAATTTAGCAATTTAAATTGCTATTACAGTGATATAAACATGCTGTAAATCACTATTGATTAGAGAAATGAAAATTAAAACAACTCTGAGGTACACCTCATGTTAACTAACATGACAGAAAAGGAAAATGATAAATGTTGGAGATGTGGGAAAATTGAAACACTACTAATGCGTTGTTGGTGGAGTTGTAAATTGATCCAGTGATTCTGGAGAGCAATTTGGAACTATGTCCAAACAAAACTATACATATCTTTTAATTCAGCAATACCAGTACTAGGTCTGTATTCCAAAGAGATCACAAGAAGAAGAAAAAGGA
The DNA here is from genome assembly GCA_023548195.1 of Bettongia penicillata ogilbyi. Lineage (NCBI taxonomy): Eukaryota > Metazoa > Chordata > Mammalia > Diprotodontia > Potoroidae > Bettongia > Bettongia penicillata. The sequence continues at coordinate 1,234,346 of JAJHZJ010000318.1, read as the reverse complement.
CCCACATATACGAAAATATGTATAGCAGCTCCTTTAGTAATGGTAAAGAATTGGAAAATGAAGGGATGCCCATCAATTGGAGAATGACTAAATAAATTGTGATATATGAATATGATGGAATACTATTGTGCTCTAAGAAATGATAAATAAATTATGATATATGAATATGATGGAATACTATTGTGCTCTAAGAAACGATAAACATATTTCAAAAAACCTGGACTTACCTGAACTGATGATGCTAGGTGAAGTGAGCAGGACTAGGAGAACTTTATATACAGTGACAGCAATGTCATGTGATGATCAACTATGATAAACTTAGGTCTTCTCAGCCATACAATGATCCAAGACAAGTGCAATGGCCTGGTGAAGGAAAATGCTGTCACTATCCCAAGAAAAATATGTGGAGTCTGAATGCAGATTGAAGCTTTTTCATTTGATTTGTTTTGTTTGTTTTTTCTTTCTCTTGGTTTCCCCCTCTTGTTCTGGTTCTTCTTTCACAGCATGATTAACATGGAAATAAGCTTAAGACAAATGTATAACCTGCTTGATTGCTTCCTGCCTTGGGAACAAGGGAGGAAAGAAAGGGAAAAAATTTGGAACTCAAAATATTACAAAAATGAATGTTGAAAACTATTTTTTGTATGTAATTGGGAAAAATGCTACTAAGTGGGAAAAAGAAAAAAATATTTCAGAATCAAAGAATATGGTTTATTTGGTCCAGATGACTAAAATTCCTTATAGACTGTCTGGGATTCTCTTCTTATCTATCTTGGCCTCATTAAAGGTGTCATTCCCTGCATACTTCTTAAACAGGCCTATTCAACGAATGGGTGTTACCTCACCCTAAAGGGCCCAAAGTCTTCTGGTGCATCCTGGGTCATCTCCAGTCATCCTGATGAATATCTGGTCACTGGATTCAGATGACTCTGGAGGAGAAGTGTGGCTGGTGACCTGCACAGTCCTCCCTCACTCAAAACAAAGTCAAGTGCAAGTCATGTCATCATTTCTCTGATGGCGTGTCTTCTTCAGCAATGAAGGATGAACACAATCTTGGATTTTGATTCCTGGCTGGAAATTTTTTGTCATTTCTTTTTCATCCTACTTTATGGAAGGAAAAGCAAGCAAAATTAGTTAAGAAGCTCTGCTTTCTCTCTCTTCTAAGTTATCATTATTCCATCCACTGAAGACAAGTCTCTTATTCCCTCTTTGACCCTCCTTTGTCTTCAACATAAGAAAAAAACAACAAGAACAACATAAAATACCTGGAATAATTCTTAGGACCGGCACTGTAGAAAATAAGCAAAATGAAAGAATTACCTGCTTTTCTTCCTAGGATTACAAATTGGTGAATTAATAGATTGTAAGAGTTGGAAACTGTTAACATTGAGGTCAAATGTAGACATCAATTATGGGATTATTCTATCTTTGATTTATTTAAAGGTTCTTTGTAAAAATGATCATTCATAATGTTAGAAATTCTGTGATCTATAATTAGTAGCAATCATTATAAATGAATAACTGTACTGTTTGATGCATATCTTGTATTTTCACAAGTGTTCCACATAATGTCTGAGTGATACTTTAATTTTACAATGGGGTCATAATCTCATCCATGTAGTTATTCTTTCCAGCATGGATGATCGCAAACTATTCACACCTTTTCTACCACTATGACTCTTGTCCATATACTTTCATTAAGTCCTCTGAAGGATATCCTCCAATAAATGGAAGGCATTCCTCCAAGTATTTGAATATTATTTGTGTAGCAAGGCAGCAATCAGACTATCCATTTCTTTTTGTCCTCACTTTCTTTAAAAAAAAAAATGTGTATCATCTTCCCTAATTATACAACTTTTATGTCATAAAATAAGATCATAGACTTTGAAGAAATCTTTGAAGCCCCTAGTTCAATAACCTCATTTTATAGATTGAGAAACTGATAGATATGATCACATATGAGAGATCAGATATGAGTAACAGGGAGTATCATATATGAGATTTGAACTCATGTCCTTTGATTCCAGGTAATTTTCAAATCTTTGTTGTTAACATGATAGAACCATAAGAATTAAGATTTCTCTTTATGGAATTTACAATTTTGATTCTTTGTAGATTGACCATGCATTGAAATCATATAGCATCATGGAAAGAATGTTGGTATTAAGATGTGCTTTTAGAGAACAACTTGAGGTAATTCAAAGAACATCACAATTTCTCGAATGTAATAAAAAGTGTTCTAGTTTTTATATTCAGTGAAGTTGATTAATTATCTGCAGAATTTGTCCAAGATAGATGTTCTGAAGGACCAGTTCATTGTTCTATACATCAAACTACATAGCATGGAATGGACAGTAGGCATTTTTCTTATACTTGTTTTAATTTTTGTCTGCAACTTTTCCTATTCCCTATATATATTGTTAGTTCAAACTCTGAGAAGTTATTTTAGATGCCTTTCAGAATTATCAGGCTTGATGAAAGCAACTTAATATCATTAACAAATATAAATGAAAGATGTCCCCAAAATTTAAATGTATACTAAAACTTTGTATATTGAAAACCTCAGTATCTGTAAGGAATCCTTCTTTCATTTGGATTCTATGACTGATATGTTCAACAATACCATTAACAAAAATATATCTCCCTATTTTGTGCATCACTTGATATCACCAGATAGTCAAAGTTATCTCTCCTTTACATCTATCTGGAATCTAGTTTGATCACAGCATACACACGACATGCAACTTGTTAGGTAGAGTGCTTAACCCTGCGTTTTCCATATGGTCTTGTTTGTTGTTGCTGTTGCTTAAATTATAATTAACAAATAAGTGCATTATGGAATCTTTGAGATTTTCAATATCTGAGTGAAAAAATAACTTTGTTTTTGTAACTATTTTCTAATCCTTCAGAGAGATATCTTGAGAATGACTTCTACAATGCTTATAAAGCTATATCATCTGTAACATCATCTTCTTCTTGTTATCCTTTGTATTTATTTCCATTTCTATTTGTTCACAGAACATTTAAAAAAACTGAGGTGATAGGATATAAATTGAAAAGTTTCATTTTCATTTATGGAGAAAAGATTTTACTATGGAAATCCTCAGAAGTCTATTTCACCATTTCTTTTCCTTTCTCCCCATCCTTTCCCTTCATCTCTAAATACTTTACAGATGAGTGGTCTTAAAAGGGTCTCATATTCTTCTTTATATGAACTCTTTTTTCCTCTACTGATTCTCCCTGTTTTAGGAATTAATACTGTTCAAAATCTTCCACCATTCTCCTTCATAACTGTTATTATTATTATCTTGCAAATAAGTTTATAGTCTATACTAACATTGTATTTTATTGTCATACTTTTTTGTTTGGAAAGGAAATTGACTGCTGACTGACATTATTCTAGTCTCTTTTAATTTCTTCATTGTGATATAAACATATACATTTTTGTGTATATATCAACATGAGCATACTTTTATACATACAAGTATGTGCATGTATGTATGGATATGTATGTTAAATTTCTTTGGTAAATGCTGGTAGCCCATGTTGATGTATTTTATTTCTTTTTCTGTATCTGATTTTTACTTTTTTGAGGATTTACTTTTTAGGAGGATTAGATATTTTATAATTATTAGCCATATCTTTCCACAACTTTTACTCATTTTTCTCATTTGATATTATTTTTTATTTGTCCTAATAATTAGATGATCTGATTATTGTAGCTAAGAAATAACGAAGAAAATCTATTTAAATCAGCCCCACCTATAGAACTAGTTGATCAAAGACTTTCAATTAGAAACTTCTTGGTAATATAACAGTCTTCTCTTCAAAATAGAAATTTATATTCAATAAACCTGCCTCAGCATGTTTCTGACCTCTGGGCATCATTAAATATGGAAGAAAAGAGAAAATAAATTTAGACAGCCTTCTGTTGAGAAAGAAATACATTTTTAGTTTCATCTAGATTCACAGGCAGGCAGATAATGTCTGCATTTAATTATTACCTTTATTCCTAACTGTAGATTATGAATTGTCTTCAAATCTAAACCACAGAAATATTATTTAACAGCAATCTCATTGATTTTAATAGGAAATTCAAATATATGATGGCACAAATTCATATGACTAACCAAACTAAGATACTATTTATCACAGACATTATAGAAGGCTATGTGATTTTGTGGTATGTTTGAACTTGAAAGACTGGGGTTCTGTCATTTACCAGCTACTTAAGTGTCAAGTTACTTAGTCTTACACTTGAGATGGTAAGTGATTTGTAAAATATAATAACACTATTGACACTGCTCTCCTGCTAGAATTGTTTTTAGGAAAGTGTACTGTAAGTAATCACAGGTTAAACCAAGGTGAGCTGTATAGGAATTACTAGAAAGACTTACTTGGAGATGAATGATGAAAACCATCAATCACGTTAATTTAAATATTATTTCAATGACCATGATCTCATTTGAAAGATCTCTTTATTACTTGGTTTGCATGTCTTTATAAAAGGCTATTCCCCTGCTTTCCCACTCTTTTATTATTTTTTTCTTTTCTCCTATTTGTCTTTGTTTTTGTAAATTAAAATTTCAAAATTAGCAGATTAGTGATTGATTTCATTACAAAAAGTGCCAGTAACATTTTAGAAATTCAGTCAAATATTATGTTTAACTTTCTAGGAAGGATTCTTTAATATAATTTATTTATCTTTCAGTTTTCAATATTCACTTCCACAAGAATTTGAAATCAAAATTTTTTCAGCATCTCTCCCCACCCCCCTACCCCACAAGAGTATGTACCCTATCCACCCCTTCCTCCAGTCTGTCTTCACTTCTATTACCCCCCCCATTCTGTCATCCTTTTTTCATCCCCCTCCCCTCTATTTTCCTGTAGGGCAAATAGATTTCTATACCCCATTGCCTGTACATCTTAAGTCCCAGTTGCATGCAAAAACAATTTTTAACATTCATTATTAAAGCTTTGAGTTCCATCTTCTCTCCCTTCCTACCTCCCCATCAACCCTCATTGAGAAAGCAAACAATATAGGTCATACATGTTTAACTATGCAAAACACTCCCATAATAGTTATGTTTTGAAAGACTAATCACATTTCCCTCTGTTTTGTTCTGTCCTCTATTTATTCCATTCTGTCCCTTGACCTGTCCTCCCACAACAGTGTTTGCTTCTGATTATCCTTTTCCCCATTTTGTGGTCCTTTCTATTACCTTCCCTCTCCTATCTCCTTCTGCCTTCCTGAAGAGTAAAATAGGTTTCCATATCCAATTGAGTGTGCGTTATTCCCTCCTTAAGTCAAATCCCATGAGAGTAAAACTCACTTATTCCCTTTCATCTCCCCCTCTTCCCTTCCATTGTAAAAGTTCTTCCTTGCTTCTTTTATGTGAGGTGATTTGCTACATTATACCTCTCTCTTTCTCTTACTCCTTGTACATTCCACTCAACAGTAAATTTTGTTTTTAGGTATTCTCTCTTCATATTCAGCTCACCCTGTGCCCTCTGTGTGTGTGTGTATGTGTGTGTCTATGTATGTGTGTGTATATAAAGACATGTATACATACATATATGTGCCCTTGTACATATACATACCTACAAATATATAACGTATGCATATATGCATATACATGCATATCTCCATATATATAATATATGTGAGTGTGTGTGTGTATAATATTCCTTCTAACTACCCTAATACTGAGAAAGGTCTCATGAGTTACAAATATCATCTTTCTATGTAGGAATGTAAACTGCTCAACTCTAATAAGTCCCTTATGGCTTCTCTTTCCTGTTTACCTTTTCAGGTTTTGAAAGACCAATTTTCTATTCAGCTCTGGTCTTTTCAACAAGAATGCTTGAAAGTCCTCTATTTCATTGAAATTTCATTTTTCCCCCTGAAGTATTATACTCAGTTTTTCTGGGTAGGTGAGTCTTGGTTTTAATCCTATCTCCTTTGACATCTGGAATATCATATTCCAACCCTTCAATCCCTTAGTGTAGAAGTTGTTAAATCCTGTGTTATCCTGAATGTATCTCCACAGTACTTGGATTGTTTCTTTCTTGCTGCTTGTAATATTTTCTCCTTGACCTGAGAACTCTGGAATTTGACTATAGTATTCTTAGGAGTTTTCCTTTTGGTGTGTCTTTCAGGAGATGATCAGTGAATTCTTTCCATTTCAATTTTACCCCTTGGTTCTAGAATATTGGGGTAGTTTTCACTGATAATTTCTTGGAAGGTGATGTCAAGATTATTTTTTTGATCGTAACTTTCAGGTAGACCAATAATTTTTAAATTATCTCTCCTGGATCTATTTTCCAGATCAACTGTTTTTCCAATAATATATTTCACATTGTCTTCTATTTTTTCATTCTTTTGGTTTTGTTTTATAGTTCCTTGATTTCTCATAAAGTCATTAGCTCCCAACTACTCCATTCTAATTTTTAAAGAATTATTTTGTTCAGTGAGCTTTTGGACCTCCTTTTCCATTTGGCGAATTCTGCTTCTTAAGGTATCCTTCTTCTCATTGAGTTTTTGGACCCCTTTTACCATTTGGGTTAATCTATCTTTAAAAGTGTTATTTTCTTTAGAATTTTGGGTCTCCTTTAGCAAGCTGTTGACTTGTTTTCCATGGTATTTTTGCATCACTCTCATTTCTCTTTCCATTTTTTCCTCCACCTCTCTTACTTGATTTTCAAAATCCTTCCTGAGCTCTTCCATGGCCTGAGACCATTTCATATATTTTTTGGAGGCTTTGGATGTAGGAGCCTTGACCTTGCTATATTCCTCTGCTTTGATCTTCCTCTGATTATATGCTTTGCTTTTCCTCATCTGAAAGGATGGAAGAAAATACCTTTTCACCAAGAAAGTAACTTTCTGTAGTCTATATTTTTCCCCTTTGGGGGCATTTTCCCAGCCAATTACTTGATTTTGAATCCTTTGTCAATCAGTGGCTATATTACCCTAGACTTCAAAGCTTTTGTTCAGCTGCTCTCTGAGATGTCTCTAGAGACTTGTAAATTCTCACTTCCTCCAAAGTGGCATAGTCAAGGAAGAGGTGTATACTCCTCTCTGGGCTGCACTCTGGGCTGTAAGCACCCACAAGTACTTTTCTCTGCCCTGGAACTGTGAGTAACATTCACTCTCCACAGTCACCATCAGCTCTGCCATGCCAGCACTCCTCCTCATCCCAGGACCACCACTTAGAACAGAGACCCAGATTAGTCATTGCAGCTCGATTCTCTCAGGGTCTGTAGTTGGAGGCCTCCAGAAGCAGCCACTGCCATAGCTGTGGCCGCTGCTGTGCTGCAACTGGGATTTGGCAGACCATGCCTCCCTCTCCCCCAGGTGAAAGAGCCTTCTTATTGACCTTTGAAGCTGTCTTAGCATTTGTGGATTGAGAAAGCAGCAGCTGCCAGTAGTTCAGTGACCTGAAGCCAGCTCCAGTCCTGTCTCTGCTGGTCCAGCCCATGTTGGGCTGAGCTTCTTTCTGAGCCCAGTGTGATAGACCCTTCCTGTTGGCCTTCCAGGTTGTCTTAGGCTGGAAACCTGTTTCACTCAGTCATTTTTTAGCTTCTGCTGCTCTTCAATTTGTCAGTTTTCAGTGAGTTTTAAAAAGGTATTTCTTCAGTGTTTTTATCCAGGGTCTCAGAATCATAGAGCTCCATCATACATTGTAACATCCATAATGAGCTATTTGATGACAGAACAACAAACCCAGGTGAAAATGAAGAACAAACAAAAGTAGATTCCATAACCTCTAGAGAATAGAGACAACAGACCTAGTACAGACCTAGTAAAGTCATGAATAATCCTTGTGTCTTAATGTGATTTTTCTTACTGAAAGGAATACATACATTTCTGCCAATGTTTGTCTTTATTCTTACATCCTTATCCTTAGCCTACATTCATTTCTAACAAATTACATCTCTCATTAGATTCTCACACACATATTACCTTGATTACTTGAAGCATCTCTGAGTCACTAAGTGTGAATATTCCCTTTATTCACTAATATTTCATTCCCTTTAAAACTACTCATTCTTGTCCAGGTTTTCCCATAAATTTTCCATGATATTTTTAAGTTCTATATCAGGGATCTTCCTCTAGTTTCTGTGGTATGACAAGATAATAAAACTTTGGTATTCAGATTTTTCTCCTAACATATTTGATTCTCACGATATAATTGACTCCTCTGCTTTTTTTTTATCTTATATGTCCTTGTTAATATCCCTTAATTTTCATCTGGCAACAAGTAATATTGCATCATGGTGTCATCTATTTATAACCCCCATATATCTTTCTTTTTTGTTTACATTTTCTTTTAGTTAACTGGTGTAAATGCAAGCTAGTTGAAAAAGACCAATCTAAAATAGACTAATTGCTGCAAAAGGAATCCTTTTTAAAAGAATATGATTTTTCTCTAGACTCCAAAGGGAGAAAAAAAGACAGATGAAAGTTATTTGAACTGTACAGAAAGAGAAGAAAATTCTGAAGTTGACTGGAAGGCATTTGATCTTCTAAAGAAGGACAGGTATTGACTTTGAATGGGAGAAAATTAGGAGAACTTCAGGAAAAGGTGAAGAACAACTGAAGGAGGAAGTTTCAATATGAAGGACTAATTCTAAAGGAAGAATGGAAAGATTCCTTGATAAACAGCCAAAAAGAAAGTAATTGATAAGAAAAGATAAATAACAAAAGGCAAATAAAGCAAAAACAATTAAAACAAATTGTAAGAAGTAAAAATTAGTAAGAGGCTATAAAATTTTTCTTCCAAGAAAAGAAAAAGAAGTTGAGTATGATAGAGAAGTGTTTAAAGAGGACTAAATGTAAATGTCTAAAAGAGATGAGTGGGTGACTTGTAGAAATCCACAAGAATTTTAGAAAAACAATAAGAAAAAAACAATGGATAAGGAATCACCAGTATAGATGAGGAAATTTTAAGTTTTGCATTAAAAAAAAACAACTATCCACCATTTCAAATAATATTCCAAAGTGTAATAGTTACCTCCAGAAATTGTGGTCCCTGTTCTTAAAGAAAGACCTTCAAGCACTATTGGGATGACTCATTAGGGAATTTTTCCTCCCTTTGTTATGAACTAGACTAGATGACTGCTGAGTTCCAAGAGTGGAATTCTAAGATTCTATAAATCTATTTGATTACCTAATAGGAGGTACAGGTCTGGTTGGTCTTTATGGAATATCAGATATTTGAATTAATGTTGGAATTGCTTTTCATCGTCTGATCTGCCCCATGTTTTAAATGTATTTTATACAGTGTATCCAAAAATTTTTAGTGTAGTTTTAAGCTTCACAGATTTAAATTTAATAGGCCCACTTATATTCAAATATATTGTCCCTCCTCTACATATTTTTTACAGCATATATTTTAATGGTAAAGATGTATTTGGAAATCCAAATATTTTCTGTTTTTGCTGAGATGTAATAAGTACACCAAGGTTCAATAAATCTTCCCCACATATTCTATCTAGTCTATGTTCTGATGTTATGGTCTGTGATCAGTTTTATTATCATTAACAATACCTTCACACTTTAGGTTTGCAAAGTCCTTTTCATAATTATCTCATCTGATCATCAGAAACAACTCTTTGAGACAGGACACTAAAAACAAAATAAAACAAAAAAAAACCTAACAGGGTAAGTAAGGGTAAATGACTTGTCCAAGGTGATTTAATAAAGGTTGAAAATGGGAATTTGTCATGTTTTCTGTCTTTTAAAATCCAATATTCTTTCCCTTAATTACTTATGCTTTAGTTTCCTTTTTATTTGTAACTATTTTTCCTGATTCCTGAATAACTTCTAAGCCCCCCAAAATCACAGTAATAACAATATTTCATTTGTATTGTTTACTTTATATAACATTTCTTTCTCTTGGATTCTTTGAAGGCTCACCTAGAATAATGTTACGTCTGTATTTACTATAATGAAATCTCTTCCAAGATATCTAGTAATCTACTACTACACTTACATATACAATTTATAAAAATTAATCCATTGTTTGGAGTTATAATATCCAGAAAAGGTGGACAAATTTCATCTGTGAATGGCATTCATTTACTTTCAGGAAAGCCATGCAAGAGTTTAAGAAGAACATCGTACAACACAATGCTAAAGGATATTACTTCAAATGATTTTCTTTTTGGTTAATAATATTAATTTTATTTTTTCCAAGGGAAAACATGGAAGTTACTGTATCAAGTATTTAAGAAAGCATCCTTTATACAAAACCAAGATTAACTGCAACTACTATTGGATTTCCTACTTTAAGAAGTTTCAACCATTTATAAAATGTCCGCCAATCAAGGACAAGGTATTAACTGTGCAACACTTCAGGAAGCAAGTTAATGCTTCCACTTATAAATTCCATTCTTTGCAGATTTTTGCAAATAGCTACATTTGTTCAGTTGGACAATAACCCTTGCTAATCACATATTGCTCTCCAATAAAATACATCAGTAATGATTCATTCAGAGCAACCTTGGACTTTGTGGGAGGGAAATGTTTTAGATAGAACCTACATTGTAATGTATTTAATCAATGCCTATATTTTTGAGTGGAACACAAGGTTCCATACAGATGCCTGAATATAGGAAATTAAGATAAGGCTGCTACTTTACACTGTCTTTTATCTTGATTTGGATACCCACTCAACATTGTACTGTGGCTTAAGGGTGCTTATGACTTTCTATCCTTAATTCAGACTCTAAGTTTCGAAATGAAAATGTCAAGGAAAGAATAAAAGCACCAAGAGTCAAGCAAGAATCTACAATTTTGAAGTACTTAAAATCTGAGGGATGTGTGTGTGTTTGTATGTGTGTGTGTGTGTGTTTGTATGTGTGTGTAGCACTTGAATAAACGCTTTTAATATTATTTTTGAATTTAATGTATTTATTTTAGTGATGTACTGATTTAAATCATATCGTTTAATTATTATATCAAAGAATTACTCACATCAACAATATTGAAGCATCTACTCTCTATGAACACTGAGGATATAAAGATGAAAACAAAATATTCCTTGTCCTCAGGGAGATAATACTTTATTTTTGTGAAGAAAGTGCTCTATATAGCACTATATAAACTTGTGATGATGATGATAATGATGATTGGCATTAAGAATAATAATAATTTTGATGATTTGGGTATTCACAGAAATATCACTAACGTAAAATATAACTGGAATGTCTAAAGGTTTTTTTCTTTTAATTAGATTAAGCACTTCTACAAATGATATGGGAGCATTTTAATTTTAAACAATAATAAGATGAGCACAACAGAAACATACAAGTACTATGCTAGATAAAAATTAGCTTCATTTTATTTTTTAAAAAGATTTACTATTATTGTACTCTAACTTGGTTATACTGGAAAATTGTCCTGCAAGAAGCAAAACTAAATGTAGAGGTCATGAAACTAAAATCTTGAAAAGTCTTCTTTCCTTCCACCAAACTTGCTCATTAGAGTATTGAATAAAGCATAGAACATGTTTCTTTATATGTAATATTAAAATTATGTATCATGCTGAACATGCTGATTAACTTATTCAGATGATCATGAGTCATGAGACAATTTACATGGAAGGATTGTTTTTGTCACAATGGAAAAGTGAATTGATGAGTGCTCAGATACATGGGTCAATGCTTTCCAGAGATGACAATCCAAAACCATTTTATGTACACTGTCAGGGTAGAAATTAATTCTATGAATGGTGTTAACATTTATAATTTATAGAATTCATTAGAATTATAGAAGTCCACTTAGAGACAGCATTTCCCTTATTCCTCTTCTCATCTTCCATTGCCATTTCCAGAGGGAGACTTTTAACATTTCTCATTATTAGTAAGTTATAAATTACTTGAATGAGATACCCTAAGTATATGTACAAGGGATGCTCAAAGTCTTTTAGCAGGTGTAGCAGCAAGCACCCCAGCATACACAGAAGGGTCTGCTGCACAGGTTCTTAGATCTGCTTTTCTAAAACGAAAGCAACTTTTGAGGGGTCAACAATGTTCTTTAGTCACATATACCAACAGAGAAAATACAAGCAGAGAAATAAAGACCGACAGGACTTCTAACTAACTGACCATAAGCCTTACATACATTACAGATCAACGGATAGCTCCAACTGTCTATTACATACATACATAGTTATCAGAGAAAGAAGCACCAACCTCTGGGTTTTCAAAGTAGGAGGTGTGCACTTTAACTGCTACTCAGAGTCTCATCTGGCACCTGAACCTTCTTGCAACCTTCCCAAAGCAAAACTTCACCTCAGAACATACATACACTTTTCAGAGCCAGAGGGCACAAGCCTTGTGACCCAGTGTCTCATTAGCAATTAACTAAAGAAGTGGGCCTTCCTATAAAATAAGCCTCCCTAATCAAGCGTTCCTTAATTGCCTCACCTGAGGCCTATTAAAAGGTGGGTAGATCTAATTCTCATTAACATTACAGCTGGGGAAAAACAGTCTACCCAGTGATTTTTTAAGTAAGACATTCACAACATTTTAATTAAAAAGAAATGCCATTATGATATAAAACTAAGCAAACACATTTAACCAGTATCCCCTTACCATTTCTTTTCTGGGCTTCATAATTCATAGCTTAATTGGATAATGACTTGCCTTGATAGACAGATACGAGAAATTCTACCAGGGAAGCTCTTTGAACAGGTAAAAGATAATGATAGGTTAAAAAAAAAAATACTGTGACAAGTCTTAGGCTTACAGTTAAATAGTCTTGTCTAACCCACTAAATCACCTGAGCCCTAGGTCCTATCATATATGCTTCCGTTTGGTGCACCCAGCTCATTTTGTTACATGACCTGCCACCAGAAGCCTATAGTGTTCTCTATCATCGGCCCTGCTCTGCCTGTGCTCTAGGAAATATAACTGAATCAGTACCAGGGTAAGGTGTTGGGGGAGGGGAGAAAGAGTAGTTATTCCACACCCCTATCTCAATTAATGTAATATAGTCAGTGAAAAGCCATGGTGATAGTGAAATTTTAAATGTGTAAACACCATGCGTTACACTCTGTGATTTCTTTAGGATAGTGTACTGTTGCTTCTGGAAAAGGCATTCTCCCCTGCCCTTTGTTCCTTTGACTCCACAGGCCAAAGCTCTTTTTGTGCTCACCCAGACTCTGATATGCTTATCCTCTCCCTGTTAGAATCTAAGCTCCTTAAGGGCATGGATTATCTCACATTTTATTTCTGTCCATAGTGTCTACACTTAATAAGTTCTTTATAAACCCACTCATTCATTAATTTATTCAGCTAAAATAATTTATCTCTTTCTTCCACAATCTTTCCAGAGACTATCTACAACATTTCAGTGAATGGTTATCACCCACCACCTTGTACTTGAAAATGTTTAATTTTCTTTCAAACAGACGTCTGGTGCTAGGGTTGCTTAAAAAAAACAAAAACAAAAAAAAACTACCAAACCTATGAGATTGGATTCATGCAAACATTGAAACTTTCCTGTGATTACTTTCAGGTATTCCGGTGAAAAACAACCAATGGTATCGTATTAGCACAATTGAGGACATATATCAATATGAATCCTCAAGTTTCATTTAGATAGTTACAGAGTCTGAATTTATTTTAACTTCTGGATACATGAATCATTTCCATAACTGCTGTAGAAGATGTATGAAATTTCTTAATGTAGATTATGGTACTACTTTTTATGGTGCTAATATATGGAATGTCTATCTGGTATTCATTATTTTTATGAATAATACATTTCATTTTATTTCTTGGGTTTTTATATATTATAATGATGTTTATAAGAGAAATCTAAGTATCACAAAAACTGTGCACCGAACTCATGTTTTCAAGCCAAGAAAAATGACAAGATGATTCTTTCATAAAGGGTTAGAATGTGAGTGTTAGAATTTGAGAGGACTTTGGAGATGATCATCTCGTCCAATCAGGTTTTTTTGTTTTTTTAATAAGGAAACTGCCTTGGCAAGTGAGTGATGCATCTTAATTAGAGCTGTTTTTGAAAAACCTAGTCTAGAGGTCTTTTCTATTATCAGAAGTTGTCTATTATACATTTTTTTCACTAAAATTATTCAAAACAACCATAATTATGTGCAATACATGCTTTAAACTCATTTTTCTTGTAGTCAGAATATTTCTATTAAAACAATCATTCCACTTGAATAAGTCAGCCAAAAATAAATTAATACATGTCAGGTACTGTGCTAAGCACTAGGGATATGAAGAATTAAAAGAAAACAAAACAGTCTCTGCTCTCAAGGAGCTTGCACTCTAACCGAGGGGACAATATGTGGATAACTAGGTGATACATAAAAATATATATATATGCACACATACATACATATATACATACATATGTGTATATATGTTTATGATATAATACAGAGTAAATAGATAATAATCTGAGAGAAGGCATTAATAACAGGAGTATTTGGAAAAGATCTCCTGTGGAAGGTAAGATTCGAGTTGAATCTTAAAGAAACCCAGTCTTAAAGGGGAAGAAGTATCTTACGGTATTCCAGAAAGGTTTGACTTTCTTCACACTAAATGCCACTTATACAAAGACAACACATAGTCAATCATTTATCTTAGTCTATAGCCAACAGTATTCAGAGAATTTATACAGCTGAGAATACACCAGATAATGCAGAGAACAAATATGCTCTCTCACTGGAAAAGAGATTTTTCAGCTGAATCAAGAGTGAGTCTACTCATCCACAGCCTCCTAGCTTTATGAGTACGGAGTCTTGACCCAAGTCCTTTTCCAAAATAAACTACCTGGAGAGTGCATAAATCCAAACTGATTTCCCTCTAAGGCAACCTACTTCTTCTTTATCCATCTCTTTATTGGCAATTTTTCTACACTACAATGATTTCAATAATAACAAAAAAAACTAAGCCTTTAAGGTCTGCAAAAATTTTACAAATGTCTCATTTTATCCTAACAACTACCCTGGGAGGTAGGTGCTATTGTTATCACCATTTCAGAGATGAGGAAACTGAAACAGACCTATTTAAATGATTTACTCTGGGTCAAACATCTAGTAAATGTCTGAGGCTGAATTGGAATTCACATATTTCTGATTTCAGCACCAGTGTTCTATTCTCTGTGCTACCTTGCTGAGAGATACTGAGTCTACCTTTCCTTTGGTTATGTTTTGGCAAAAGCAATATCTATTACAATTCCCTTTGTTGGAATAGGAGGTTCAAGCTTAAGGACTGCTGTGTGTGTGTGTGTGTGTGCGCGCGCTTGCATGCATAGTGATTAGGAAAGTCTGGGAGAACCAAGCAGAGAGGCCCATACTTGAATATTGAAATACAAGCCTCCTTGTTTGCTTTTACTGCCTATATCCTGTATGCAGGTCTGAATCCATGGTGAGTACACAGAGTGGTGACTTCAAGTATTACAATTATGTGGTGTTACTTCATGAGGTTTTTCAACTGCACAGTATTTCTATTTTCACTTATAAATTTGCCTTTATTGCTATAGTTACTGTATATTTGGTTTAAAATTCCTTTTTCTAAAGTGTTTAAGCTGTGTACCATCTTGCCTAGTAAATGATCTCCCAGTTCATTTTAAAACCTCCCTTTCCAGTTTCATATTATTTTTATCTTGAATACACTTCCTCAAAAGGTGCAATTGAAGAAAATGTAGATGTGGACACCCTCTGCTCTAGAACTTTCTTACTGAGTAAATGCATTTATAATTACGTTTGTTCTCAGCTCATCCTACAATTTATTCTCTACTTAGTTATTGATAAGCTGTTCTTTTGTTCTGATGTGAGTTATTTAAAACAAAATTAGAGTTAAGGAAATTCCTGAGGAAATCACTCAGGTCCTTGTGACTTTTGTATTGATTTATAATTTTATTCATAGCAGTAATTATTAGGATCACTGTTAAGCAGTGCATTATACAACAGAAGTGATTTATTTTCCCAAGTAGTCTGGGGAATTACCACTATCAGGATCCTTCTGGACCTTCATTCCAGTTAGGTAGCTCCTTCACTTCATGGAACTAAGTAATATTTATTTGTGCTCATTAAAATGGCATGCTAAAAGCTTTTAATTAGTTTATAGAGTAGTGCTAGGAAGTGATTATAGTATAACCATTATTTCTATTATTTTGGGTTGTGGCCAACTGGGTCATGAGACCAAGAATCAGATTTTTAAAGACCCCTGCTAAGTGGCAACTGAACTATTATAAATCTTATCAATTAAATACCAATTGAATTCTAAGTCACCAGAGGAGCTTCAGTACACAGTTTACAGATGATGATTAAGGCTAGGTATAATAAGGGAGAGAGAGCTATGGCATTCCTTTCATCAAAAGACTTAGAGGAGATAAAGGAGACTAACAAAGGGTAAAACCATTATTTTATTTCCCCCGAATGTATAAAATTTTAGATCCTTATAACAGGATTGGAGGAAATTAACCATGCAAAATATTTCAAAGGAAAAAAAAAGTTGATGTACAGGCAGAAGGGACCTCTTTATATAGACTTTAAGAATTATTTGGCAGTAAAGCTTATCAGTTTTTAAATTCCTTATTGGTCTCTGAAAAATAAATTCATATATTTCTCTATAAATTTTGTAGTATTTCCTTGTTGACCTAAGCATACTTTGCTTAAAATGAAAGTACCTGGTCATAATACCTTTGCCAGTAACGTAATCTTGACTCTGTGTGAGGGGTAGAGGGATTGAGGGAGGTGAGATATGTGGTGGTAAGGCTGGGGTTGGAGAGAGGAGTGGCCTTGTGATTCGATATTTATTCCAATGAGGAAATTCCTTGCAACTTCCTTGCAACTTACAGAAACTTGTCTGGAGCCCTCAGAGAACATGTGACTCACCCAGGGTTACCCAACCAGTATTTGTCAGAGTTAGAACTGGAAGTTAAGTCTCCTTGACAAATGGTACGTTCTCTATACAGAGTGCCAAAGTTGCCTCTAAATCTTTATATTTGGGGTTTAAATTAGATTTAAGAACTTTAAGGAAGCCAACAGGGAACATTGAGTTTACATCTCCCTAAGCCCCCTTTAAGTTAATTAGCTCAAAATAAAATGAACCTGTCATTGCATAGCTTCTAGGGGTGAATCACACTCTATTAATCAAATAATCAATAAACATTTATTAAGCATCAAATATATACTAATGTAGCAAGGCATCTGCTCTACAACTTATCTTTTTGGAGAATTGTCTGTTCACTGAGTGGTTAAAGTAGCTTTTCCAGAGCCACTCAGCCAATATGTGTCAGAACTTAGGTCTCCCTGATTAAGACCAGCTCTCTTCTCATTATATCACACTGCCTCTCAGCACATCTTCCAAGGGGGGAAAAAAAAAAGACATACCTATTTAAACATTTAAGTTGTCCAGTTATGAGCCATCAGTTCCTAATTCCATAAGAAATCCCCTTACAGGGCATTTGATCCAAGATCCTTTATAAATTACTTTGCTCCTCAGAAGACCTATTTTTCAGTGTAAACACTACCACTTCTGTCATTGCTTGCAGTTCCTCTCTACTTTAGTAGAAGATATATTTAGAGTTGGAAGGAAAGTCATCCAGGGGTAAGAAACCTGCAAGACCAAGGTCACATATGGCCCTCTGGGTCCTCAAGTGTGGCCATTTGACTGACTCTAAACTTCACAGAAGCAATCTCCTTAATAAAAGTATTTGTTCTAAAAACTTAGACTCAGTCAAAAGGTCACACACAAGGACCTAGAAGGTCACATGTGGCTTTGAGGTTTCAGATTCCCCACCTATATACACACCTATAAGTACACACAGGTACATATGTGCACATGTATACATATGATGCACATAGATACAAACATCAATACACATACTCAAATATACACATTCATACAAATATATACATGCATATGTATGTGCATGTTTGCATGCATATGTGTAGATAAATATAAACACATTGCGTTCATCCTTTGTTTGTGAAGAGGACCATGACATCAGAGAAATGATGACATGACTTGCACTTACATATACATATGCCATGTATATATGCATATACATGTGTAGATATATGCACACATGTATACATATGCATATACACAGACTGTATATATGCATACATATACATATGCATACATAAATATAGATACATTTATACACAGGTAGATAGCTAGATATTGATACAGTTTTCTCCTTGATCTTTACCATATACACGGCATTAGTTGTTTTAATGCTTGGGGCCTTCCTTAGAGAAAAATGAATTGTATAATTGAATTCTCTGAAAGATACTATCAAAACTAAATTCCTTAAATTTTCTTAATCTTCCATTCTGAATGATGTTTAATTTGATGGCAGTTATTCTGAAACCAGTAACACATAAGAGACGTTTCATCACTTTCCCACAGAAATAGTCATTTACATTACCAGTTAAATATTGCCTCATACATCTAGGCAGAAATAGCTCCCTCATTTCCTCTCAGTACTTTCTCTTTCAACAAACTACTTGTTAAATCTGATCTACCCTATTATTCCAGAACTACTGATTTCCACTGAATGATTATTTTAATATATTATTCTACCATTTGAATTCAACTTAACTTTCCAAAAGATGTCCAAATTTGGGTTATCCAAATTAGAAACTTCCTGTTCCTATGAATATGACGTTTTCTGTTTTTGTAAGATCTACTAGTTTGTGAATCAAACTAAATTATCTTTATATAACTCATGAGCATTGCTTTCAAAATCCTCAGGACAAGGAAAATTCCATTGAGTGCACAAAATGATATTGATCCCACCTGTATTTATCAGTCTCATTCATTCTCTTTGACTCTGGCTCATTCTTTGCTTAACCTAAATGACTAAAATTTGGAAAGGTAAACCTATGCCTGTGGCAGGTAGACTTAAAATTGATTCAACAAATATAGATTCTAGAACAAGCGATCCAAAACATACAAGTAACAATAACAATTTGTATAACATTTTAATTACCTTTATAGAACGTTTTCATTTCATTTTCATTCTCGCAGTAATCTTAGAGATTATTGCTCTTGTTCTGATATTACACATGAAGAAACTGAGTCTCAAAAAGGGTAAGTGATTAAATCAGAAGAGAAGAGCAGAGAGGACAAAGAGCGTCTGCTTCAGTTCCAGTATCCTGAATTATCAAATTTTTTGGATCAAATACTGTAACTAGGGCATTAATAGATACTGGAGTAGAGGCCTCCCTTATATGTGGAAACCCTGATAAGTTTAGACATGAAATTCCTATCACCATCACAGGACTGGGAGTGACTGAAGCGTCAGCCAGACAAGTCCAACTAATGGTGAAAACTGGACAGTTACCTAAGAAAGAGTATACCATGGTAATCGCACTCATTCCTGAATATATCATTGGAATAGATATATTGAGGGATATGACTTTAAATTTACCTGAGGGGAAATACCAATTTACAGTACGGAAGACAGGAATTCATACAGTTTTAGTGGGTAAAATAAAAATGAACCCAATCACTTTACCTCAGCCTTTGGAAATAATTACTTTAATGTAGTATCATGTGTCAGGTGGGCAAGATGAAATTACCAATACTCTAAAGGAATATGATGAAGTAGAAAATGTTAGTCTCTACAAGCACTCAATGGAATAATCTTTTATGGCCAGTATGAAAGTAAGATGGAGCACATCTTTGTTTACTATTTTGTGAGTTTTTCATGTGGAAGTTCACGTGGCGCTCATCACACCAGGACCTGAGTACATGTTGATTGCACCTCAACATATTATCCCTATTCTGACACCAAATGATCATCTGGTACTAGCAAAATGGGTCCATCAAATTGCCAGGCCATGTAGGGGTCCGGATCACACTCCAGTGGGCACAAGACTGAGGTATTATTATTTCTCATTCATTGTTAAAACAAGTATCAGAGGAATGTTATATATGTCAGTTGGAAAAGGAATACATAGTTCCTCAGGCAGTAAATAGAGAGATAACAAGGAGAAAAGTTCCAGACAAGATTTGGGAAATAGATTTATATTGGGCCCCTACTCCAAGATAAATGATCCAAATTTATATGTACTTGTGTTGACACCTATTCAGTTGTACAAGTGACTTGTACCTATAAGAATGCAACCCAGAAAAATACCTGCATAACTTTAGATATGGTGTCATAAGTCTATATTATGGAACCCCAATGCAAATTCAAAGTGACAGTGGATCACATTCCAAAGGTAATGAAATGAAGAGATATTGTTCATTGAAAAAAATAGACTGGATACAGCATATTCCATATTATCTACAAACATCTAGGTTAATTAAAAGAATGAATGAGTTATTGAAAGAACAGGTAAGGAAGTTAAGTTCTAATAATTCTTATTAACATTGGAAAGATAATTTTTCCACTGCTTTATGTAATGTGAATAATAGACCATTGGGAGGAAGTACACACTTAACCAGAATGATGACCTCAAATCTGCAAATTAGAGAACAAGAAACACATAAGAACCCAAATGTTGAGTTCTAGACCGTGGCACCAGATGTCTCAACACCATATCCAGGGACACCTGTTTCAATAGGGTATGATTTACATTATTTAGAGGACTTTTGGATAGAAAAGAAATAAGAAAAATTCCTACTGAAATATGTATGAGAACCCCTAAAATCATTTTGGATGGACATTACCTAAATCAGGCTTAGCAGCTCAAGGAATACATGTATTGACTAGAGTGATAGATTCAATTATCAAGGAGAAATTATTGTGGCATTCCAAAATTTAGGTAAAGAACCCATACAGTTTTGTAAAACTTATAGAATAGTTCAAGTGATTACTATTTCTTGTGAAACAATACTCCTTGTGAAAACTGACCAACCTTCCAAAATAACTAACAGAGGAACTGAAGGGTTGGGTTCTACTGTTAAAATTGAGAGCTAAACTACAGGCTAAAATGGAAGCCAGCTGAAGTTCCAAAGGCTGTAGAAATTGAAGTATATGGGAAAGATGTGCTGTAGCTGTTATTTATAAGGAGAAGATGATTACCAAATTGTACTCTTAACTCAAATATTGTACCGTGAATGAAGCTATGATAGTGGATGCATGGACCCCAGAAGCATGATTGACCTTATATCTATCCTGCCTCTGGTTATGCTCCTTGTTTCTGTGACTTTTTGCCTGTTAAACTTCTTTGCTAGACTGGTTTCCTACAGCCCACTACCCTCCACTTGCAGATGTCAACCCCTGTCCATGACTGATGTGTTACCCTTGAACCTGGCATCGATCAAGCTCCAGATGCCAACTAAAGAAGTGACTACTTGAATTGGACCTATTGGGGAAGGGACAGCTCTAAGTCCTACTTCAACAGAAATTAGCTATGAAAGTGGAGACCTTCACCCCTTACTCCAAAATTTAGGCCCCATTCATTCAAGGGGGAAATGATGCGATGCTTCTTCTTAAGTCACATCCTAAGATACTCTCAATCCTTTCAAACTGATTAAGGATTTATCGCACTGAGTTGATTGTCCTAGACTTCTGAAATTAATTAGGGTGTGAATGGATGCACTGAGAAAGTATTATCACTATTATTTTAGAGGGAGAAATTGAGGTTCAAAGAAGTCAAGTGACTTGCCCAAGGTCAAATAGCTAATATCTGGTAGAGAAAGGGAAAGATTTCAAATCTTCTTCCTCATGTTCAGTGTTCTTTCCATTAACTACTTAGTGATCAATCAAGACTTTGAGAGACTATGTCACAGAATACATGAATTTTTGATGGGGATGAGGTAGAAAGACTCATTGAAGAGTCTTAATTTCTATGAACAATATGACTGGACTTAATATCTAAGTAAAAAGAAAGAGAAGTACTAAAGACACAACAGAAAACTTCAACAGTATATTTCATACTCTTGCCGAGGGCTAGCTTTGGCCATGACACAAATGAAAATGAGTGTCTCTAGTTTCCTTTTGCTTCCTCTTGGCTCTCAATATTTTGCTCATCTAACATAGATAAACTTGTCAAGTGCTCAATAAAGTTTCTTAACAAAATTATTGTTCATCCCACTTAATTCATCTAGTGTTGTAGAAATCACCTCAGAAATAGTACCCTTTTGGATTTAAAAGTAGAAAGAAAAAATCAGCCTTGGTGCTTCTACTTTTTCAACAATATGATAGCATATATCATCATGTGACTATACAGGCCAAGGAAATATGTTCCTGGGGGAAAAGATTAAGCATTTGTTATAGGAGCAAAAGCAGTCATGGCTCACTCTTACACTATAGGAGAAAGTATGTGCAGAGCAGATAGATTGATGAGCCTGAAATTAGTAGACCTGATTTTAAACCTAACTCTAATCCTTTTTGCCTAATTTGATATAACATCAAGTAATTTGATATCTCTAGGCCTCAGGCAGCTTCCTCATCTGTGAAATGAGAATAATAAATCTGTATCATAGATCTGTTGTGAAAATTAAATGAGAAAGATTTTACAAGGCATTTTGCAGACTATAAGAAGAAATACAAAATTATCAGACTGGGCCTTAAAATAATTTTATTTTCTTTACCATTATCAATACAATTTACATATAAAATCTTAACCCAATTTTGAGAACATATTACTAAAATATTTTCAAAGCCTGAATTTCCATGATAGATAAATTTGGGAAGCCAATCATATACATCTACAGATAGTTGTTAGAGAAAACAGCCTAATCCTGTTGCTTTCTCAAAATTTACCATTTTATTTAATCAGAAAACTTTTTATATTTTTGTCTTTTTATCTTGTCTAATCATTTTTCCCCTGGTATCATTAATGATGCTAGCAACTGCTGTGGAGAGGTAAGGCCAAAGACACTAGCACATAGGAGGGCAGCTAACACAGGTTCTTGATATGCTTTTCTAAAGGAAAGTCATATTCAAAGGGGTTAATAAGCTTAATTCAATTTAAAAATGTAGAAAGATAAAGATATATAAGTAGAGAGAAGTGAGTATCCAGAAAAGAATCCAATAGACAGGGCTCCAATTGTCTAAACAAAATAAAGGTACATATATCACCAGGTCTGGGAGAACCACCATCTAGGTCTATATTTACATTTATAGCCGGGGGTGCATTAACAACAGCTAACCAGAGTCTGGTCTGAAAATCACAAAGACCATTCTTCCCATGAGTGAACCCCAAAGCAAAATGCCAGCCTCCCAATATGTATGTATACATATCTATACATATATATGTGTGTGTGTGTGTATTTGTGTATATATATGTATGTGAATGTGTGTATGTATACACACACATATATGTATGTATACATATATATGTGTGTGTTTATATATATACATGTATATACATATATATGTATATAAAACAACACTCAGTCCCTGATTAGCTGAGAGGCAGAAGGTATGAAACTTATATGACTCAGCACAGCTATGAATTATCAGGGTTCAAAGTAGATTAATACTTCAGATGTTTACAATTTAGCCTATACCTGGGAGACTGAACTCCAAAAATAAAACAGCAAAAATCCCACCTTGCTTGCACTTAGGAAGATATCATCCCTATATTGTAATTTGACTGAAACTGCAGGTGAAAATTGGAAAATATTCATAATTGTATCTAATTATAGTAACTCACAGAGGTTCTAATATCAATTTGTTATTTACTAGATTTAGTATTATACTTACAAAACTTATTTATTATAGAAATTAGTTATAAAAGGAAAAAGAGGAATAGAATTATAACAATGTCATGTATCATAACAGATGGAAAAATTCCCTTAACTCAGTTTGTTTCCAGGCATGAGTCATGTCTGATAGCCAATTATGTAGTCACATGGTATTAAAAGCAAGACTCAGGATGAACTAGGTGGGAATTGTCCTTTTCAGAAAGAAAATTGCACAATGGGAAAACAGAATCAGGAGGATACTACTTCAACCATACCACAGTCATCCCCAAAAGTTCTCCTGGGCACAGATATCCACCCTTATCAGTTTCCACACAGCATCACATACCATTCTACTATTGGCTTCATGAAAATTCAGACAAATATCCCTGTAATCAAAGCTCAAAACAATAGTAAATTAAAATCCCAGGTATTTTTACCTTAAAGATCAAAATCTTACTAACCACAACTTAGAGTTTGAATAGCTTTCCTAATATTCAGTTATCCCTCACTTATAAATTAAAACTACCCATATTCTGGGGCTTCAGACATACACCAAATTCTTTGAAATTATATCCCTAATAATAAACTAGAATGAATATACATAGACAGAGGGTATAGGCATAAGGTGAATTTTAGGAAATAACACTCAAAAAATTAAAGGATGAGAAAGAGGAGCACATTAGATGCAGAAGGAAAGGAGAAGTAGAAAGGGGTAAATCATTTCAAATGAAGAGGAGTGAAAGACACATTACGATGTAGGGGAAGATGGGAGTATGGCCAATGGAAATCACTTGACCCTTACTCTCATTAGTATTGACTCAAAGAGGGAATGATATACACAAATATAGAATATAGCAATTTATCATGCCCAACAGGGAAGTAGTAGGGGAGAAGATTAAGTAAATGGGAGAGGGAGTGACAGAAGGAAGGGTAGATTAGGGAACCACCATCTCATAAAATATACAAAAATAAGATCAAAATGAGTACATGACAAGACATTAACAGTGACACTATAAGCAAATTAGAAAATTAAAAAATAGTTTACCTGTCAGAACATAAAAAAATGCAAAATAGACCATTTTAATTATATGAAATTAAAAAGCTTTTGTAGAAAAAGAAACCACATAACCACCAAAATTATAAGGCAAGTAGAAAGATGGGAAATAATATTTATAACAAGAGTCTCTGATAAAGGCCTCATTTTTCAAATATGTAGAGAATTGAGTGAAATTTACAAGAATGTGAAGTCATTCCCCAATTGATAAATGGCCAAAGGATATGAACAGTCAATTTTCATAAGAAGAAATCAAAACTGTCTATATGTATATGAAGAAGTGCTGTAAATCACATTTTTATTAGAGAAATGTGCTCATTGCTGATATTATCAATTCTTACCAAATAATCTTCTTTCTGTTCTCACTGTTGGGGTTTTTGGTTGTCCTGTATAGTGATTTGGTAGGGAAAACAATACAACCACCTACCTTGTCTCCTCAGATTCACAAGCTGTGACATCACTTAGCTGATATATCTAGTCAATTGTCATTTATTTTGTTTCTGTCTTCACAACAACCCTTTCCTTTCCATTTATATACTTGCCACTCTAGTTCAAGCCCTTTCTTCCAGACAATTATGATAATTTCTAATTGACATCTGATTCTCAACTTTCTCCTTATTCTAATCCATCTTCTATACTGTTCCCATAGTAATTTAATTAATGTGCAAATCTGAACAGGCTATCCTGCTAACTCAGTAAACTCCAATGGTTCCTTATTGCCTCCAGGACCAATTTAAATTCTTCTTTTTGGTATTTAAATTAAGCAACTTAAATTTAAACCAACTTGGTCCATGCCTACTTTTATGGCCTTATACATTTTTCCCCCTTCATATGCTCTGTGATCTAACTCCCCATGAGAACTCATAGAATTACACACACCCTATGGGCCATCCCCTGTCTCCCTTCCATTGTGCATTCTGTCACCTATCAGCACTCCTTCCTCACCTCCATCTCTTGTAATCTCTGCCTCCTTTCAAGACTCAGACCAAGTGTTACCATCTTTATGAAACCTGATTGCATCAGTTGAAGTCCATTAGCTCTCAAAACTACTTTTTATTAATACTGTATATATTATGCATGTATAAAAGTATTGCACAGAGAATGTGCAGAACTTCCCTCCTTCCTGCCAGCTGGTTATGGTGATTCAGCACTTGAGCACTTCAGAGATGACTAAGTTCCTGGCTGTTTCCAGCCATATGGTGGTTCATTGATGAAAACTCTTGGAACTTTTCTGTGATGCAGGAAACTCTGAGTTAACTTTTATTTAAACTTCTCTCCAGTGAAAAAGGCTGGAAGGTAGGGTTTCAGGCCAATAAAAAAGGAAGAAGAGTTTCTAGCAATATGCTTGGAGTGGATTAAACCAGGTTGATTTTCACCTTTCTTTATCACTGCTGGAATTGACTTAGGACCTTGAACTCAAGAACTCCAAGAATAGCAGTGTCTTACATAATATAGAGGAGGGTAGTTACATGGTTTAGTAGATAGAGCTCCTGCCCTGGAGTCAAGAAGACCTGAATTCACATGTGGTCTCAGAAACTTGCTAACTGGGTGACAATGGGCAAGTCACTTAAACCAGCTTACCTCAGTGTCCTTGTCTATAAAATGAGTTGGAGAAGGAAATGAAAAACACTCCAGTATCTTTGCCAAGAAAACCCCAAATGAGGTCACAAAGACTTGAACATGACTGAAACAACTGAAAAACAATAGCCAGACTATTAGCACTACTTTTAGCTAGCCATTCTACACTTAACTTTAAGGAGCAATCCTCATGAGAAAGGTGTCCAGCATTGTAGTAAATAGTGACACTAATCACTGACCAACTGCCATGGAGTAAATAAGTTTAAGAGCCCTAGGCCCAGGAAATTCCCTCTCATAATTGGAGCTGCTTCTTAGTCACCTCTAAAATCATCATCAAGGGAAATAACTCTTGTTAGAAATTATCTGCCATCACCATGATTGATCACCAATTAACTGCCACTATTAGGTGGGTAAGCCCAAGAGCCCTAGAAATAGCAATATCACCCAAGCCAAATCCTGGATAGGATTACCAAAAAAATGTCTGAAATCTTGTAGATTATATAAAATCAAGGTAAAATGTGCAATACTTTTATAGGATTCCCACAAGGTGCTTTTATAAGATTCCCATAAGGTGCTAAAGAAGTTTTAGCATTAACCTCTCAAGAAAGCAAAATTACCAAACACTCTTACAAGTTGCTGTTGTTTTTGTCTACTCATGCTTGTGTCTTGTATTAGCATTTATTTCACATGTAGGGAATAAATTCCTACCCTATATCTGATTTATAATGCACACTGAATAACTTGCTACTCATCCACTTCAAACACCTAAGCCTCAAGCCTTTTTCTGTAGTGATAGGGTAGGGGTTATAATAAACTAATGATTATAAAAACAATAAAATAGAAAAAAAGAACCTATCCTTATTATAGGTCAGGTTTCTCCAGAACTAAATATGGTCCAGAAAATTTCACAGCAGAATGGCCCTTTAATAGAGAAGAGAGACAGATTAGAGTCAACCAAGATGGTGGAGTGAGCGAAAAAGGAACTCCCTGGAGTCCTCCAAAAACCTTGAAAACATCCTCAGAACCAGTGTAGGAGCTATGATGTAACTTACTAGCACAGCAGGAAAGGCCTGTCTCATTGAGGTAGGAGGGTTAGCAGATAAAGAAGCAGCAGTGGTAGGTGCCATAGCAGGGGGCTTACAATCCACCAGCAAAGACCTACCCCTGCGCCAGTCAGCTTCACTTTGGCAAGCCAGCAGTCCCAGACCAACAGCAGAGTGAGGCCTCAAATCTGGGGCAGGCAACCAGTGTGGAACCTCCCCCATTGCTGACCAGTAGCAAGGTACTGCCTCCAGGCATGGCTAGTAGCTAGACACAGTTCCTGGAACTGGTACACAGATTCTCAGCCTCCATAGCATGCCATATGCCATATACCACACCTGGGGCAGGCCAGAAACAAAACCCCATGCACAAGGCAGGTCAACAAGGAGGCCCTGCTACCAGTTGTTGCCAGCAGGGAGTTTCCCTCTAAAGTTTAAACCAGCAGTTATGCCCTCAGTGAAAGCCAGCAGCAAGGCTCTGAACATCAGCAAAAGAAGCTTGAGATATTATAGGAGCAGAGTTCAACTCTTACATAAAAGTAAAAAGTCACAAAATAGACAAAAAAAGAGCAAAAAACAAAAAACTTGATTATAAAAAGTTACTATGTTGACAGTGAGGATCAAGGCATGAACTTAGAGGGGACAACAGTGACAACATGACTACATGTAATGCCTCAATAAAAAATATAAATTGATATCATGCCAAAAAGGAACTCCTGGAACACCTTAAAAAGGATCTACAAAGGCAAATTATAGAAACAGAGGTAAAATTGGGAAAAGAAATAAGAGTAATGAAAGAGAATCATGAAAAAATTCAGTGATCTTGTAAAAGAAACACACAAAAAATGGAAACACAAAAAATCCAAAAATTCACTAAAGAAAATAATTATTTAAAAAGTAGACCTTGGCCAACTGGAAAAGAAGGTAAAAAACTCACTGAAGGAAATAAGGCCTTAAAAATTAGAATTGGGCAAGTAGATGCTAATGACTCCATGCGACATTAAAATACAATAAAACAAAATCCAAAAAAATAGATGAAAATGTGAAATTTCTCATTGGAAAAAAAACTTACCTGGAAAATACATGCAGGAGAGATAATTTAAGAATTATTGGACTACTTGAGAGGCATGATACAAAAAAACAAAAACAACAAAAAAAAACATTCTGAACATCAGATGAAAAAAATTAACCCGATATCCTACAATAAGAGGGCAAAATAGAAAATGAAAGACTCAACTGATCATCTTCAGAAAGAAATCCTCAAATGAAAACTGCCAGGAATGTTATACCCAAATTCCAGAACTCCCAGGAGAAAGTACTGTAAGCAGTAAAAAATAAACAATTCAAATACCATGGAGCCTCAGTCAAGGTAACACAATGCTTTGCAGCTTCTACTTCAAAGAACTTGAGGGATTGAAGGATGATATTCTGGAAGGCAAAGGAGTTAGGATTACAACCAAAAATCACCTGCCTAGCAAAATTGAGCATAATCCTTCAGGAAAATTATATATGTGTGTCTGTGTGTGTCTGTGTGTGTATGTGTATGTGTATTTATTGTATGTATATATGTGCACATATGTATGCATATGTATACATATATGTAATATGTTATAATATATATTTTTATAATAAAATAGAAAACTTTCAAGTACTCCTAATTAAAAAAGCAGAACTTAATAATAATAATTAAAAAATCTTTAAATTCAAAAGAAACATAACAAGGTAAAAAAGAAGTAAGGATGAGAAAACATAAAAGAGTCAATAAGTTTAAACTGTTTATATTCCTATTTGGCAAGATATTTGTAACTCTTAAAAATCTTATTACTATAAAGGCAATAAGAAGGAGTATACATAGAAAGAAGGAGCAGGTGTGAAATGACCATAATGGAATGATACCCCACCCCCCAAAAAAAATTAAGGGATGAGAAAGAAGATTAAACTGGGAAAAGGAGTGGGGAGTTATAATGAGGTAACTTATCTCACATAAAAGAGGCATAGAGGAGCTACTACAGTGTAGAGGGTGATGGGAGGATAGGGGATGGGCATCCCTTGAATGTTACACTTATCTGAATTGTCTTAAAGAAGGAATAGCACAACCACTCAATTGGATATAGAGCTCTGTCTTACTCTCCAGAGAAATATAAAGGAATGGAGACAAAAGAAGGGGGCTGGGCACAAATAAAAGCGAGGGCATATTGGAGGAAGCATTAAAAAGAAGTAAAACATTTGTAAAGAGAAAGAGGGTAAAAGGAGAGAAAGAGAGACAGAGACAAGAGACAGGGGCAGAGACAGAGACAGAGAGACAAACAGAGAGAAGGGAAAAAATAGGATGTTGAGAATCACAAAGTTAATTGATTATCATAACTATAAATGTGAATAGGATGAAATCACCTATAAAACAGAAGCAGATAACAGAATGGGTTAAAATAGAATTTTAAATATATTTTTACAAGAAATACATTTGAAGCAGAGAGACACATGCAGAGTAAAGGTAAGGGGCTAGAGCAGAAGCTATTATTTTTCAACTGAAGCAAAAAAAAAATTAAGCAGGGATGGTGATCATAATCACAGACAAATAAAAAGCATAGATCTAATTTATAAAAGAAAGGAAGGAAACTATATCTCCCCAAAAGATACCATAGACAATCAATTATTATCAATTCTAAACATATATGCACTAAATGATATTGCATCTAAATTTTTGAAGAAGTTGAGTTACAGGAGGAAACAGACAATAGCACAATACTAGTGATGGACCTCAAATTTAACCTTCAGACCTATATAAATATAACCAAAAAATTTAACAAGAAAGAAGTTAAGGAAGTGAATAGGATTATGGAAAAGTTATATAGGATAAATGTCTAGAGAAAAATGAATGGGAATAGAAAGGAATATATTTTTTTTTCTCAATAATACATGGTACCTAAACACAATTTAATCATGTATTAGGACTTTAAAAACCTCACAACAAAATTTAGAAAAGCAGAAATATTAAATGCATTACTTTTAGATTATAATGCAATAAAAATTGCATTCAATAAAGGGAAGTAGAAAAACACATTAAATGTAATTGTAAACTAAATAATCTAATTCTAAAGAGTGAGTGGGTGAAAGAGCAAATCATAGGGAAAAAATGGTAATATCATTAAAGAGAGTGACAACGAGACAACATATCAAAATTTACAGGATGCAGCCAAAGCAGTACCTAGGCAGAAATGTATATCTCTAAATGCTTGCACCAATAAAATAGAGAAAGAGGAGATAAGTAAATTGGGCATGCAACTAAAAAAGTTAGAAAAAGAAGAAATTGAAAATTCCCAATTAAGCACTAAATGGAAAATCCTGAAAATCAAAGATATTAATAAAAATGAAAGTAGCAAAACCATTGAAATAATAAATAAAAAATAAATCAAATAAGTAATAAAAACAATAAATAAAACCATTGAAATAACGAATTATGACCAAAACATAGATAAGTCTTTGGTTAATTTTATTTTAAAGAAAGAAAGAAAAGAACCAAATTACTTGTACCAAAATGAAAAGGGTGAATTCACTACAAATGAAGAAGCTAAAAAAAGTAAGTAGGAGCTATTTTGCCCAATTGCATGCCAATAATTCTGACAGCCTATGTAAAATGGTTGAATACTTACAAAACAATACAAATTGCTCTGATTAACAGAAGAGGAAGTAGAATATTTAATCTAATCTTAGAAAAATAAATAAGCCATCAATGAACTTTCTAAAAAACATTCCCAGGGACAAATACATTCACAAGTGAATATTACCAAACATTTAAAGAAGAATTAATTTAATACTTTGTATACTATTTGGAAAAATGGGTAAAAAACAGTCCCTCCAAATTGCTTTTATGATACAAACATGGTGCTGGTACTTAAACTTGGAAGAGTGGAAGCAGAAAAAGCAAACTGTAGACCAAAAATATTTATCTAAAATCATCAGCAATTATTATCTACCATGGGGATAAGCTAGAAGCCTTTCCAATAAAAATCAATGGGAAAGCAAGGGTACCCATTATCACTATTATTCCACATTGTACTGGAAATGCTAGGTTAGCAATAAGAGAAGAAATAAAAAATTGAAGGAATTAGACTAGGCATTGAGGAAACAAAACTATTACTCTTTGCAGATGCTATGATTATATACTTACAGAGTCCTAGAGACTCAAGTAAAAAACAAAAAAACAAAAACAAAAACAAGAAAACTAGTGGAAATTATTGACAACTTTAGCAAAGTTGAAGGATACAAAATAAATCCACACAAATCATCAGCATTTCTATATATTACCAACAAAGTCCAGTAGTAAGAAACAGAAAGAAAAAAATTAATTTAAAATAACCACAGACAATTTAAAATACTTGGGAGTCTACCTGCCAAGACAAAACTAGGATCTATATGAACAAAATTACAAAACACTTTTCACACAAATAAAACCAAATCTAAACAATTGGAAAAAAATTAATTGTTCATGGATAGGCTGAGTCAATGTAATAAATTGACAGTTCTCCCAAGATTAATCTACTTATTCAGTGCCATTTAAATCATACTAACAAAATGTTATTTGCAAAGCTAGAAAAAATAATATCAAAATTCATATGGAAGAACTAAAGTTCAAGAATATCAAGGGAATCATTATTTTAATGGAAAGTGGTCTAGCCATACCAGACCTCAAACTGTATTATGAAGCAGCAATTTTTGAAACAATCTGTGACTGGCCAGGAAATAGAATGGTTGATCAGTGGAATAGATTTTGTTCACAATATATAGTAGGAAGTGATCATAGCACTTTAATATATGATAAACCCCAAGATCCAAGTTTGGGGGACAACAAAATCATTATTTAACAAAAACTCCTAGGAAAACTCGAAAATAGCGTGGCAGAAACTAGGTATAGAGGAACATCTCACACTGTTTACCAAGATAGGTTCTAAATATATAAAGGGTTTGCATATAAAGAGTGATATCATAATCAAATTAGAAGAGCATGGAATAGTTTACCTCTCAAAACTATGGATAAGGGAAGAATTCATGCCAAAATAAGAGAGAGACAGCATTACAAAATGTAAAATAGGTATTTTTGATTACATGGATTAAATGTTTTTTGCTCAAAATGTATCCAATATTAGAAAGAAAGCAGAAAAATGAGGGAAAATTGTAGCAAGTATCTACTAAGGTCTCATTTCTCAAATATTTAGATCACTGAGTCAAATTAATAAGAATACAAGTCATTTCCCAACTGATAAATAGTCAAAAAATATCAAAAGGCTTGGTTGATTGTTTGTTGTCCTATGTTTTTCAAGAGGACAAAGAGGATATCACTATGTTAGTGTCAAGTTACAGTGTATCCAACTGCAACTGATCAAACCAATATAAGCTTGGAATGCTGTACTGGAGGTTGGTCATGAATGGGCTGTGTGAACATTTGAGGAAGATTCTCTAAATTTGTATACCTTGCATTTCTTTTGAACTATTCAATTCTGCTTTGCTGATAGAGCAGAGAATCTTCTCTGATGAGGGCCTACCATACTGGCAGTCCTATGCCAGTGTTGCCTATGTTATGCAATCAGTTTCAAAGTTCTTCAGAGACCTTGAGAGTGTCCTTGTATTACTTTTTCAGACCACCATGTGAGTGCTTGCCTTGCGTGAGTTCTCCATCAAATAGTCTTTTAAGCAAGCATATGTTTGGCATTTGAACAATACAGCCAGCCGATCAGAGTTCTGCTCTCTGCAGTAGAGTTTGAATGCTTGGGAGTTTAGTTTGAGAAAGTACCTCAGCATCTGGTATGCTATCCAGCCAGGTGATCTTCAGAATCTTCCTAAGACAATTAAGATGGAAGTGATTCAGTTTCCTGGCATGACACTGGTTTATGGTCCATTTCACAGGCATACAACAATGGGGTCAGCACAACAGCTCTGTAGATTTTTGATTTGGTAGTCCAGTTATCTTTCTATAACACTTTCCTTCAGATGCTTCCAAACACTGAGTTAGCTTTGGCAATGAATGCTTCAACCTAATCATCAGTACCTCCCAGGAAAGTATACTGCCAAGGTAAGCAAACCTACACACAATATTCAAAACTTCTCTGTTTGCTGTAACTGATGGTTCCATGTATGTATGGTGTGATACTAGCTGACTGAGCACCTGTATTTTCTCTCTGTTGTTAGGTCAAACTTAGTACAAGCAGTAGAGAACTGATCCCTACTTTTTTGAATCTAAGCTTCAGAGGCTGCATTGACTGAACATTCATCTGTGAACAAAAAATCACACACCAACTCTCCTTCCATTTTAGTTGTGCCTTGTAGTCTTTTCAAGTCAAATAATTGGCCATCTATGCTGTAGCTGACCTTGATGATGTAGGACCAATGCAATTTCCACAGTGCCTATGGTGGCCATGAATATCCTGGAGCAATTCTGAATTGTAAAACACAACAGACTCTCCATATAGACAGAACCAAAATATTCAGACACCAAAAAGCCAAATTCATTATAGTAACAAAAATCTACACCCAATAACAATGCAGGAAAAAGCACCATCCCCAAGCCTTCTCACTGCTAGGCTTCCCACAAACCAGCTCCCTTAAAAAAATCACAAGTAGTTTCCCTTAAACAATATCACAAGCTCTTTCACTCATGCTAGCCAGCTCCCTTCTTCCTTCCTAGTTCTGAATGCTCTCATGACTAACTTCTTCTCAACTCTGCTCTAGTTCTACCTCTTCCTATTCCACCCTTCCTGTTCTACCCATTCAGTAAACTCCTCCCTCCACAGGTTCCATGTGACTCAGACTTTCATGTGACCTAGGCAGGTCACATGGGCCTATTAATGAATGGGAAAGATCTTCTTATTTAAATTACTGTTACAGATGTTGTGTTTGTCTTCATTAAAGCCATCTCACAACATAGCTGAAGACATCATGTTAAAAAGCATGGAAGCAAATACATAGCCTTAGTTCACTCCATTGTTGACTGGGAAGGCACAAGAGCCTCATCCATTATTCAGAACCTGGGCAGGCATGCCTCTTTCTCTTCTCCAGAGTCATCATAGTCCAGTGGCAGGACAGAGTCAAGAGGGCTGGTGATGACTCAGGATGTATTGAAAGATGTTGGCATCTTTGGTGTCTAAACAACCTCTAAATGTTCCACATGGCTTACTTCATCTTCCTTTATGGCTATTAGAATAAATTGTTCTCATGGGTCCATTCCACCAGAGGAAGTCTTCATATATTTGGGGTAGACAGCCCTCTAACTCACCAATGGGTTTGAGACCCCTTGGTTACCCTCAGCCTGGTTTGACTAGTCTACCAAAACATTTTATTGGGGTGTGACCACTGCACATACTGCAGCTTCTTGGAATCACAGGTGAGAGTTGGGTGGAACAGGTGGACACAAAAAGTGGAAAGAGTTCCAAAAAGGGTTCGGCAGTCATCATGCCAAAAGTGCTGGTCCTCCCTGAACACACCCTACACTCTATGCTAGCTTTTTAGAGACAGATGGACTATCCTGCTGATAAACCCTCTGGAGTTCTGCTTTCATTTAGTAGTTTTTTAATTTCTCCATCATTTTTGTAAAACCAGTCTTAATGTTTACCAGAGTTCTGACCTAGATGAGTAAATGCAGCACTGTACACCAAATCTCTAGAAGCTGCCCACTCCTTTATTGCTCCACTGTGGCCAAACATCTATTTGCTCAACTATCCCTCCAAGTTAGCTATGAACCATTCCCACTCAGAGGAGTACTCTCATCTGTTTCTAGTACTCATCTTGCCTTGGGGCCAC
Organism: Bettongia penicillata ogilbyi; assembly: GCA_023548195.1. NCBI lineage: Eukaryota > Metazoa > Chordata > Mammalia > Diprotodontia > Potoroidae > Bettongia > Bettongia penicillata. The sequence goes on along the minus strand of JAJHZJ010000318.1, from coordinate 1,199,243 downwards.
AGATTTTGTTGAATACAAATAGACATTGAATTCCTGCCTTTCTCTTCTCCTTACAATGACATAGTCTATTAAATGCAATGCTTGTTTAGAGGATATATCTATGAAGTTTTCTTGTGTTTAGGCAAATAGAAGAGAGTGTTGATGATGAGAAGGTCATGAGTTACACAAGTCTTCAGCAATAAGTGCCCATTACTGTTTCTGTTTCCAATTTCTCTCCTCCCAAGTACTGCCTGACATGTCTAATAGTCTGAGCCTACACTAGCATTAGTCACCCAGAATCATAAGCGTGTCCTCTTTTGGGACATTGATGATGAGGGTCCCCAGAACATTCTTCTTCCTGTCATTTGCTCCTTTTGGTAGTCATATAAACTTGTTGAACAGGTTAATTTTGATTGCGAAACCTATGCCCTCTTGACTAGTTGACCTCACTCACTTTATTGAACCATAGCGTTTTGGAGTTAGGAATGGGACCTCAAATGTTATGTAGTACAATCAATATCTGACCAGTGTTCTCCTCTATAACTTCCAAACAAGTGGCTATCCAGCCTTTTTGTTAAAGAGTTCAAGAGAAAAGGTACCTTCTCCGTTGATTAAGTCCCTTCCACTTTTGGATAGTTTTTTGTTTTTTAATTTTATATTAAGCTTAAAGTTATGCTTTCATAACTTGGGATAATTTAATCATATCTGAGGAACTGAGAAGGACCTTAGAGGAGATTTAGATCTACTCCTCTGATTTCATAAAAGAGGTAATGTAGGATAAATGTTTTGTTTGTCCAAGGTCATACAGGTAGTTAATGACAGATCAGCATCTAGGGCCTAGAACTACAAAACCAATGATGTTTTTGCTGTACCATGATGCTATTTAATGAAGGAAACTGAAGATGAAAGAGCTTAAGTGACTTACCCAAGAAAAGCTAATAAAAAGCCCAGCAAGAGGGCCAAAATTGAGACTTGGACTCCACCTCCGGTTCTTTTCCCATTCTCCTATACATACATCTTCATCCCACTCAGTTCTAACAGTCGTCCTATTCTTTCTTTGGTATTCACATTTTTGCCAAGGTAACCAAACAAAGTAGTCAACTATGTTTATTTTGCCATTACTTTTTCTCATTCCCTTATCAAATGCAGTTTATTCTGTGTTTTATGAACGCTGTTATTATTCTTATAGGAGTAGGTCATATTTTTCTACTCCTTCCCTAACATTCTTGATAAGAGGTTATCTACCTAGGTTCTTCTGAAAGATTTCCAGTTATGTAAAAGTCATAATTAATTTATTTCCAATTGTTCTAAAATGCCTTCTAAACTTGCAAAGATCTTATCTTAATAATAATGATGTAGATGCATTGGAGCTTCTTAAAAATGAAGTTCTTGGAATCCATACTAGTTATAGAATTTCCTTATAGACAAGGTCAACTGAAAACCAGTAAATTATGTATTTAATAATGCCTGTTTTCTGAGCATTAGTTGGTCTGTTTGTAGCAATAATTGGTCAATTCTTGGCATTATTTGTTTTTTTTTTTTTTTTTTAATAAGACTTTCCTTTGAACTTTGGTCAAACTATGCATGTTTCTTTGAAGGAATATCCATTCTTAAAAATCACAGAATTAAAACATAGCAAAAGAGAGCAATGAAACCCTTGTGCATGCACGACATGAAAATCAGTCATCAGATAATAGAAAAGTAACTAAAGCTGCTGTTCTGGCTGTTCAGTAACATCTGACTCTTTGTGAACATACTATCCCTGAGGTTTGCCTGCAAAGATACTGACATTTCCTTCTCCAAAGGATTAAGACAAACAGAGGTTAAATGAGTTACCCAGGACCATACAGCAAGTATATGTCTGAAGCCATGTTTGGACTCAGGTCTTCCTGACTCCAGGTCCAGAGCTGTATCCACTGAGCCACCTGGCTATTCCAACTAAAGGTTCTAGAACTAACCAAATTTAGCTTAATCCAGTAGTGTAACTTAGTGTCAGCAGAAGCACAGACACCAAACCAATCCTGTCACAAAATGAAACCATATCAAAATTATTGATTGTCACAAATAATTCATGCATTAATATAAGAGACTATTTAAATGATCCAAGGAAAAAGTGTTGAAGGAATTCAGTAAAGAAGTTCTGAACACTTTGCCTTTTTAGTGAAGGCTAAGATTAGAATTAGATTTGTTATTTGCCATATCGTGTTTTTTGACTCATATTGTGCTATCAGTGCATGAAAACATTCAGATCATTTTCAGATACATTACTATCTTTTCACACTTCTTCTTTGTACTTATGAATTCAACTGTACAACTTTATTGTCATTTCAATTACATTTCATCTAATTAGATTCTGCTAGTCAAGATCATTTTGAATACCAAGTGTCATTCTTCATATTAGCCACTTTTCCCTGCTTTGGTCAACTTCAAAATTATTAGCTCTCTATATATGCCTTCACCCAAAATACCAATAACAATATTAAACACCATAAGAGAAATAGCAGATCTCTATGGCCCCACATAGAAACTCTCTTCTAAACTGACATGTAGTCTCTGATCTATTCAAATTATTAAATGTTAAGAGAATTATGCCTTTTCAGCAAATAGTCTCGTTGATCATGTTTTGCCTCCTACTTCCTCTGATTAGGCATAAAAATCTATTTTCTCCTTTTTTATAAAGTCTTCAGATAAGTTTCTACTTCCATGGAAGTAGTATATTGATTTAATAACAGTAATAAATAGACTAGAAGTTCACTATTTGTCTTATTTTTTGTTTGTCTATTTTTGACCTATGATGTTATTGGTATAGAGAACTCCTCATAAGAATATTTCCACTACCAAGGCATTTCAGTACCGGCTTTGCAAACAAAGTATCAAGAGAGATGCTCAAGGCACTGAGATTTTAAGTGATTTTCCCAGACATGCACACTGGCATATATCAGGGATGAGACATCCAGGTCTTCCTGATACCCAGGTCAGCTCTCTAACCACTATGCCTTACTAAATTGGCTTACCAAACATTAAAAAAATGCTTATAATATTCTATTTTGTTTTCCCAACTTGTGGACTTTGGTGAGTAAGCAGCTTACATGCACTTTGTTGATCTTCTCCACTATGGTTATTTTCTTAAGTTTATATGTTGCTTTAGTTGTAGGGTCTTGAATACAAGAATAGGCTACTTGACATCCAGAATGCAACCCTGGATATTTTTGCTTCTTCTCTCAAAATAAATAAATATGTATATATTCTTAATTACAAACATAAATTTTTAGTACAGCTAAAAATGGACACTAACATTAAGCATTATATTCAAATATGACCTTATTATTGAACAGGCTTAAAAAAGTAAGGACCATTCCCCCCTAAAATCTAACCTTTATTGCCTGTAGCTATTTTCTCCCTCAGCACCAAAGTGTCTATTCACTCATTTTAGGATGTTAGAGCAAATTACATGAAAGGGCTCAGTTTCCTTTTCCAAAGTTTTGGATCAGCAAAAAGGTCCCTATCATTCCCTCCAATTCTCCATTTATGTAGCCAATGAAGGGAAACAGAAACAAGTACACAGCTTAGCTGTTACTAAGTTTACTAAATAAAGGTTACTCGTTAATCAGTGTCCTAAGAGACTTTACTAATTTCATTTCCTACTGTTTACCCTAGTGCAGCATGCATTCAGTATCAAAGGTATCCAAAAGAAGAAATTTCTTGAGGTGGAGTGAAATATAAGTGAAGGAAAAGAAAAGTGATGACAGACTGTTTAATAAGGGAATTTTGAAACTGACATTGCTACTTGCATTTCCTTAGAAGTCATAATTATCTCATTTTTTTTTTCTTGTTCCTCATTCCGTAAACTTCCTGATTTTACTATCTTTTCTTTCTGGAAATATACCTGTCAACTTCTTTCCTTTTCTAGATGCTTTTCAGATTGATTTATTTATTTTTTGCTTAATTTTCTCATCTCTCAGTCAGTTCATCCCATAGTAGGATCTCTCCTTTCCAAAATAACTTCTGATCTATCCTTAAAGACATCTGTCACCTTTTGTCAAATTGTATTCTTGAACCCTGATCACCATCCTGCCATATCCCCTGAGTATATCACACAACTTTGTTGTCTGGCTCTGAGGTCTCTTTCAGTGTAAATATCATCATTTGGGAAGGTCCACTGATTTGTTAGAGATCATTCTATCTCATACTGGAAAGATTTATTGTTTAATAGTTGCTGAAATAATCATTGTAAGAGCTAACATTTATACAAGACTTTAAGGTTTGCAAAGCATTTAATAAATATCACTTAATTTTGTCCTTACCATAATCATGGTAAGTGCTAGTATTATCCTCATTTTACAGATACCATTTTACAGATGAACAAATGAAGGCAAAGGTTAAATGACTTGTCCATAGCCATCAGTCTCTAAGGTCACATTTTGAACTCTAGGGTTCCTGATTTGCAAGTCCTGAGATTTGCAAGTCCTACATTACCTGACTATTGCATGAGATTAACACTATCAATGTTGTTATCATTCTTATTTTATATATACGGAAACTAAGACTAAGAGAGTTTCAATGATTTAGAAAATTAGAAATTATGGAAGGAACTTGAGAGGACATTTAGACCAATTTCTTTGTAATAAGATGAAGAACTGAAATACAGGAAAGTGAAAGGAGTTGTCCAAGCTTAAACAGGTAGTAAGATATCAGTAGAAAACTTAGGATAGAATCACATTACAGAGAATAAATGTAAGGCTCTTTCTACTCTATCATGCTGTCTAATCACACTATAGTGTCACATAGGAAATCTATACCTAAATCTCACTTGATTTCAAGTTCAATATACTTTGAAACATACCATTCTTAATCTATATATGACTAAATGAGGATGTGATTTTTTTTAGTCAGAGGCAAGAAGAAGAAGATTATTTTTAGCACACTGCCTCATTTCAGGGACCTGTCGTTTTATGAACGTAGAGATCCCACAATTTACCTACCACCCCAAAGTAGATAGCAACAATCATTAAAAAAAGTCTTTTTAATTTTCAAAAAATGTTATTTTAATTTATGGAATAAAACAAGCATTTTCATAACATAGTACATTAAAAAGACAATTGCATGTGAAACAGCTAATATGTTATGCACAACTTGACACTCCTTTCAAATATGCAAAAAACAAATTATTACTTTTTTCTTTTTTTCTTCCCTCCCCACCCCACCATAGAGATGGCTACCATTAGACATAAATAGCAAGCAAGGGAGAAAGAGAGAGGGGGAGGGAGGGAAAAAGCTATGTCTTTTATACTTAATTTATGTGTTTATAATGGACAAAATAACTTATTTGCTCCAAGTCGTTCTTAAAACAATATTGGCATTACTGTTTACAATGTCCTCTGGTTCTGCTCATTTTGTTCTTTAATTTTTCATGCAAATCCTTCCATGTATTTCTAAAAGCACTGAGCTCATCATCTCATAGCACAGTAGTATTCCATGACAAAAATATAGTCTTAAAGAGACACCTAAAGTATACCAAACCATTTTAAAATTTTTCCAAATTTTATAATATTGCCCTTCCTTTGTTTCTCAATAAGTTCTCATCAGAGTAGAATAACTAATATGAACCCTTTGTGAAACAACCCTCGTATGCATCTCTCTACTCTAGAAATCATCAGGATTATCACATAGTAAGGAGGGGTTGGGCCTTCTTACTGTGATCATTTGTGTACTTAAGGAGGTTTAAGAGTTTAAACATGGTGAGACCACTGGACAGTCATTTAACACCTCATTGTACCAGTTCCCAAGTAAAATAAAAGTAAATTTTTTTGGGGAAAAAAGATATAAACTACCTGCCAAATTACATATTGGTCTTCAATACTTTACGTGGAGATTCAATCTTGGTGATATTTACAAAGGCCAATTTTAGATGCGTAAGACCTTTGAGATCATCATTTTATATATGCAGAAATTGAGACACCTGGAAAGTAAAGTTCACAGGGCCTGACATATAGTAGATGCTTAATAAATACTTATTGAATCAAATTAAATTAAGATGATTTCTGGCATAGCCAAGTCTATTATTTTTTTTAATATAAATTTATTTATTTAACTTTTTACATTCATTTTCATAAAATTTTGGGTTCCAAATTTTCTCCCCATTTGTCCTTTCCCCCCACCCCAATACACCAAGCATTCTAATTGCCCCTATCACCAATCTGCCCTCTCTTCTATCCTTCCTCCCTTCTCTTGTCCCCATCTTCTCTTTTGTCCTGTAGGGCCAGATGACTTTCTATTCCCCATTAACTGTATTTCTTATTTCCTAGTAGCAAGAACAATACTAAACAGTTGTTCCTAAAACTTTGAGTTCCAAATTCTTTCCATCCCTCCCTCCCCACCCATTCCCTTTGAGAAGGCAGGCAATTCAATATAGGCCATATCTGCGCAGTTTTGCAAATGACTTTGATAATAGTCGTATTGTGTAAGACTAACTGTATTTCCCTCCATCCTATCCTACCCCTCATTGTTTCTATTCTATCTTTTGATCCTGTCCCTCCCCAAGAGTGTTGACTTCAAAGTGCTCCCTCCTCCCATTGCCCTCCCTCCCATCATCCCCCCCACCTTGCTTATCTCCTTCTCCCTCACCTTCCTGTGTTGTAAGATAGGTTTTCATACCAAAATGAGTGTGTATTTTATTCCTTCCTTTAGTCGAATGTGATGAGAGTAAACCATGTTTTTTTCTCAGCTCTCCTCTTCCTCCACTAAAAAGTCTCCTGCTTGCCTCTTGAATGAGAGATAATTTACCCCATTCCATTTCACCCTCTCTCCTCCCACTACATTTCTCTCTCACCATTTACCTTAATTTCTTTTAAGATATGGTCCCATCCTATTCAATTCACTCTGTGCTCTCTGTCTCCGTGTGTGCATGCATGTGTGTATGTGTGTGTGTGTATGTGTGTGTGTAGTCCCACCCACTACTCAGATGCTGAAAAGTTTTAAGAGTTACAAATATTGTCTTTCCATGTAGGAATGTAAACAGTTCACCTTTGGTAAATCCCTTATGACTCCTCTTTGCTGTTTGCTTTTCCATGCTTCTTCTCATTCTTGTGTTTGAAGGTCAAATTTTCTTTTCAGCTCTGGTCTTTTCATCAAGAATGCTTGAAAGTCCTCTATTTCATTGAAAAATCATTTTTCCCCTGAAGTATTATACTCAGTTTTGCTGGGTAGGTGATTCTTGGTTTGAGTCCTAGTTCCTTTGACTTCTGGAATATCCTATTCCATGCCCTTCAATCCTTAATGTAGAAGCTGCTAGATTTTGTGTTATCCTGATTGTATTTCCACAATACTGGAATTATTTCTTTCTAGCTGCTTGCAATATTTTTTCCTTGACTTGGGCACTCTGGAATTTGGGCACAATGTTCCTAGGAGTTTCTCTTTTTGGATCTCTTTCAGGCGGTGATTGATGGATTCCTTCAATACTTATTTTGCCCTCTGGTTCCAGAATATCAGGGCAGTTTTCCTTGATAATTTCATGAAAGATGATGTCTAGGCTCTTTTTTTGATCATGGCTTTCAGGTAGTCCCATAATTTTTAAATTGTCTCTCCTGGATCTGTTTTCAGGTCAGTTGTTTTTCCAACGAGATATTTCACATTCTCTTCCATTTTTTCATTTTTTTGGTTTTGTTTTGTGATTTTTTGGTTTCTCAGAAAGTCATTAGCCTCCATCTGTTCTATTCTAATTTTGAGAGAACTATTTTCTTCAGTGATCTTTTGAACCTCTTTTTCCATTTCGCTAATTCTGCTTTTTAAAGCATTCTTCTCCTCATTGACTTTTTGAACCTCTTTTGCCAATTAAGTGAGCCTATTTTTCAAGGTGTTATTTTCTTCAGCATTTTTTGGGTCTCCTCTAGCATGGTATTGACCCATTTTTCATGCATTTTTCTTGCATCTCTCTCATTTCTCTTCCCAGTTTTTCCTCCACCTGTCTAACTTGCTTTTCAAAATCCTTTTTGAGCTCTTCCATGGCCTGAGCCCTGGATACCTATTGGATACCTATTTCAGATGTTTGGAATACAGAGGCCTTGGCTTCTATGTCTTTCCCTGATGGTAAGCATTGTACTTCCTCATCAGAAAGAAAAGGTGGAAACATCTGTTCACCAAGAAAGTAACCTTCTATGGTCTTATTTTGTTCCCCTTTTCTGGGCATTTTCCCAGCCAGTTACTTGACTTCTGAGATTCCTCTCCACCCCTGCCTAGATCTACCCAGCTAGTGCTTGGGGTCTGAGATTCAAATGCTGCTCCCCAGCCTCAGGGTTCTCAGCGGCGGGCACTGCTGCTATTCAGGGTAAGATTAAATTCAGGTTCTTAGGTGGGGGCAGAGTTGCCTCCCAGGTTCAGTTCCCTCAGGGGGTTTATGCAGAACTCTTCAGTAATGGTCCTGAGCTCCTGTCTGCTTGGGGAGTCCTGGGCCGCCACCACTGCCTCTGCCACTCCCTCTGCTGCTGCCTCCCAAGGGGCCCCGAGTCATGGAGACACCCCGCTCCCCTCTCAGCCAGCCCAGAAGTCACTCTTGCTGACCTGTAGCGCCTGTGGGTGGAGGGACCTTCGCAGCTGCCAGAGGTTCCATCCCTGAAGCCTGCTCAGATCTGCTCCTCTGGGGCCGTGTAGGCAGGGCAGGTCAGGACTGGGCTCCGCTGTCCGGTGTGCGATGGACCTTTGGGGTCAGTTTTTCAGGGCTCTCTGGCCTGGAAATCTCCTCCACTGCATTGCTGCGTGGCTTGCACTGCTCCAGAATTTGTGGGGAGTTCTTTTTATAGGAAATTTATGGGCTGTGGATTCAGAGCTAGCATAAGTGAGTCTTTCTACTCTGCCATCTTGGCTCCTCCCCCAAGTCTATTATTTTCTAGACTCAAATTCTTTCTACAACTCTCTGCAAAGATCATAGTAGTTAGAATTGATCATTTATGTAGCACTTCACAAAGATTTACAAAGCACTTAATTTATCTCATTATATCCTCACAATAGGTCTGGGAGGTAGATGCTAATGTTATCCATACCTTTGTAGTAGAAGAATCTAATGCAGTCAGAGGTTAAGTGACTTTCTCAGGATCTCACAGATAAGTTAGTGTCTGAGGTCATATTTAAATTCAGGTCTTTGTGACTCTACATTCAAAGTTCTCTCCATTTCTCTTCCTAATTGCTTGGTTATCAGGATTCCATTAACAATCATGGTGTAAGCAAAGGATTTGAGGGTGGGAGATCTGGGATTGAATCTGAGCTCTTCTGCTTACTATCTATATGATAGTCTATAGTTTATGTCTCTATTTCCTTATTTATAAAATAAGGTGGAAGTGGTGGATTTAGAGATCAATAGAGTATTTTCCACCTCTAAATTGTATTAACCTATTGAGAAAGGGAAAATGAGAGGAAAGATAGGTTTCATTTTAAAATTATTATTTCTATCTCTTGTCAATATTTTATGCAGTTCAATGAGTTACTTAATGTGGCTCAGTTCTAGATAGGTAAGGATAAAGCCAGAGTAGCAAGTGTTAATTTTTTTTTCCCTTGAGAAAGCAAATGGCATTTCACTATATTTTATTTATGTATATAGTACATATATATTTTAATTTCTTCTTTACAGTCTACCCCCACCCTTGTTACCATAAAACTCAGTTTATTTAACTAATCTTCCTATGATAACATTACTTATATTTCTTACTACACACATTTTAAACCTTTATTTACCACTCAAAATTTATACATTTTAAAATAATGAAGATTTCATAAACATGAAATGATAATTCACAATCTTTTTCTGATATTATTTTATTTATGGGAAAATTGGCATTACTAAGTAATATATTAAATCAATTATGCAACTACATTTAGAACTAAAAGAATCAGAAAATCTCAGTATAGGAAGAAGTATCAGAGGTCAAGTCTTTATTCATGAATGGAAATTCCCCTTCAAAACAGTTGACAGGAGTCTCTTCCTTTGGAAGAATTTCAATTAAACAGGACGAATAAATTGTTTGACTCAATTATAGGCCTACAAAACTCATATAATGTAAATGTTTACCAAAAAAAAAAACAAAATCAGAATAAAAAATAAAGAATTTACCCAATCCACTCTTATATAGATAGTGAGCTTTCTTGGAAGCCATGAAGAACCAGGTTTAAATCCTTCCTTGAGCAAATTATCATTAGGGCATGTCAAGATTTTATCAGTTGTTTTGGTTTTGAGCATTCATTTTTTCCCAAAAACCAGCTTTTGTTCCAAACTGCCCTTTTGCAGCTGGAGGCACCACATTCCAAATTCACAGTTTTGATGTCATCCTTGAATCTGGATTCTCACTCACATCACATAGCCAATCAGTTGACAAATCTTGTCATTTTAACCTCCACAATATCTCAGAACCATCCTTTCTTCCTTGCTCCGGTAAGCCACCATTCAAAGTCAGGCCCTTATGGCCTATAACAACTCAATGGACTTATAATTCCAATCTTTGACTCAATTTCTCTCCATTCCAATCAAACTTAGGCAGACTTTTCAAAGTGATTTTCCTAAAGTACAAATTTCTAGTAATGTGTGGCCAGGGCAACATGCCCAGCTTAATGGAAAATATTCCAGTCCAAACCTTGCTCAAATGTGAAGAGGAAAGTAAGACAGAAAATATTTTGATGAGAATTAAGGAAAGGAGAAATAGAAGTGATATTATGATTAGAGATTACTATTGACTGCCTAGAATGAAGACACAAATTGATGAGGCACTTGAGAAACTGATCATAATTTTGGCATAAATATATGATGTAATAGTGTTGAGCAATTTTAACTATATAGGTAGTCGTTGGATTCCATCTCTGCTTATAGTAATGAATTGACAACAACTTATTAAGCACACACCACATGCCAGAAACCGTGTTGGGCAATAGAGACCCAAAGGCAAAATCAAAACATTTTCTTCTCTCAAGGAACTTACTTTATAATGTGGAACAATATGGTTATATGGAGAGCTATACAAGACACATACAAAAAATATAAAGCAGTCTTGGGGTTAGGAGGTAGTAGTTCTGAGCATATCAGAAATGGTCTCTTGTAGAAAGTAGAACTTGAGCTAAGTCTTAAAGCAAATAGGAATTTTGAAATGTGGAGGTGAGAAGTGAGAACATTCCAGGGGATGGTAATAGTACAAAAGTACATAGGTGGCAGTAGAATTTCTTATGGTGGGAACCACAAGAAGGCCAACTTGGCTAAATTGTAGAGTATGAAGAGATTAATTGATAATACAACTGGAAAGGTAGGTTGGAGACAGGTGCCTCAAGTCTCTGATGACCTCTTGTGTTTTGTATTTTGTATTTCTTTTTCAGAATATAGGTTAAAAAAGTCATACAGAGAAATGAATGTCTTAATTCTTATGAGTTTTCAGTTTTAAGCATTTCTTTCATGATGATGTTCATAAGTAATTGTTCTATACCTGATATCTACTTTGAACACCAAGTATTTTTTCTATAACAGATCTAGTTAATCTCTTGTAGGAGGGATCCTACACATGAAAAGCTTTATCTAAGTGATTTTCCTGGAGGTTGAAGACAGGGGAAATGATCCAAAGAATGTGAAAAATGTCTGACTTCCCTCTTTTAACTATCAAGCTATCTAAGAATTGGACAGAGACTATATATAGTCTTCAACTAGATCCCATTCTGGGAGGAATCCTTCCTGGAAATAAGTATCACATATATGGATATATTTTTAATATGCAATAAAACTATTATTCTACTCCTTTTGAAGGAGTTACATTTCATCTATCAATCTTGTCCTACAAAGAATCAGTAATAACTAAGATACAGAATTTGTCTCCTTGAGTTAAGATTTTTTTCATCTTCTATTTATTACCTATACTTTGAACATTTGTGCACTGACATCTAAGACCATGGGTTTTTATTGCTTATTTAGTTTTCTTGCTGAATAATATCTTCTGTGAATCATTGGTCATTCATATTGACATTATTCCTGTTATTTCCTGCTTGCATAATACCTGAATAGACAAATGGGGCAATTTTTTCCCACCATTTCAATTTTCAATGTGAAATATTCTTGATCATCTTCATCAGTCAATAAGCATTTGTTAAGTATCTACTACATGACAGGCACTGTGCTAAACTCTGGGCATACAAAAAGAGACAAAAGACAGACCTTGTGCTCAAGGAGCTTACATTCTAGTGTGGGGACCACAGGCAAACAAAGATATGCAAATCAAGCTACAAAGAAGTAAATAGGGATGATTAATGGAGGGGTAATTGGGTGGTGCAGTGGATAGCATGCTGGGCCTGGATTCAGTAAAATTCACCTTCCTGAGTTCAAATCTGGCCTCAGAAGCTTACTAGCTATGTGATCTTGGGCATGACATTTAACTCTCCTTCAGTTTCCTCATCTATAAGAGCTGGAGAAGAAAATGACACACCCTTCCTGTATCTTTGCCATCAACATCCTAAATAGAGACACAAAGAATCAGACATGTCTGAAATGATTGGACAACAATAAATTAACAGAGGAAAGACACTATTATCTGTCTTTGTTAACTACATTCCCACGCAAGAACTGCTATCTCCTATAACTTTGCAATATGCAGTATTTTAAATCCCACCTTCAGGTACTAACTTTTTAATTTATTGTTTCTTTTCAACATGGACTCTTCTTTTCCACCAGCAGAAGTGACTAAGACGCAAAGATCTATGCTCCTAATTTCTCTAGCTTTTTATTTTTTTGTGTTTTCTAGGTATAATTAGATTCATTCTGAAATGATTATTTATCCAAAGTAAGCATCAACTTTGTGTAATGATTGTCAGATGTGTTTGACAAGTATGGCCACACTTTAATCAAATTCTAGATATAAGCCCTGAGACAAAAATATACCCTACATCCTATTTTTCCTGAAAAGTAAAGTTATGTCAGACACAGTGCCTCTCAATAAGGATTCTCAGTCACCACTTGTCATTTGTTCTTCCTTTGACCACTCTCCTGGTGACATCAGTAGATCCACATCATCATTCTGTGGTGCATAAGAAATTGCTTCTTCCTTAAATGATCTAGTTGAACATTCATAGAAGGATATAGAACAGGATATAGAAAAACCTTAAGTCAAGTCATCTGGGGATTGGATAAAGAAATTGTGGATGTTTAGCCCAGAGAAGAGAAGTCTTAGAAGGCTGAAGATAGCTTTCTTCAAGTACTTACTGTATTGTTCAGTACAAGACAGAATTGTTGAGTTTTATTTGAGAAGACAGAACGATAAACAATAAGTAGAAATTTCAAAGTAAATGTTAAGCTTTATTTTAGGAAAAAAAACCCAACTTGTTAACAATCATATTTATTCAAAGATGGAAAGATTGTTTTGAGTGAGAGTGAAGACCTCACTGGAGTTCTTCAAGCACTTCCTAGAAGACAAAACCTCTATTCCTTACTCTCTATTATTCTTGTGGCCAACTCTCATAGTGAACTGTCTGTATTTCATATCTCTTTACACAGACATAATGGTCTAGAGCCTTATCTAGGCTCTATCTATGGTAACTTTACCCTTTCCCTCAAAATAGGCTCTATTTTACTTACCTGCTTTTAAGTCAATAAGTGGTAGATTTCAGGCTTAGCTCTAATATAAAGAAAAACCACTACCAAACATTATTTGTAAGTGTTAAGTTGAACTTATATTCCTTACCTTCCTTGACATCCCTACCATTCAATCTCCTAAATGAGGTCAGTAAGAGTCTAGGCTTCTTTCTACTATTCTGCAGTCAGTCTTCCTCAAAATGCAAAAGACTGAGCAAATATAATTGAAAAACAGATTTAAGATTCAGGTATGTATTTTATTCTCTATCAAAAAAACAATTTAAGCAGGAAAATGAATATTTTTTTTGTCAGAAAGTGATTGTATTTTATTAACGATTTCATTAAATCTGCTGAAGGTGGAGAACCTTGGGAGGCACAGAGGAAATATCACATTTTACAACCACTTTAGCATACTAATGATCAAATCTAGTAATATAGGACCCTAGGTGATTCTATTGTTATAGGAACCTCAATGTTGCTTTTCAGCTTGCAGATTTCTTATATTTCTTTCATGAAACCAGATGGATTCCAATTAGTGAAGCAGAAGGAGACAAACCAACTTATTCTGCATTCCTAACAGGCATATATGTGTGTGTGTGTTTATCTATACACATATACATGTATACGTGAATATATGTATGTATATGTGTATAATGTATATATGTATATATACACACAAACATATATATGTACATATATGTGCATGTACATTGAAATTTACCTGAATCCAGTAACTCAATATTTATCTTAACTCTACTTAATACTAGGGGGGAATAAGTAGGAGAGTCATTAGCCAGTTATAAGTGGTTGACTTACAGTCAATTCTTTAATCTTAATTTTTTAATCTAATTCTCTTCAAAAGAGTGGCTTTTATTATTGTGGTGGTGGTCTTTGCTTTCAGGATTTTGTATATCTTCTCCAGGGAGCGCTACTTCAGTGCCCCATTGATTCATAATAGTGACCCTGTGTTTTCCAGAGCTGTTACTAGAGTATACGTAAAGTGAAGAGGTTCCCAATAGCGGGCTGATGACAGAGCTGTATGTCTGTCCTCAGAGACCTAGATGAGGTGATTTTAGAGAGGCTCATCACCAGAAGTCTAGATGATGACTTTTGTTTTGTTTTGCTTTGTTTTGTTTTGTCAGGCTCAAAGATTTGTGAAGATTATCTTGTAACTAAGAGAGGGTTTCAGCCTATATACCACATTGATAATGTCATAGATCTATTTAAGTATCCAAATAATATTTAGCCATTGTTGGCAAATATATCCCAGAGTTAAATTTAGTATATACCCATAATTTTTTTTTTCTTTCTTCTTTTTCCATTTAAAGGCTTCCTGGCTTGGTACTCTGTTTCAATCTTCCCCTTAACCCCACTATTTATTCTGGGCTTGAGTCTTGGGGCCTTGTGTGATAGGTCACCATTTTTTTACACCCCAATTGACCCACCTCACCAACTGCTAACCATGGTCTTGAAATTCTCTCATGCATGCCCCCTTCTTTGCTACTTTTCCCGCCTCTTGCTTTGAAAACAGTAGTCATATTAACACTACCATTCCTGTAAAGACATGTTATTTAATTGCCCAAGACTTCATTTATCCCAATTTGCCCAAGACGTCCCAGACCTAATCAACCCCTCCATGGGGTTACCAACTCCTTTAAGAATTTTTAAATTTTCCTATGTTTTCTAGACGTAGCTTAAAGGCATAAAGAAATATTTATGGAATCTTGTTCATTCTTTTCCAAGAGAGACTTTTATTCCTGTTTGGAGAGGAGCAAAAGACAGGTACCATGAGTTGGTCTACTTTGCTGTCCCCAGAAAGAAAGGATACTAGACTAGAATTATGTTGATTTAACCTCATTGATATTACTATTTTTGAGGAAATGACTTTGTTCTTAGATTCAAGCTGTTTCCTTGGTACCCTTCTATAAAAAGGAAAGGGGTTGGGGACGGAGTTTGGGGGGTAACCTGTATCCAAAAGTGTGATTCCTTTCCCCCAAATGCTAAGTTATATATCATACCATCATAAATAATGAATAAAAAATAAAGAATATTATCTAAGAAAATAGAAAACAAATCATGGAAGTCATACAGATTAGAATATAAGAGACAATACAGAGAACGAATGAGGTCTTCTATTGCGGATGAGACGATTCAGCTTAACTGAGAGAGAAGCTATGATCTCACTCAAGGGGAAGATCCCCAAAGTCTCTGCAGAGACAAACTAGAAATCAGGAACATACTTTTCTTTTCTTTTCTCTCCATATTTTCTCCCTCAAGAAAGCCCAGAAACATATGGCTTCTGTCTTGAAAAAGGAAGTAAAAACACTTGTCTTCTGTCAAGCTTTAGAATCAATCATGCCCCCAATTACGCACAGGCAAGCAGCTTCATCTAATCATTCTTTCCACCAATGAAGATACTGTTACATGAACATAGAATCTTTCATTACACTGGCAAGTAAAATGTCCTTAATAAATATCATGTCTTAAGGGATGATAAAATAAGTTATGGGTCCTCAGTTACCAAATATGCATTAAAATACCCCTCAGATGACTATCCAGGCTCTGCTTAATGAAATGAATCTATTCCATATGCATAGGGAAAAAGTGAAGAACTTAGAAAGTATTGGGAGTATTGGGCAACATATTAAGTATGAGGAGCTACTAGGAGTTTGTCTGAAAACATGTAGCTTAAGGGAGGCAATGCAAATCAAATTTCCACAGATACAGCAACCCCATAGAACCTCCCTAAAAGCCAAATTCCTTAACACTAGCAACACGGCCCCTTTTAGACATAGATTGCTGTAGTATTTGGTGGAGGGGAGATTCAGATGGTATGTGTTACACTAACAAAGTAGTCCAAGTATGGAGTATTAAGGAATTGAATTAAATGACGGAATGCAACTCTTGAAACCTTAGTCAATTAAAGGCTCACTCAAACGAACAGATAAAGAAAAGTTTTAAATCCCAATTATTTCTCTTCATTTCTTTCAGACCTAAAGTCACTAGAGAAATTAGCTATTTGAGTATAACTGAACTTAAAGGTTGGTATTTCTTTTGTTTTTGAAGGATGTAAGATTTATAGTTCTCACTTCTGCATTGGTACTTTTCCCATCAGGGTTTTGATACATCATGGATTGGCCTAAGAAATTAAATGGGAGTTGGAGGGGAGTTTTGTGAAAGTCACAGATGACATGTGAAGATCACCAGAAAAAGAAAAAGAGAGAAGAAAATCTATGAAGACAGGAGATTTCTTTTCTGGTACTAAGGGAGGGCCAAAATTTTAGTCAGATTTTCCAGATTGCCAAGTGCCACACCCATAATTCCAGTGATGTAGAAGGAATAACTGCTAATTCTACAGCAAATACATTTTTTTTATTAGATTATTGCCATTGTTGTAATGTAGGAACTTAATTACCTTATTCTTAGAAGTATAAAACATTAATATTAAAGGACAAATTAAAGAAATTGTTCCTTTGATGACACTGGTACAATATACTTAACAATAGTCCTTAAAGTAATAAATACATTTGAAAAAAAGTGAAATTTCACTTTGATAAGTATCCTACTTATATGCATCCAACCATAAGGCCTCTCTTTTTTGCCCTTATGTATGGAAAACTCCCTTTGATTTCAAAAGCAGCTTTAAAATTAATGGACATTTTCATTATATAAGGAATATAGGATTAAATCTCTGGGTTCTGGTCATCAGAATCTTCATTTTTGGTCCTTTCCCTTTATAAAAATTATTCAAAACCTTTTATTTTGAGTCTATTGCTCTGCACTCCACCCTTACCACAGGAATACATACATACACACACACACACACATTCACTCACACATAAACATAGCTATAATATTCAAAGATGACATTGAAATAATACATACACAATCAGGAAGTCCTATGGGTGACTCATTGCCTTTTTTTACTCTATAGATAGCTGATGTAAGAAGTGTCCTTGTTTCTGAATCTAGCTGTCTTAACTAATGGACCTGGAATATGCTTTGCCTGATAATCATCCACACTATCTTTGGAAGCATATTCATGATCAAATAATGATTTTAATTCTTATATCTAATCATAGGTTCAGAAGTTAATAGGACTGAGGCTATATCAGGATACTGACAGTGACTTCCCTAGGATTCCCAAGCTTCATTTCTGACTCAGTTTCTCCATCTGGACATAGAGATTATAATACTAACATACCTCACAGTGGGATGTGGTAAAGGATTAATTACAGGAATTTGGGCTGTTAACAAGTTAGATAATTACTAAGTAGTTTCACAGCTTCTCTCCTGCTCTGCCGGAGGGATAGAATCAATGATCTAATAGGTCTTTTCCATTTTAACTACAGTGATCTTTAAAGCGGCTGAACATCTGCCCTGCTCTTTTTCTTGATGATAAAGAATACAGCAGTTACCAGGATAAAAATAGTTGCCTGGTTTAAAGAGGGTAATTCAATGCCGAATAATTTTTGTTTATATTGACTATTACTGTGTTAATTTTCCTATGTCTTTTTTTTCTTTTCTTTGTTAAGACTGAGGTTTCTTTTTACTGATGTGATTTCCCAACTGAAATCACTATAACCTTTTTTTCCCCTTTTTTACATAGTTTTGTAAAATTTCATATTCCTTGAAATCTTTTCATTCATAAAATATAGGAGTATAGTCCTTATCAAGAAAATTATTGCTATCTTGGGGATTAGAAAAAAGCATTATCATGCAAAGGAGATGCAAAAAGATAGCTCAGTAAGTAGAATCCTTGACCCAGAATGAGGAAGACCTGGGCTGAGATCTGGCCTCAAGTACTCACTAGGTGTGTGACCCTGGACACATCACTTAGCACCCATTTGTCTCAATTGCAAAATGCAGGTAATATTTCTACTTATCTCTCAGGGTTACTATGAGAATCAAATGGAATAAGAATTATAAAGTGCTTGGAACAATGCCTAGCACATTGAAGTCATTATATAAATGTTTGTTATTAAGCTTTTTGATTTTTATTTTTAAATGGCTGGCAATAATCCTGGACAGATAAGACTTCTCTCTCTACACCTACTCTGAATATCTTTGGGGACATGAAATGAATCAAAGTGTATAATCCCTCACAAATCAGGACAATACCTATTTCTCCTTGGGGAAGTTTCCAGACTGTTGGCCATTGTTGTTGTTTCCTTTTTTAACCATACAAAGCTCCAACGAAGCACAGAGTACACAGACCATCAGACAAAATGTCCTAGTATTAGCAGAGAAATGTCATCTGTTTGAATGGGGTTTGGGGTATTATACTTGAGTTTCTTTACAGATCTGTAGAGTGGAAGTTTGAAAAAGAGTTTTACCAAACATGAAATTGATTCCCATATAGATTTTCTAATTATTTTTCCCCTTAACGCTATAATTACTATCATGGCTGAGAAATACTCTATTATAGACCAATAAATCACTGAATTTTGGGTTCAAATGCTTTAATACAAAACAAACGGAGACCACTTTTAAAAGATGCAGAAATAGAAATTCTCTCCATTAGAATTATGAGGGACTATAGCTATGAAATAATTAAAATTCTATTAAATATAGATTGTGGAAATATTCAGAGGTATGACTGGAAATGATTATAAAATAAAAACTAAAGGCATTCACAAAACTTTTGCTTAGAAAAAGACAAGAAAGATGCAAGTTCTCAATAGATGGATAAAATTGATAACTTTAAGAATTTGTCTTTAATACCATTCCAGAAAATGGTATGGATGGTATAGATGGCGAGTTTCCAAAGAAAATTACTATGGATCTTCTTCACATTTGTTGAACAAAATTAATCATTTCAGAGTAGAAAAATGTTTAAGGAGAAAAAAATATTTGACTGAGAATGATGAAATATAGGCCCCAAAATCTTATGTACTAACTGTTTCACTTGGCACAAAATAACTACATATAAGAACAACTTCTCTGTACCAGTTTCCTCTTCTATTAAAAAAAAAAAAAGAGGATTGGTTGAGGGGATTTCTTTCAAGTCTGGATGGACTAATCTGACTAATACAAAAGTAAGGAAAGTGGCAATACATTCTCTTATCTGTGTTTATTTTTTGCATTTTTTATCTCATTTTTTAAAATGTATTTAGTATTTTATTTTTTTCCAGTTGCATGTTAAAACTTTGAGTTCCAAATTCTCTCTCTTCCTTCCTCCCCACTCTTCCTCGTTGAGAAAGCAAGTAATTCAATACAGATTATACATAAGTAGTCATGCAAAACAGGTCCATATTAGTCAAGTTGTGAAAGAAAGTATACAAAAAAAGTATACAAAAAATACCTCAAGAAAAATAAAGTAAAACAAAAATATCCAATTCAATCTATATTCAGACATCATCAGTTGTTTCTCTGTGGATGTTCATCATAAGTCTTTCAAAGTTGTCTTGCATCACTGTATTACTGAGAATAGCTGTCATTCACAGCTGAGTATCTTATAATACTGTTCTTTTGTACATAGTAAATTTCATTTTGCATCAGCTCATATAAATCTTTTCAGAGTTTGCTTGCTTTTTGACAGCATCTTGTAATTTCATAGCATAATAGTATCCCATCACAATCACAGAGCACAATTTGTTCAGCCATGTCCCAGTTGATGGACCTCTCCTCAATTTCCAAATCTTTACCCCAAGAAAAGAGCTGCTATAAATATTTTTGTACATAGAAGTTCTTGTCCTTTTCTTAAAAAATCTATTCTGGGATACAGACCTAGTAGTGGTATTTATAGTTTAAAGTATTTGCATGGGTTTTTACTCCTTTGAGCATTGTTCCACATTCTACAGAACAATTGAATCAGTTCACAATTCCACCAACAGTGCATTAATGACTCATTTTTCCCATGTCCACTCCAACATTTAATAGGCATGAGGTAGTATCTCAGAATTGTTTTAATTTGCATTTCTCCAGTCAATAGTGTATTAGATCATTGTTCTCATGTGGCTAGAGATAGCATTAATATTTGATCTGAAAACTGTTCATATCTTTAGATTATTTATCAATTGGAGAATGATCCTTATTTTTATAAATTTGACTCAGTCCTCTATACATTTGAGAAGTGAGGCCTTTATCAGATGAACTTCCTTCAACATTTTGTTTTTCCACTATTACTATTGCTAACTGTATTTCCCTCCAGCCTATCCCCTTGTTTATTCTATTCTCTCTCTCCTTTCATTCTGTTCCTCTGGAAAAGTATTTTGCTTTGGACAATACCCTCCCCCAATCTGTCCTCCCTTCTATCAACCCCCTATCTCTTTTCTTATTCTATTCTCCTAGCTTTTTTCCCTATAGGCCAAGGTAGATCTCTATACAAAATTGACTGTGTATGTTATTCTCTCTTTTAGCCAATTTTGATGAAAGTAAGGTTCACTTACTGCACTTCACCTCCCCCATCTTCCCCTCCACTGTGAAAGTGTTTTTCTTGCCTCTTTTATGTCTGGTAATTTACATCATTCTATGTCTCCATTTCATTTTCTCCCAGTAATTTTATTTTTTTAAAATATCATGCCTTAATATTCAACTTTCATCTGTGTCTTCTGTCTGTATATACTTCTTATAACTACTCTACTAATAGGAGAATTCTTAGGAAAGTATCATCTTCCCATATAGAAATATAGTTTAACCTTATTAAATGCCTTATGATTTTCCTTTCCTGTTTGCATTTTTATGCTTTTCTTCATTTTTGTATTTTAAAGTCAAATTTTCTATTCATCTCTGGTCTTTTCACCAAGAATGTTTGAAAGTCCACTATTTCATGTAATCCTCACTTTTTTTTCCCTGAAGGATTATACTCAGTTTTGCTGGCTAGGTGACTCTTCATTGTAATCCTAGCTCCTTTGCTCTCTGAGATATCATATTCCAAGCCCTCCAATTCTTTAATATAGAAGGTACTAAATATTTTGTTATCCTAACTGTGGCTCCATAATACTAGTGTTGTATCATTCTGACTGCTTGAAAGATTTTCTCCTTGACCTGGAAATTCTGGAATTTGACTATACTCTTCTTGGGAGTTTAAATTTTCACCTCCTCTTTCAGGAGATAAGTGGATTTTTTCAATTTATATTTTATCCCCTAGTTCTAGAATATCAAAACAGTTTTCCTTCATAATTTCTTGTAAGATAACGTGTAGGCTCTTTATTTATTCATTTATTTTGGATCATGGCTTTCAGGTAGTTCAATAATTTTTAAATGATCCCTTCTGGATCTATTTTTGCAATTAGATATTTCACATTGCCTTCCTTTTTTTTTATTCTTTTTTTAAAATGTTTCTTGATTTTTCACAAAGTCTTTAGGTTCCATTTGCTCCGTTCTAATTTTTAAGGAATTATTTTCTTCACTGAGCCTTTGTATTTCCTTTTCCATTTGACAAATTCTGCTTTTTTAAGCATTCTTCTCCTCATTGGCTTTTTGTACCTCTTTTACTATTTGGTCCAGTCTGTTTATTAAGGTGTTACTTTCTTTAGTATTTTTTGTGTCTCCTTTACCAAGTTGTTGATTTGTTTCTCATGAATTTCTTGTATCAGTTTCATTTTTCTTCCTAGTTTTTCCTCTATTTTTCTTATTTGATTTTCAAAATCCTTTTTGAGCTATTCCATGGCCTAAGAACTAATTCATACATTTCTTGGTATCTTTGGATGTAGGAATTTTGACTTTGTTTTCTTCTTTTGAGTCTGTGTTTTTTGATCAAACCTTGTTAACATAGTAGCTTTCCATAGTTATATTGTTTTTTCTGTTGTTTACTCATCTCCCCAGCCTATTGCTTGACTTTTAACTGTTAAAGTAGGGTTCTTCTTATGGGTAGAGGGTACACTTTCCCGAAATACCTCTAGGGACTTCTAAATTTTTAGTTTTTCCAAGGTGATATGATCTAAAGAGAGGTGGACTTACTACCATCCGGGTCCATGCTCTTGTCTGTGAGCAACCACAAGCACTCATTTCTGCCTTGGAACTCTGAGGAGGGTTCCCACTCCTTTGTAGCCATAAACTCCTGTGTACTAGTGCTCCTTCTCACCCTGGGATTACCACCCAGGACTGCCATCCAGATCTGGTTATGGGCAAAGCAACAGAATCCTACCTCAGTGCTAGCAGAAGGACCACTGAAATCTCCTTCTGACCAGTTGTTTGACCCCCTTAACTTTTTGTAGACCAGGAGCTCTGGAAGCAGCTGCTGCCACTGCTGATTCAGGGACTCCCAAGAACACATTCTGGTTTATTTGGACTGGATTTATACTGGTACGGCCTTCTCTGGACTGTGCTCCATGCTCGCCCACATGTGACAGATATTTCCTATTGAACTTTTAAGTTGTCTGGATGGAAAATTATTTCACCCTATCCTTTTGTGAGTTCTGTTGCTCCAGGAACTGTTTTATGGTTTTTCTTAAAGGTATTCTGAGGGACTTGGGAAGGAGCTCAGGTGAGTGGCTGCCTTTTTTCCTCCATCTTGGCTCTATCTCTAGGACTTCTTAATTAAAACCCTTCTTGAACATAAACACAAAATTTTGACATTGAAAGGTAACTTCCTTAGAGGTTAGTTAGTTCAACACACTCATTTTACAAGGGGAAAAAGATGAGACTCCAAGAAGAAAGTAACTTGCTTCTGTTCACATGGTTGATGACAATGAGAACTGTTAGTTTTAAGGCCTACTAGTCCATTCTCAATAACAATGTTATTTTTTTAATAGCCAGAGCACTGGTGTTGGTTTTAAGTACAGCCATGACTAGTGTTCCACTAGAGTCTTTTTTAGTCACTAAGTCCCATTCTAAGTCAATTAACTCTTTATTTGTTTATCTTGGTAGAATCATGAAATCTTATGGAATTATTTAACCTACATCTCAACGAAAAAAATTAAATGTGGAATTGAATAGTGTAGAGGTTAAAATAGCTTCTATGTGATCTGAGTACTCACTTAGGGTGAAGTAACACCTATTCGTTGAATAGGCCTGGAGGTAGTAGCCAGCGGATGGCTCTTTTAAAGAGGCAAAGAAAAAGGAAGACACCAGGCTGGGAAGGAAACAGCAACAGTTACTATTGATAATCACTCTTAAGCTAGAAGGGTACAGAAGAGAGTCCTTAGGCAGGAGCCTAGTGTCTTTAAGGTTTTGGGAAGGGAGGAGAGGCGAGTGGAGGACAAGAGAAGAGAAGGAATCTAGCCAGTAGGTCTCCCAGTATACCTTGGATCATCTCCAGTCATCCTGATAAATATCTGGTCACTGGATTCAGATTGCTCAGGAACAAATGTCATCATTTCTCTGATGGCATGGTCTTCTTTGGCAATGAAGGATGAACATAATAATCTGTGAGAGATACTGCTGCCTGAATGGAGACCCAGTTAAGTAGGTAATTCATCTCCTCCTCTTGTCTTCCCCTCCCCTTCCTTCTCCTCTCCAAAGCATTGGATGGCCAGAAGATGCCCCATTAACTTGGGTTTAACTGGCTAAATTCCATTCCTTTCCTTATCCTTTTTCCCTTCCTTTTTCCTTTCCTTTTTCCATTCCTCGCCTTGCCTTTCCCCTTTTGCCTTGCCTTCCCTTGCCTTTCCCCTTTCGCCTTTTGCCTTTGCCTTTTGCCTTTGCCTTTTGCCTTTTGCCCTTTGCCCTTTGTCCTTTGCTTTTGCCTTTTGCCTTTGCCTTTGCCTTTCCTTGCCTTTCCTTCCCAAAACCTTAAATCTACTACACTGTGAAGCTCATACATTGGAGGGCACTAGGCTCCTGCCTAAGGGCTCTCTTCTGGATCCTCCTGGCTTAAGAGCAATTATCAATAGTACCTGTTACTGTTTCCCTCACAGCCTGATGTCTTTCTTTTTCTTTGCCTCATCAAATGGGCCATCCCCTGGCTACTTCTTAAATAGGTCTATTCAACAAATGAGTGTCATCTCACCCTGAGTACCTAAATAGACCTTTGCCTAAAGGAACCAAGGTCTCCCAGTGCACCCTGTGTCATCTCCAGTCATCCTGATGAATATCTGGTCACTGAATTCAGATGATTCTGGAGGAGAAGTGTGGCTGGTGACCTGCACAGTCCTCCCTCCCTCAAAACAAAGACAAGTGCAAGTCATGTCATCATTTCTCTGATGGCATGGTCTTCTTCAGCAATGAACAATGAATGCAAAAATGTGATTTGAAGTGAAAGAATGTTGCTTTTTTACCCTTTTCATTGCTGCAAACATTTAGTACAGTGCCTTGCAAATAGGAGGTATTTAAATACCTGTGTGAAGTATAAGAACTTTTTCATCTAAAAGTAAATGTTTCAATAATACCAGAATCTTCTTTCAACAAATCATATCAAGAGCCCTCCTTTACTTAAGGAAATCACATTTTGGGGAAGATATTAATAATCTGAAAAGCATACAGATTAGAGGAACCAGAAGGATGAAGGGCCTCAATTCATTCCATATTAAGAGCAATTGAAGGAACAGAGCATATTTGAGTTTGAACAGAGAAGATTTCAGGGTGGAGCCTAATGATGATGATGATGATGATGATAATGATTTGAAAGACTCTTCTGTTGAAAAGCATTGAATTGTCTTGCTTGACCCCATAGGGCAGAATTAGAAGCAATGAGTCAAATTGCTTATTGAATGTTAAATTGCTAATTGAATGTTAATGTTAAAAATTTTTTTTAATTTTAAAAACCTCTTAACAGTTGTGTTGTTCAGTTGTTTCTCAGTCATGTCTGACTCTTCTTGACCCTATTCACAGTATTCTTAACAGAGATACTGTAGTCATACTCTAGATCATTTTACAGATGAGGAAACTGAGGCAAATTTGGTTAAGTGACTTGCCTAGGGGCACACAGCTAGTTAAAAATATCTGGAGTCAAATTTGAACTCCGGAAGATGAGTCTGTCTGACTTCAGGTCCAGCATTCTATCTATTATTCCACCTAGTTGCCTCCTGCTAAGAATTTGAGCTCTAAAAAAGTAGAGTAAGCTGCTTTAGGAAGTATTGAAATGTCTCTCATTTGTTTCATTCCTTGCGTGTCCTTTGTTCTCTAGGAGGGTCATGCAAGTGAAAAGGATTTCAATGAAGGAGGGCTGTGTAAAGTCACCAGACTTATTCTCTCCTCTGGAGCCATCTGGTTCCAGTGACCAGATAAAGATCACAATAACTGGATATGGCTCTCGACACTGTGTGAGACTTTGGCCTTAGCTAGATGAATATTTCTTGACTATGTTAAAGAGCAAATTCTTCTTTGTTTATGAGTTGGACTGGATAAAGTGTGCCAGATGAAGAATTTCAGGCGTATAACAACCTTGTCAAATAGCTGTGATAAATATTTGTTAAATATCACAACCATATAACGTTATGTTGACTACGTTATCCTATTAAATTTAATCTCTTTTATTTTTATGTCTGTATTTGATATGAATCTTTATTGAATATGGAGAGGAGTTTGTGAGTAGATTTACTGAAGGTCAATGGGTACAGGAATGAAAAAAATATTGGAAACACTTTACAAGATGATATTCCTTGCAACTAAAATTCTATGTGACAAAGTCATGATTTTTTATTCTGTATTTTTTTCAGCATTCAATTATACTTTATTGCTTACTTATGATTTATATTGTTTCTTTAAAAATTATGGATAGTTTACAAATGGGCTAATGAAAGTGACCTACAAATTCAAAGAGTGATGGAAAATAAATGATTTAAATGTATTTTTCTTTTGAAGGAAAAAGGACTTCTGTGTTGAGGAATCATCTCTGTTTCTCTGGGACAGACCCTCAATATCTCATTTGATTTTGTATACTTCCCTTCTATTGCAAATACTCTATAAGAAATATCTACAATTTTTGTTTCATTACTAATACTGGTTGGGTTGCTATAGGCCATTTTTCTGATATGTAGTTGGCAGTAGTATCTGTGATTGAAAGCAGCAGGGAAGTAGCAAGACAGAATTAGCCTCTTAGGAAGGAGATAACTGTTGTCCATATCAGAATGTTTGCGCGTATTTTTTTTTGCGTGTGATAGGCTACATCAGGAAATCAATTTTTGCCACCTTTTCTATCAGCAGGCAATGTTTTCTCCCTCATCCTTCTTAGTCATTTCTGTACAACTTCTAATGTATCCTATGTGCCTACAGCAGTTCTCAGAAGCACAAGAGTGACACTGAGTGAAAAGCTTTCCTGGATATTCCACAGTCAAAACAAGGAACAGAGCGGTCAGCACTATCTCAGCATTGAACAGGATTGGATTTACTGACTTTTATATAGTCACAATGGAGGATGCAAAAAGTGCAATGGAAAATGAAAGAGAAAAGAAGACAAAGGAATGTCATGGGATTTGAGATTTACAGTGGAAAGGAATATTTTAAGTCAGTTAATCCAGCTCCCACATTTTATCAAAGAGGAAAGTAAAGTTCATAGGTAGTAAATATCAGAGGTAGAATTTGAACCCATATCTTCTGACTCCAAATCTGTAACTCTTTTTGATGAAGACAAGGGGATACTTTTAGAGAGGTGTTCACCACTCACCCAAGTTTGGTTAAACATGGAATTAAACAATTTCAGTAGCTGTCCAGTATAGACAAGATTGTATGTATCCATACCTGGGCAAAGACTTAATACAGATGAATACTCTGTCTCTGAAACAGTTGCTACTTGATTTTCTGAGTTCTATGACAGAAGTAACAGCAGCAACCTTGGTTCTTGATATCCATAATTTAATCACATCAAATGTGAATTCATATACGTTATTTGTCACATCAGTGACCCAGATTTGAGATAATTCACCAGTATCCATTCTCTGTGACATTTTAATCTTTGTCCCCTACTGGTAAATCACTGCACTAAAGTAACCCTAAGAAGGGTTGAGGGATGACAACAGGGAATGTTATTATTGTGGTAGCAGTTTTATTTTGTTCTTTTGTTTGTTTTCTCCTAGGAAATTGAAGCTTGTGGTTAATGGTTAGAAAATTACTGTCAATTTCCAATGTTGCTTTTTTGATATTACTTTATATTTTTTCTAATCCAATTAAATTATTTGTTCAATTGTGAAGTCATGGTCTAAATAATAGGAATAGTTGGTTGGTGGCTATTGTTGAATTCTCGAAGAGGATCAAAATAGCATTACCATGGTAAAGTTATATAAACCTTAATGTGTCCAACCATGGCTGATCAGGCCAATACAGACTCAAAATGCTCTACCACAGTCCCTGTGAGTATTTAGGGTGAATATTCCAAATTTGCATATACTACCTTTACTTTGTGCTGTATCAACTCTGCTTTGCTCATAGAACACAGCACCCTTTCTGTGATGTAGGCATGCCATGCTGAACAGTGCTGTGCCAGTGTCTCCCATGTTGCACAGTCAAATCCAAATTTCTTGAGAGACACCTTGAGAGTGTACTTGTATTGCTTCTTCTGACCACCATGTGATCTCCTGCCCCATGTGAGTTCTCCATAAAATAGTCTTTTGGGCAAGCATATATTTTGCATTCAGACAACGTGACCAGTCCATCAGAGTTGGGTTCTCTGAAGCACAGTTTAAATGGTTGGCAATTCAGTTCTAGCAAGGACTTCAGTGGCTGATGCCTTATCCTGCCAGGTGATCCTCAGAATCTTCCTAAGACAGTTCAAAATGAAAGCGATTCAGTTTCCTGCATGGCACTGGAAGAAGACTGTCCATACAACAATGAGGTCAGCATAACAGCTCTGTTGACCTTCAGTTTAGTAGTCAGTCTAATACCTCTTCTCTCCCAAACTTTTCTTCAGAGCCTCCCAGTCATTGATAGGTCTGGCAATGCATGCATCAACCTCATCAGTGTGTACATCCCTGGAAAGTACCAAGGTAGGTGAACTTATCCATAGAATTCAAAACTTCATTTGTTGTAACTGATGATTCCGCATATGGATGGTATGGTGGTGGCTGATGGAGCGCCTGTGTTCTCTTGGTGTTAATTATTAGGCCAAAATTAGCACAGGCTGCAGAGAATTTATCCCTACTTTGTTGCATCTCAGCTTCAGAGGCTGTACTGAGTGCACAATCTACAAACAGAAAATCATGCACCAACACTCCCTCCACTTTGGTCTTGACTTATAGCCTTTTCAAATTGAAGAACTTATCATCAGTATGGTAGTTGGCCTTGATGCCATGTTCATACTCATTGAAAGTATTTGACAACATGACTAAAATGCCATGCTAAAAAGCACTGGAGCAAGCACACAGCCTGTTTCACTCCATTGGTGACTGGGGAGGCATGAGAGGATTGTCCACTATCCAGATCCTGACCAAGCATGCCATCATGAAATTGATATACAATACTGATGAACTTCTCTGGGCAACCAAATTTTGACCTAATTTTTCATAAGCCCTCATGACTAACAGTGTCAAAGGCCCTGGTCAGATCTACAAATGTTGTGTACAGACTTATGTTCTGCTCCTGGCATTTCTCCTGGAATTGTTGGACAGTAAGCACCATATCAACTGTTCCTAGACCTTTTCTGAAGCCACACTGGCCCTCAGGTATATGACCATCTTCCAGGTGAAGGATCAGCCCATTAAGGAGGACTCTAGTAAGAATCTTGCCAGCTTTGACTATGAGAGAGACCACCCTGTGATTGTAGCAGGACAATCTATTCCCTTTACCTTTTCAGAGATGGATTAATGATAATGTCTGAGTGATAGGAATAGTGAAGATACAGCTAATGCTTGACAAATTACTCTAGGCAGAGCTAAGGAGTAATAGGAAAAATCTAGTATGCTGGTGATTGATAGTGCAACTGTATAGCTTACCCATTTTACATATCCTATTGTATTTAGGACCCCTATCACATATGAGAATGCCTATTCCATAATTTGCATGAGAGGTTATTGGATTTTTATTCTTCAAAGACAAATTGATCAAGGTTTGTCAGAAATATACTTAGAGCACTCACATATCTACAAAGACTAAGACCAATCTCCATAGAGAAATATTCATTATCTACATACAATTTTTTTCTTTGAAGTCTATGCCTTCAAGTAGATTTCATCACTGTACAGATTTGAAAGACTATATGTAATGCACTTTCAATCCATAAAACACTATAACATAGGCAATTATAAGTGTGATGAAGGACACATTTTATAAATGTACATGTTCTTGAAAACCCAGTATTTGTTCTTTGAAATATGTTGATATTTGTTTTGTCCAAAATCAAATTGGATAAGTTAGCACAAAGAATAAAATCCTCCAAGAAGCAATAATTCAAAGGGAGTGTAATTTCTCAACATTATTTACATCCCACATTTTTTGTCAATTATTATCAGTACAACTAATAGTTGAGTAGCAACAAAAATAATCCAGTAGTCATCAATATCTATTAATGTCTTCCCACCCCAAATTGGTGGTTTTGTTATTTTTCTTCAACTCAGGAAGTATAAGTGCTGAAAATAACAGCAAAAATAAATAAATAGAATATCATTTACTTAGCTTAAGAAGTCAGCTTCACCCACAAATTATTATAATGAAACAGTAATTCATTTGAAAAACTTATGTGGTATAGTAGAAAAAGTTTGAGGTTTGAAATCAGAGGATCTAGGTTTGACTTACGGTTCTGTCTCATCACTTACTACCTGAGTGAAATGAGGACATTGTGAAGATTTTTCATAATTAAAAAGATGGAGAATATTGTATTTTCTAAATAAAATTTCTTTCCATAAGGCCTGTCTTTCTGGATACTTGATTTCCCAGAATACAGCCCTGTGGGCAGTTGAGCCCCTCTGTTCTCTCCGTAAAAGTGCTGTGGACTGCAGCTGAAACTCAGAAGTTACTCAAATCTCCCCTTTGTTTGTTTTACTATCGCCACATCAACAGTACAAGCTCCTCTGTTCACCCTTCCTCTCCTTTTTCCTTTAGTTAAGTTTGGTTTAGTTTTTTACTTCAGTTAGTTAGGTATTAGATAAGGAAGTGTGTTCGGATAGGTGAATATTTCCTGGGTCTTATCTAGTTTTCCACACTTAGGTTCCCTCCTTAAACTGCCTCCAAGTCAATGGAGAAATGGGATAGTGGGGAGGCGGGATTCTCTGCGTTAGGGTATATAATGGTGCTTTGATCTCTGTAAGTTGAATCTTTCCATCAGCCCTGCCCTGGTGGATGTATGCCCCTTTCTCGCAAGAACTGAATAAATCACTTTCTGTTCTTACCTGGAGAAGCCGCTGAATTTATTTAAAATTTTGAGTAAGGGTCTTTTACCCACACAGTTTTGGTGCATTGTCTGGAAACACCCTCTAATGGCAACACTTTCCTGTTTGGATCAGGGGGCAGCCACCTGTCAGGGAATTTTCTCTGATAGTCCCTGAGCTTAAAGGGGAGGATTTCTGCCCTGAGGGGGCAAAATCCCAGAGGAAATAAAAGAGGAACTTGGAAGACCAGAAATTGAATATAAAAACTCCAATTAAATAAAACCAAATCCTGGCCAGCCAGTGGATGAGACCGTTATGAAAGTTGTACAAGTATAGCCTGGAGGTAAGCACTCAGGGCTTGGAGGTTTAATTTGGCTGCGTCTCTGACTGGGGGGCGATGACTTCAGTATATTTGTGGGACTTTGAACCTCAGTGAACAGATGTGGCTGAGAAAAGCTTCACGAGAACTGTAAGGAGGAAGGGCAACCTTTCCTGGACAAATTTGGCTAGGTCCTTTTTGGACCTGGAAGCTCATGTGAGGGACTTCGTAAGTTCGTAATGGGAAAAGAGAAGTCTAAACCCATTACTTTGGAGCAAAAGTTGGATGATATTTATATGCTGGCAAATACCCCTGGAACAGATTTCAAAATTGGGATAAATTACCAAAATATAAGAGAAAAAATCAAAGAAAAACGATAAGATATTGTTTTATCTGGGGTGGAGCAGATTTAGGAGAAGTATTATGGCCCAAATATGAGTCTTTAGAAGATTGGGTGCCAAAAATTGAATCTGTATTTAAATGCTAAAAACCCCTTTAATTCAGAGGAAGACATTTATGCCTCCTGTTGGATGCCAGAAGTCTAGCAGATGGTATTAAAAGGGAAAAAGGGAGAGGAAGAGGAGAAAGAATGTAAGTCACATCCTTGGGACCCACTCCTCTCACTCCCTCCTCCGTATGTACCTCACCTTGTATCAGGCTTGGTGGTTCCACTTTCCCCAACTCTGAACCAAAAGAAAAAGGGGAGGAGAAGCTCCCTAATTCTAGTGAGCTGCATGGTCCTCTGTTTAGGGAAATGAGACAACTTTGAAAAGATCAGGAAAATTTACCCCAGAAAATGAAATCAAAAACATCTACTGAGCTATTTCCTTTAGGAGAGGTCCCCTGAGCTCAAGGAGGTTTGATCTATGTTAATACACCTCTCAGTGCAACCGAGGTGAGGAACTTTAAGAAAGAAATGAAAACCTAATGGCAGATCCGCAGGGCTTATCAGAGCAATTAAATCAGCTTTTAAGACCCAATGTGTATACTTGAAGTGGAAAATAAAAAGGGGGGCATGATAAAAAGGTCTGCTATGGTAGAGTGGGAATGCTGGCTCCCACTCACAGCTGGGGTGGTGTCGGCTGACCAAGAATACCCTACTCAGGACCCCCGTGGGACCTTTATAATGAAGCCCATAGAATCCATATGCAGGACTTGAGGGAGTTAATTTTAACTGGCATTAGGAGTGCTGTCCCTAAATCCTGGAACATTAAAAAGGCTTTTAAGATAGTGCAGAAGAAGGATGAAACTCCATCTGAGTTTTTGGAAAAATTAAAAGAAAACATGAGTAAATATTCAGGGTTAGATATTCATGACCCGGATACAGAATCTTAAACTACATTTTGTTACCAATGCCTGGCCAATTTTTGAATGTGAAATGAAAGATTTATGGTACTTTGCAGAGCATTTGCAGAGTGGCTCTATTAGTTAAATTGTGAAGTTAAATTAAACAGGTTTTTAACCTCTAAGTTTCTTTTTAAGGAAGAGGTAGTAAGTATTTGGTTATACAAATACAAAAGGAAGGGAGGAATATGGGTGGGATGTGTTTGGACTTTGAGTTCCCTCCTCCCCCATCTCACTTAAGAAAATGCTTAGCTTGATTAGGAAACTAGTAGACAAAGTTATGGAAGGTTATTGGATTTAAAAATTGTTTGCTTGTGGTTTGTAATTATTAGTATTAGTTATTAAGCTCTCAAGTCTCATGCTTGGAAGTTATTCTTTGTCAGTATTAGATTATTTAGGCCCTTTTACCTGGGCAAGCAGGCTCTTTATTTTTTTTTTAATCTGGGAAAGTCTTTCCTCCTTAGATATGGGAGTGGCAGGCAATTCTCTACTTTACCAGAAGGAGGATCATTAATGGAAATTAGCAGAGTGAAAAGTTGAATTTTGGTTTAATGAGATCTAAAAGCTAAAATTTGTATTTTATGTTTAAATTTAAGTAAGTATATCTGGTACCATAAGATTATGTGTGTACAAATTGCAAATATACTCTAGAATTTCAATGAGACTTTTTTTAGAAGCATTAACTCTTTCCATGTGCTTAGACTACGTGGACAAAGGGAAAATTACCACCCTTCCCTCCCCCAAAATATAATTTAAAGGTTGGAGTAAGACTTCGAGAGATGGTCTGCTGGATTTGGGAGGGGGAGGAGAGATGGAAGAGGGCTCTTCAACTCTTTAAAAAGAGAATAGAATAAAAAGAAGAGGATGGTTAAAATGTTTTTATAAATCCAGGTTTGTCATGATTTCAAGTTAAAATCTGTCCTGAAGGAATAACAAGGGGCATCTGAGAATACTCTTCCTATCAGGATCAAGTAGAAAGATATTGTTATTTGGCATTTATAATTGTGATATTAGAAATTGCATTGTTAAATTAATGATGAATTGGTTTGTGATTTTCAAACCTGTTCTATCTATGGATATATTAAGTAGATTAAAAAGTTTTCATTTCTGCTATTAAAAAGGAAGTTTTCATTAAAATTGTTTTTTGCAATAAATATAGCATTTACAAAACTACGTAAAAAGACACTTATGGCCAAATGTGAAAAGATCTTGGATCTTAGGTCTTGTAATTTTTGCCAATTATGTTCATGAGGGTTTTGTGATAAATTGTAAACCGTTCTTAAAAAGAGGAAGGTATTTGTTGTATTAAGAAATGCTTTATAAAATCTTTTGTGTGATTTTTGAAAGGCTTACCTATCAGTCATTATATTTATAAGCTAATTTGTTATAAGATAAGGGAGACCAGGAAGTTTATGGCTCCAGGTAGCTCTGTGGTAAATTTTAAGAAAGTTTCCTGGTCCCATCTCCTTTTCTTTTGAAAGTCCACTCCTTACAAAAGGATTCCTTAAGATCTAATCTGAATTGGAGATTCTGAGAGAAGAGTTGTTAACTAAGTATAAATTGTTTGTATGTGGGGTTCCTAAACAAGGAATTTGTTTTGTTGATAAACAGTCTCTAGTGATTGAAGTTTAGGACAAATTTAAAATTTAAGATGTGAGTCCTGGTAAAATTTTTGATTAGTGAAATCTATTATTTAGTGTACAAGTCTCAGGGGACAATTGTGTCCCCAGTCTGGGATGGGATTCTTCTGGCTCATTTTCCCCATTGTGTTACTTTGATCTACAGAAGGATTGAGGAAGGAGCCCAGGGTAGCCCCAGGCAGTCTAAGGGTTTCCACCATGGTTTGGATGGGAATGGCCAGTAACCTAGAGAACTGGATTAATAGGGCACAGTGATATGCCTCTATGGGTTTCTAGAGAGTTAGTACATGTGACATAAGGTGAGGATTTCCAGTGCCCTTTTAGATAAATGGGCTAAAACTCTTTGAGGTAATGGACAAAGGTCCCAAATTGTAATAAGGGTTTTACCTGTTACAAAGTGATGTAAAAGCAATTAGTATAAAAACAATTGACTGAATTAATTGCTGAGACTAAATCAGAGACATCTTTAGTTTAGGGAAAAGAATCTTAGCCTAAGTTTCTTAGAGACAGGTAACCTCTGGCAAAATTTGACATTGATGGAAAAGTTAAGGTTTTAATGGTAAATTTGATTTTATGATTGTTATTTAATAAGGAAATAGAACATGTAGATAGAAAGATATGCAAGCCTTAATAAGACTTGCTTCAAAAGATGTTCCTTAGCCAATGTGAAATTATAGTCATATCTGAAACCTGATTATTGGAGCTTGCTATTTTAAGATTTTATGGGACTATTAACTGACTGTTCTTCTAAGTCTAACTCCAGGTATGGATAGCAAGAAAGGCAGTCTGAGACTCCTATCCATGATGCCAGTAAGCCTGTGAGATGCTGTTATGAACTGCAAAAGGTGATCTCATGGTAAGGTTGGGAGAGTGACTGTTCAGCCTGGGCTGAGGTAGGATTCTCCTGGCTCAATTTTCCCACTGAGACCTGGCAGACTTTAAGCCTGACTGGATGCTAGTTGACAATCTACTCCTGCATGAAATTCACATGAAGTTAGGGAAATACAATCTCCTGTAATCAAAGGTTTTGTAAGCTTAATACCAGATCTATTAAATTATAGATTGTTGGTAGGGGAACATCTGAGGTTAAGTCTAAAATTCAACTATCAGGCTTTAGGCCAACAACAATAAGTTAGGGTCCTTTAATTCTTAGTAAGAGTGTGGAGACAATTAGGTTAAGGGCTTTTGAGTCTATTATTGACTCCTTAGTAAAATTTCAGCCTCCTGATGGGGGAAATGAATAGTGAATTAACGTAAGATGTAAATACTGGGTTCTAATGTGGATCTCTTAAAACATGAGAATTGGCCAAAGTTCCAATTTTGATTTTCTACAAGTGATAAACATATAAAGCTTAAGAATGGTCATCTAAAATGATATTAAGGTCAGTTTTGTAGGAAAAAGGACATCTGGATTTCTACAGAAGAAAAAGAGAAGAAGATGCGGAGATGACATGCTGAAGACAGCGTGAAGGAGCACCTAAATCAGAAAACTGCATCAGATGATGTCCCTCCCCAGATGAGATGGAACCTCTGAATGGATAATTCATTGATCTACCTTTGTATTTTAAATCTTTGTATCTGTACTTATAACAAGGGGACAGTCCCCTTGTAATTAGTCAATGTGTTGGTCAACTTTGCTCCCTTCCAATATTCATATAAAGGGGGATAGATGATGGGAATTCATAGGGGAAAGAATGTGAGGATTGGATTTAAGTGTGGAAACAGAAATTTTAAAGATTGCTCATGTTCTCATCCAAACTTGGTCTTCTCCTTTCAATACAGACAAAAGCATGAGAGAGAAGAAGGAGTGGTATGAGAGTATAAAAAGTGAAGGAGAGCAATTAATTGATAATTTATGCCTGCAGTGGTGTGAAACGTCTTCAGATGATAGAGAAGAGGAGGAATGAAATGAGGACATTGTGAAGACTTTTCATAGTAAAAAAAAATATGGGGAATATTGTATTTTCTAAATAAAATTTCTTTGTCATAAGGCCTGTCTTTCTGGATACAGGAATCCAGCCCCGTGGGCAGTTGAGCCCCTCTGTTCTTTCTGTGAAAGTGCTGTGGACTGCAGCTGAAACTTGGAAGTTACTCAAATCTCTCCTTTGTTTATTATACTGTTGCCACATCAACAGTACAAGCTCCCCTGTTCTCCCTCCCCTTCTTTTTACTTTATTTACAGAATTGCTACATCAGCAGTTAGTTAGGTATTAGATAAGGAAGTGTGTTGGTTTAGGTGAATTATTTCCCAGGACTTGTCTAGTTTCTCTTACTTAGACTGTAAGCTTGTCTCCCAATTAATGGAGAGATGGGATAGTGGGGAGGTGGGATTCTTTGTGTTAGGATATATAATGGTACTTTGATTTCTGTAAGTTGCCTCCTTCCATCAGCCCTGTTATAGTGGAGGCAATGCCCCTTTCTCGCAAAAATTGAATAAATCACTTTCTGTTCTTACCTGGAGAAGTCTCTGAATTTATTTAAAATTTTGGGTAAGGGTCATTTAACCCATAAATTACCTACGAGACTTTGGACAAGTCACTTTCTCTCCCTCAGTCTGTCTTTTTCTTGTGAAATGAAGTGATGAGAAGATGGCCTCTCTGGTCTCTTCTAGGTCTTAATCTGTGACTTTATGACATAGGGATTTTAGTGGACTTCCCACTCAATATAAATCAACTATGTCAGAAGGAAACCAAAAAAAGTTAATACATTATTATGTAGTGGTGATAAGATTAATATTTACCAGCATTTCCCTGACTCAGTTTCTTTCCCCCAACCCCAAAAAGGTAAGACCCAAACCCTTTCTCCTTCCCTTATGCTTTGACTCAATTATCCTTTGAATGAAATAAAGCTGTGTTCAGATTTCATTTGCCACAGCTTTCTAGTCAACTAACAGCATGCAGCATACAAAGTCCAGGTCACATGCAGTTATATGCCAATTCAATTCGGTGAATTTCTGAAGATAATGAGAGTTCTTTACCATATCCTGACCGGATGATTAGCTGTATTTCCTTATGGAGATGAGAGAGATCTTGTCCAGATAAGCTAATTGGTAGTATCCTTGCTGCATATTCTCACTGTGTTAGGGAAAAAGTAAACCTCCTTTTGTTAATTGTTCCATACTTTCAAGTGCCTCATTTTATCCCAACATCCACTGAATGTGAATAGAGTGCTTGGAATAGAGTCCCATCTGATAGTGGTACAAAATGTTAATAATTTATTAAATTCTATTTATGTCCATGGCAGTGGGAATACAAAGAGAAAATATTTTTTTTAAAGTCACTCTCTTAAAGAAGATTTATATTCTATTTAGAAGAATTGGGAACTACGTAGGTGACAATTTCATGTTCACTATCTTTATAAGACACCATCTGGAGTATTACGTTTGACTTTATAAAACATGTTAAGAAATCTGGAGGAGATGCAGATGAGGATCATCAAAATGTTGAATGGTTTGAAGAGCGTGCGATATGAAGGAAATACGCATGCTTAGCCTAGAAAAAAGAAGAGGAGACATGATTAGGTGTCTTCAAGTATTTAAAGGAATAACACATGGAAAGGGGACTATACTTGAGAAATCTAGGTGGTGCATTGGGTAGAGAGTTGGATTTGGAGTCAGTGAGAACCAAGCTCAAATTTTGCCTTAGATGCTTATCAGCTTTGTGACTTTGGACAATACACTGAACTATTTTTCAAATTTATTTAATTATTTTTAGTTTCACATTTCCACAAGATTTTGAGTTCAAAATTTTCTCCCCATTTCTCCCCTTCCCCCACCCCAAGAAACTGTGCATTCTGATTATCCCTTCTCCCAATCTGCCCTCCTTTCCATCACACCCCTCTCTTCCCTTATCCCCATATTCTCTCTTTTCTTGTAGGGAAAGATAGATTTCTATACCCCATTATCTGTATTTCTTATTTTCCAATTGCATGCAAAAACAACTCTCAATATTCATTCCTAAAACTTTGATTTCCAACCTCTCTTCCTTTCTCCCTCCCCACCCCTTCTCACTGAGAAGGCAAGCAATTCAATATAGGCTATACATGTGTGGTTACACAAAAGACTTCCATAATAGTCATGTTGTGAAAGACTATATTTCCCCTCCATCTTATCCTGGCCACCATTTATTCTATTCTCCCTTCTGATCTTGTCCCTCCCCAAAGGTATTTATTCTAATTACTCCCTCCTCCTACTTGCTTTCCCTTCTAATATCCCCCCACATCCCACTTATCCCCTTCTCCCCTACTTTCCTGTAGTATAAGATAGATTTTCATGTCAAATTGAGTGTGCATGTTATTCCCTCCTTAAGCCAAATGTGATGAGAGTAAGTTTCACTTTCCACCTCCATTGAAAAATATTTTTCTTACCTCTTTTATGAGAGATAATTTGCCCCATTCCATTTCTTACTTTCTCCTCCCAATGTATTACTCTCTCACCCCTTAATTTTATTTTTTTTTAGATATCATCCCTTCCTATTCAATTCACCCTGTGCCCTATATAATCCCTCCAACTACCCAAATACTGAGAAAGGTTTCAAGAGTTACAAATATTATCTTTCCTTGTAGGGATGTAAACAGTTCAACTTTAGTTAATTCCTTATGATTTCTCTTTCCTGTTTACCTTTTCATGCTTCTCTTGATTCTTGTGTCTGAAAGTCAAATTTCCTATTCAGCTCTGGTCTTTTCATCAAGAATACTTGAAATATCTCTATTTCATTGAATGACCATTTTTTACACTCTAATATTATACTTAGTTTTGCTGGGTAGATGATTCTTGGTTTTAATCCTAGTTCCTTTGACTTCTAGAATATAATATTCCAAGCACTTGGATCTCTTAATGTAGAAGCTGCTAGGTCTTTTGTTATCCTGATTATATTTCCACAATACTCAAATTGTTTGTTTCTGGCTGTTTGCAATATTTTGTCCTTGACCTGGGAACTCAAGGCACTAAACTATTTTCAGCATCAGTTTCCTCATCTCTAAAATAGTTCTTACCTCACAAGTGTCTCTAGAGGTTCTTAAGATAACATATGTATGACATTTGGTAAATTTTGAAATATTTTATAAATGCTAGCAATTAGCTATTGTTTTTCATATCTCTCTGCAAAATATTGTTAGGAACAACTGAGGCAATTGAAAAGAAATTTACTTTTGCTACATATAAAGAGAAAGCTGAAATAACAGTTACCCAAAAATGCCTCAGTATATAATACTTTGTCAATAATGTTCTGCAAGCTAAGTGTGAGTTATATTGCAGAAGAAATTATTATTGAGATTTTGGATGGATTGGATAACTCCTCTGGTTCCTTCAATTTTGAGATTCTATTTTTCTATGAATAATTGTCATGTAATAAAAATAGTAAATAGTAAAATAGTAAAAACAATACTCTGCTATATATTATTTCTCATAGTGATTGACAACCATTTAACACACTAAATATCTGCTAAACAATCAATTTGTTTAAGACACATAATAAGTCCTAGGGATCTGAAATTGAAACCTGACAATCACTGATTTAAAGAAATGTATTGTACCTTGGGACATTTTAGTACATGCAGAAATAAGCATGGTTTAAGGTATAAAATGTTAGGAGAAAAAGAGAGGTTTTCTCAACGTGCTCTATTTTTTTTTTAAGAGAGAGATAACTTTTAGATATAGGCATGGGATAGAAGTAGAAGAGAGATACTGAGAAGAAATCAGGGAAAATATCATCAGTTAAGTGGAGTAGGGCTATGAATGACTAGGAAGGTTTCTGTAGACAGAGCCAAAAAAGGCTCTGGGAAGCAATTTGTAGAACTAATATGATACATCAAAAAGGTCTGTGAAGGCATGACCAAACAGGTGAGAGACCCAAAAGAGAAACTCAAAACATTACAGAAGTTAAGGAAGAAGAAGAAGGCATAACCAAATGGTGTATCATGGGACCAACTGGAAGATCATTTTTATAATACTACATTTAATAACCCAGTTTCAGTTCCACTGTCTTCTTTCCTTATCTCTTTTCCCTTCTCTCTTATCTAAGGGGAAAAGAGTATTTTCCTTTTCTTTCATGGAACCTTGCATTTTTTGGGATTTCAACCTCACCCAGTTATGGGTCAGCACAGAGTTTAAGATGGATATGTGTGTAGAGGCTATTTTTAAAGTGCATTTGTCCTGTTGGGGATTTCTAACCGGAAAGTGAATAATTCTTCTATGCTATACTTTAAAAATTTCTTTTAAATGGGTTGGTTTGATTACAAACTTGTCTTAAATTGTGCTTACATCTCAATATTAGACTCCAAATAGATATTCAATAAATATAATTTTTCCTTGTATGATTATGCACTGACAACCTGTAGAAATGACAATAAGCATATGTTTAAGACATTCAGCATGAACTGAGTGGCAACATTTCATTAAAACAATGAACCAGACTTTCTGGTACCTAATAACAATTCATTTTCACAAGAACAAAATTTCATCATTACTTTTTTCCCATGCCAAGTATGAATAGTATGTAAATAAATAAAGGGGAGAGCCACAGGCTAACTCATTCCTTTACTATTTACTTAGTTTGCTTTATATGCAAAAAGGGTTACTGCTAATCTACATAGTTAAGACAATACTGCTGGGTTGCTAACTGAACTGAAAACTATTTTCAAAATAAAAACAAGATGCCTCTTACGAGGAAAAAGGATGTTTTTGTTAGCAAAGTTTTGGTTATTGGGAAAGCATTTTAGTCCCTAGACATGTGAAATAGACAGTATGCCCTTTTCATATGTGTGTGTATGTGTGTGCATGTATGTAGTTGTATGTATATACGCATGTGTGTAAACAAATATATACATACACGTGTGTACACACATGTATATATTTATACACACATGCAGACATACATATAGGTGAATATTCCTTGAGCATTTGACAGGTTTCTAAAACATTAATTACAATTAAATGATATTTTGAAAACATAATATCCCAGATATGTATAGCAACAATGAGAAAAGTGAATACACTCACAGAACTTCCACAAGGGGCTCATACATGGGGAATATCTGCCATTCTGAGCTTACTACTGATGTCTTCTTCTAATATCAGCACTCTACTCCTCAATGGCTGTGATATGTCTACCCTTTCTATACTGTGTTCACTGAGTCTTCTTTTCACCGGACATGACATCTCTGTTGAATGCCTTAATCCCCTGAAATCATTAGATTCAGCATTTATGGCCCTTGACTATACTTGCCACGTACAGAATCTTGAAGGCTGAGTTGTCCTGGTCTTAGAATCTTGAAGGGACTTTCTCCCTGTTACTTTCACCTGAGAGTACAGTCACTAGATCAGGAGTGGGGAAATGTTCTGTGAATTTGGATTCAACCAAGGGGCTGTGCTTGAGGACCTAGAGGACTATCTGAGGAATTGAGGCCCAAGTTCTTCACCCCTGGCTAGACTCCCCTCACAAGAGCAGAGTGACAGTTCTTTAGTCAGAGGCATTATATTCAACTAACAAAAATCAGGCAGATTGCCTTAGTTTAATACTATGTTTTTCTTTTTCAATGTCTTTGTCTTTTTGAAGAACAAAGCTGTTATAGATAATTATCTAATTCGCATTTTCCCACACTCACCAATTTCAAGATCTTCTCTGGTTTGGGCACAAATGAATTAGAGCCAGAAAACCTAAGGAGGCAAGGTCAGTGTTCCCACAATCACATCTCTATCATATTTTCCCTTTAACTTTATTTCTTTGGCTTTGTATTTGGTCACAAAAATAAAACCCTCATATTCTCTATGTTTATGTCTCTAGATTTTCATATTGGTTTTTCTCAAAGTGTATTATGGGTTTACTCTGTAATTTTTCTAATACTTTTTTATGTTTACATACTATTCATACTTGGCATGGGAAAAGTATGTTCCATACTTTTATGTCTTGGACATCATCTTAGCCTGTACATGAAATACTTTGCTGCTTCACAGGAAATCCCAGTACTGGTACTTGCCTGGCCTAAGCCAGGATCCTATACACATTGCAAAGTAGGACTTCAGTTTACATATGCGTACATATTTCACTCTATCTATCTATCTACATACATTCAAAAAATTTTAAAAAGGTCAAACAAGGAAAATATATTATACTTAAAGGAACCATATCTATAAATAGATATGATTCTATAAATCGTATCTATAATTAACTTCCATGCCCCAAATATCTTAGCATCCAAATTCATCAAGGAAACATCATCTGTGCTTCAAGAAAATGGAGAGAATAATTCAACAGTGACATGAGAGTTCAATATCACTCTATTGATTTTGGATAAGTGGATATCATTCTTTGCATAAGAATGATAAACCAGAAGGAAAATGTGGAAGTGAAAAAATTCTAAAGAATCTTGAGTTAAAAGAATTATGGCATTTTCTGAATGAGAAAGCAAAAGAATATATATATATATATATATATATATATATATATATATATATATATATATATATATATAATGAAACCTTAAATAATGACTTGTCCAAAGAACAAATTATAGAAATAATCAATAACTACATAAAAGAAGATGATAATGATGATACAGCATAATTTCTTGGATGCAGATAAAGCACTTCTTGGGGATGAAAAAATATTCTTATAATCATGTATTTAAAAATACCCAAAAAGGATTAAAGAGCTCAATATTCATTAAAATAGAAAATCTATGAATAAACTTAAAATAAGTTTTAAAAAATAGGAGATATTGAAATTAGAAGGGAAATAGATTATTTGGAAGCAAAAAGATAGAAAAGATAAAACAAAAGCTGTTTTTATAGAAAAAAAAGCTAATAAAATTGATAAGCCCTTGACTAGTCTGATTAAAAGAAAATCAACAAAATTGCATGTGATCTAGGTATAATTGCAGGCAAAATAGAAGAAACAATAAGTATAATCATAACACATTATACACAGTTCCATGCTAACAAAAGACAAAACATGAAAGACACACAGGTAATGACATAAAATATAAAAATACTCAAACTATCAGAAAACTAGGTATCTTAATCCAGTTTAAAAAAAAAAAGAAAATAGATCTACCTATAAAGCAACTACTGAAGGGTGGAGTGGGGGTGGGGGACTCTTGAACCTGATAGATTCACAGAACATATGCTATTTTATTTGATCCTCATAGTAACTCTGAGATAGGTGATATTGTTAACTCCTTTTTTACAGATGAGGAAACTGAAAATGAATGAGGTAAAGTGATTTTGACTAGGGTCACCCAGTTCATATATATCTCAGACAGGATTTGAACCAAGGTCTTTCGATGCCATGTCCAAAATGAACCACTATGCTCCGAGCTTCTTGACTAAGAGTGGTTCAGAAGAAAATTAAATGAGGAGGCTAAGATAGAGAAAGCAACATACATACTAAAATATCCATAGCAGAACTTGTTACAGTGACATAGAACTTTATACAAAATCGAATGCCTACTAATAAGGGAATGACTGAAAAATGTTGTCATAAGAAACAAATGTGAAATACAGAAAATATAGAAAAATATGTACGAGCTGACAGAAAGCAAAGAAAGCAGAACCAGAAGAACTACGTATGTC
Organism: Bettongia penicillata ogilbyi; assembly: GCA_023548195.1. Classification (NCBI taxonomy): domain Eukaryota; kingdom Metazoa; phylum Chordata; class Mammalia; order Diprotodontia; family Potoroidae; genus Bettongia; species Bettongia penicillata. Next base: position 1,155,691 of record JAJHZJ010000318.1, on the reverse strand, counting down.
ATGGCTATAATGTAAATGATAATAATACTAAATAGCTCCTGAATTTAGATTTAAAGGAGTGAACAAATTTTGATTCTGGAAAGCAGATAATGAAACATTTCATTCCTTTGGTGGAAAGGATTACAAAGCAGAAAGGAATTACTGACCAAATAAAGACTTTGTGAAGAAATATCAGCCACATTTAAAAGAAAACTTCAGCTGCCAACTTGATGATGTGGAGAAGGATGTATCTCTAAAGAAGAAACAGATAATGTGATTTGCCAGAAACTGGGAAAACACTATCAGATTAATACAATTGCATGCTCCCCTCAAGATCTACAAAGGAGTGGTCATGGGCAAAGAAAGCTTCATGGGAACTAGGACAAGTTCTCTGCAAAATCATCAAACTGCTCTACCTCAAGAAACTGTTGATGCAGAGTTCACTAAAAAACAGACCTGGAAATCTGAAAAAGATAACTCTCAGAAAGCAACCTGCTAGAGATGAACACTGTAAATACAAATACCTGTTTAATTTTCAGAATGTAGCTGCAAGTTTTCAATTGCTAAACAGTTCTTCCTTTGTTTACTATGTTAATGAAAACTGGCTAGAATTCTTCTATGTGTAGCTGAAGTCAGGGGTTTATTATAGCATAGGTGATAAAGACATCTCTCCTGTCAGGAATGTCAAGGAAAATAATGATGTAACCCAAGAAATTTCTGAAAGAGGAAGACAATATATCACCAGTCGCTTGCAGATGGATGCTATCTCTTGATGCTGTAAGATTCTGTTGACTGAACACTTCAAGACTTTGTCCTATAAGAAAAACAAAGAAAGAAAAATTTTCTCCTAACATTTGAAAACAGAACTTTAATTAATGAACAGTATTTAGCTTTGTTTTAGAGGAACCTCAGTAGCATGTCTTCATGGAAAGATAAGCAAATTCATTCATTTGCATTTTGCAAAGATTATACTTGCCTGTTGTAACTTGTAAGAGACTCTGATACTAGATTCTTATATTAATACCAATTACTTCTAAATTTTAGTATCAATGCTAGTCAAATACCAGTTTTTCCTATTCTTTTTGTACTCAAATATTCTAGAAAGATCCAGACTTTCAAAAAGACACAGGGGACAAATTATCTCTGAGTTAGATTAGCTCTGTACAACCTGTGCCTCATTATAATAATGCAGATAAAAATTATGGTAATTATGCATATTTATCATTTTTTACAAAGAGCTAAAGGATTATGGGTATGGAATGTTGCACATGCCATAAGTTGTGCTTACCATGATTATTTGGTTTAGCTTCACTGTTTTTCTTTGTTGCAAAGCAGGATTTGGTAGGGGGTGGGGTACATATTAGAAAGTTACTGCTACATTTAAAACAACAAAAAAGAAAATAATACGGTTCCAAAAAGAGACCAGATGATTATTAATGATCATAACCATAACTAATACTTATATAGTGCTTTAAAAATATCATGTCATTATATCCTCTTAATAACCCTGATAGCTAGTGGTATTATTACCCTTATTTTATAGATGAGAAAGCTGAGGTAGACATAGATTGAGTGACTTATCTAGAGTCACAAGAATAAATGAGGGTCTGAGATGGATTTGAACTCACGTCTTCCTGACTCCAGGCCCAACACTATCTAGTGGACTATCTAGCTGACAACATCTATCATAGACATTGTAGTTAGGTTGGGAGGCTTGGATTAGATGACAACAAAGGTCATTCCCAACTCTCAGGCTCTTTCAAATTAATTCTGTATAACACCCATCTGGGAAAATCATATTATGTATGCAGAAGTCAAGCTTGGTCAGTATGACAAAAGCAATTTTGGTAAGTTAAAACAGAGAGATAGAGAGACGTAGACCAAATGCTGCCCCAAATGAACACAATTCCAAAGGAATGCCTAAGGCATCCAAAAATATTGGTTTCTGTTTCTCAAATAAACAAAAGCTATTTTTTTCTCCCAAGAACATATGAATAGTGTTTTATGGTTGTTGCTCTTGTTCAATTGCTTGTTTATATAAAGATCCTGGTAACAATTTGCTACATGTTGAGATGGTGTGAGTGGTCACATAATTAGTAGGTATTGCTACTAATCTGAATAAATATGAGTGTTTTTGCTTGGATTCTATTAGCTTAGAGAGCAGGAGTTTCTCTCATCCTGGGTCATTCTGGAAATGGTGCATTTTATTGGCATATCTCATGTTAAAATTCTGCAGTAGTCTTATCTTCATGGAACAGCTGGCTGATGAAGTTGCATATTGTGTTGATTGATCTCGCATATATTTTGAAGTGTGTTTATGTCTGTCAGGGAGCAGTTTTATAACATCCCCTCACATTTCACATCAACAGTATTAACTGAAATTCCTGGTGTTCATTTGCCATTAAAGTCACAGGCCTCATTCTAAGCCTGAGATTGCATTTTTTTTCCACTTCTACAATAATTGTGGATGATGCTTTTTAAAGGGGCACTCTTTCTAACATCTTGTATATATATAAAAGATATAACAGGGAGTTAATGCAAGAAAATTGACTCCATTTGACATTAAATGGGGTCCAGGAGAATAATTCCTTATGAAATGATAATTATGAAGAGGGATAGCCTCCTGAAAGTTTTCCCAAGATGAGACACAGCATAAATATTATAAAGCCCAATACAAGATAACAACTTGTATCATCTTTTTGTAGAAAAAGAATGTGGATTATTTAAGCTTTGTGACCTCAGCAAAGTGTTTTGTGTACTCTAGGATATTAACAAATGTTTGTTAGATTATTTTCCAAAGACATCATCACCACATTCATACCATGACAAATTGGGCCTATTATTTGGAAATAAAGGAGGACCATTTCTTTGGAAAACAAAGACTTTCATAAAAGGGGATAATTTCTTAGGAGAGGACAAGTTGATATGTTGGAGCCAAATTTTGGTTGTTTTAGTTAGTAGCATTGTAGCATTTTCTGACCTAGTTTAGCAATAGCTTTACTAAAAAGTAATTCTTCATATGATTATTCCTCTTTCCTACAACAAAATAAAACTGCTTTATTAGTCATTCAATCAGTCACTAAGAAAAAAAAAAACCATTAATCAAGTGTTTGCCATATTCCAAGAAGTAGTGTAGGATTGTAATTTGCTTTAAAACTGGGAAGACCTAGACTTGAGTCCTAACTGTGACATATATTGGGCTTGGACCCTGGGAAAATAATACATCATCTCCAATATTCTAGGCAACCATCTAAGATTACACATTACAGTGCCATCCGTCATTGGTGGGAGGGAGCTTTGGAAGGAGATTTGTTACCTGGGAATCCCCATTGCCATGGAAATCACAGACCCAGTTCATATGTTTTATCTAATAGACACTGTATGAAATGCTGGATCATTTTTTACCTCACAAAGAAACAGAACAAAGAAAGAAAAATAATCCCTGTTGCCAAGGAACTCATATCCTATTTGGGGAGTCATCTCAATATTATTTACCTATAAGATAAACACTGAATAAATTGAAGATAATTTCAGAAGTATTGAAACTAGTAGCAAAGGGGACCAGGAAGGTGAAATTTGAGCTGTGTCTTGAAGGAATACAGAAAAACTACAAAGTAAAAATGAAAAGGGAAAGCATTTATAGGGAGTAGTCTGAACAAAGACACAGAGACAATAGAAGGGAAGTGGTATGCTAAGGAGGCTATGTTGGTAAATGTTTAAAAAGAGGCTCTCTGAAAACAAAAATGACATATGATTCATTTTCAAGTTTGTTCTGCACTCTTAACATTTCTTCTAGCATGAGATCATCAGCTAGATGGAAGGTATAAATTCTCACGCTGCAAATTTAACAATCACTTCTTGAGTAGGCCAGTGTAGCTGGATGATAGATTCTGTGGAGACAAGTGAAGTGTAACAAAATTGGAAAGCTAGGAAAGAACCAGTCCGTTAAGATCTTTACGTGTCAAGCAGGGGACTTTATGCTCAGTTGTGAAGGCAACAGGGACCCACGGGGGCACACTGAGGCGGGGAGTGACGCGTGGAAAAGACGACAACTTGCTTTAGTAAAATCACTTTGACAGTTGGACTGGAAGATCGACTGCAGTGGAGGGATAGTTGAGGCAGAGTGAACAATGAACAAGTTACGGTAATAGTACAGATGAAAGGTGATGAAAGTCTGAACTAGGGCGATGGCTAAGAGAGTACAGAGAAGAGGACAGAGTCTACAAAGATAGAAATTACAAGATGTGGCAGCTAATTGAATTGTGGTATAAGTGAAAGTGAGAAATAGCGTATGACACTAGAATCCAAGGTCTAAGTGACTGAGAGCTAGGTACTAATGGGAATGGATGGTAATCAGTAAATTGGAAAGAGCCGTGGGTTTGTGGAATAGGTAATGAGTTTTGTTTTGGACATTTAGAGCTTCAGATACCAACAGGACATTCAGTATCACTAAATAGGACTGCATGGGGAGAGAGCCCAGGTCAGGTCTTTGGGGACAACCCACTTAGCAATTATGACAGGGATAAAGATTCAACCAAAGAGACTATGGAACATCAAATAAATAGAAAAAGAGAAAAAAAAAGAACAATGTTATGAAAATCTATGGAGGAGAGAATGTTTAGGAGATGGTAATCAGCAGTATCAAATGATTCAAAGAAGTCAAATAGAATGAGGATTGAGAAAAAAGCCATTAGATATGACCATTAAGAGATTATTGGTAACTTTGAAGAGGGTACATTCAGTTGATTGATGAGATTAGAACTAGATATCAAGGGGTATAGAAAAGAAAGGGGGAAAGTTAATGAATTGAATTTATAACTTCCTTAAGGAATTTAGCAGGAATGCGGGAGGAAGCAGAGAGAGACAGGATAACAGAGAAAATGGCCTGATCAAGTAGAAGGTTTTTCTGTTTGTTGCTGTTTGGTTTTTAGGAATGAGGGACACATAGGAATGTTTTTAGGCTGCAGTGAAAGACCTAATAGATAGGGAGAGATTGAAGATTATTAAAGAGGGAATGAGAAAGACAAAGGGTCTACTTTGCTGGAAATGAGAGAAGGAGATGAAATCAAGGGTATATAGAGAGATTGGTTTTTGCAAGAAAGGCCACCTTTTCATCTGAGAGTGGACTATACAGAGAGTGGGGAGAAAAGAATTTTGAGTGTTGTGAGGTAAAAAGGAAAGTAGAATTGAAAGTTCTATTGAAACGCCTCAGTTTTTCAGTAAGTTTGAAACAAGATACTCAGTTTGGGGGCAGGAAGGGATGTGGTGCCAAGGTAGAAATAAGAACGGTTTTAATAATTTTTATGTAGAACTGGACAGAAAGAAGAACACAGAAAAAATCAAGGACTGCTTTGCGGCACTGAAGACTCATTTGAGATTAAATAGTATAAAGTTGTAGTAGACCTAATCAACATAATTTCATGATTTTCTCTTTATTAAGCAGCGTATACATTGGAATGAAAGAGGCAAATGATAGCTGCTATCCAGAGAAGAGGTTTGGCAGGGAATAACAACGATCTGACAAAGGGGCTAGATATTCAAGAGGAGAGGATAATGTAGAGTTGAACTGGTTCACCAAGGGATTGGGATGTGGTAGAGAGGAGAGTGTACACTTGTGGGTGCAGTAGTGATGACCTGGGAAGGAACTGAGGGCTAGAAAGAATAGCAATTATAATGGAGAAGAGGGGGTGTAAAGTTTAGGGGAAATTGCATGATTATGATCAGATAAAACAATTTTAATATTCATGAACAAAGAAGTAAAACACCTGTGGTAAGGGTAAGACCAAGATTATGAACATTTCTTTGTATAATCAAGGTAATGTGGAATAGGTCATGGGAATTGAGTAGACTGAGTAATTGGAAAGTTAGAGTTCTAGGAGGAAATATCAATACATATGTTGATGTGCCCTAGTGTGAGGATAGCAACTGGGGAGGAATGACTGAGCAAGGCACTGAATTCATTGGGAAAGAAAGGAGAATGCCTTGGGTGGAGAACAGAAGTGAGTGGGTAGAAATAGAGAGCGGCCTGCAGGATCTAGATTTGGTAATAGTTTGGATAGCATGAACCCCATTATAGCCTGTACTAGAAAAGGGGGCCATAGAAGTTGTGGTATTGTTGAGGTAGTGGGGGATGGTGATGGACCCCAAAATACCGACATGCCGGGTTCTGCTGTAATGAAATCAACACAGGCCTTCGTAAAGCCTAAGAAAAACAAAGTTTACTGAAGATTCCCTATTATTTCTAAGAGTTGTGTTGACTCTTAAGAAGCCTAAGCATTTGTAACGCTTGTACTCACAAGCAGGCCAGATAGAATCTCAACTAGACAGAGTCTGAACTGGATTGAATCTGAGTGCCTTCATGGAGGTGAGATGAAACTTAAATACAGAAAAAGACTGAGGGAAGAATCCACTTGTCACTAAGTAATCTGGGGTCCCAGAGATGGTCTTGAGAGATCAAACAAACCCAGGCAGGAGCCACAACCCAGGCTGGGCAACTTGGACTTCAAGAGAATGCTAAGTAGTCAGGAATATGAAAAGGATGCAGGATCAAAGGAAGAGAATGCTAAATTGTGATAAGATAGGAAGTATCTGGGCTAGGAGAAATAAAAGGGGAATCCAAGGAGCCCCTGCCAAGGACAGACTTTCCAGGGCCCTTCAGACAAATGTGACAAAAGTTCTCCTGATCCAAGGGAAAAAGGTCTTGGCTTGGGCTTGTACTCCATGGTATCAAGGAGTCAGATCTTAATGAGTGTCAGAAGACAGAAAAAGTGAACAAGGAAAAGATTTAAGATGAAAAGGAGCTTTTTGATTGTGTAAGTTTTTCCAGGGGGCATAGTGGAAGGGGTAGACAGAATTGAAACAGTATATTGAAGCCTTAGGTTAAGGTGGATGAAAGAAAGGGAGTGGACAATGAGGAATTTAGAATGGGGTTTAAATAAAGAAAGTTAAATAGAGAAAGTTCAAAATCACTGGGACATGGGACATCTATAGGAAAGAGATATGAGCTACTTGTTAAGGAATGTAGTCAGGCAGAGTATCAGTGGTTAAACAGAGGTCTATGGAAAAAAGAAAACAGAACATACACAAACCCACAGACACCCACCCCACTCCCACACACACATGCACATGCACACACACACATACACACACACACGCACATACACACACACACACACACACACACACACACACACACACACCACCCTGTAAAACTACTGCTCCATAGCAAGAATAAGTTACTTTTATAGCAATGCTTACACTAAATCTAAATTTCCTAAAAATGTTACTCTGGTAGAAATGCTGATGCAGCCCTAGCTATGAACATTTCTCCTTTCAGAACCACTCATGTTGTTAGATTTGTGTTTTTTTATTTTTATTTTTATTGTAAACCACAGAATCTTTTTCAATTGGATGGAAAGTAATGGCACCAGATTGATTCACCATTTATCAGTTCCTTCTGCCCTTTGAGAATATTGCCCTAGGCTGTGAATAGTTATGGCTAAGAAGGCTTTTATATGCAGTGTATAGTGTTGTTAATGATGCTGCATCTTCCAGAAAGGTATTAGATTAACCTGAGCCAGTTATTGGTAAATGATAATGCTAATGTTTCTGTGAACTTTCCAAGGTTCCTCTGATAGCACTTTTATCTTCCTTTGTAGAGAAAAAAAAAATCAGAGATCATGTATTGAAAGCAGGAAGGAACTGAAAAATGAGTCCAAATCCCTTGCTTTTTAAGTAAGAAAACTGAGACTCAGAGAGGTTAGGTGATTTTCTCACAGTCACACAGGTAGTCTGACAGAGAGGATTCAAACTTAGATCCTCTTACCTCAAATCCACCATTCTCCCCTCTATAACTTGTTGGGTAATCTGTAATCTGCTATTACAGAAAGATCTGGATCACCTAGGAAATTCCAAAGCTTTCATTGGTTTAGCCATATGAAATTACTAACAGACTTGGCAACAGGAAATTTAAAGCAACGCTGATGTGTGTGACTTGAATTTTATCTGACTTCCACCATGTCCTCTTTCCTATCCCTAAGTACTCAGCTATCCCCACAGTACTTGGAGACAGTTGCTTGGGCAATTCACATTCCTATTGCCAATGTTGTCAATTGATTTCCCCAGGGACTTCTGATGTAATGCTATGTTTGAAGATCAGAGTAAGGGGAAGAGAAATAATAGCAAAGAATATTTAATTTTGTTTCATGGCCCAACTATTTTTCATAAACATTCTGGGTCTCACATTTACTAAGATAACACAAACTTAAACAAGGTACTTATTAGTCTCAAGCAGAATTGCATTATCTTTCTGTGAGAAACGTTTAATTTATTTTCTTTGCCAAATAAAGCAGCCACCCTCAACACTAAGATGTGCCCACATACATGATTGGGAAAATTATTTTTAAATGGACTTGACTGATCAAATTTAAAATCATGTAGGCTTCTTAATAGGTGGGTGAATATTTGGCTTTTAATAGAATGAGCTCTCTAGCCATATGCTAGGCATATTAGATTCACCACCATTTTATATCTGCGGTTACTTTTACTAGCCCTGGAGGGATATATTTGGTGATAGTCAACTGAACAGTTGGAAAGTTGCTGCTCTTATATGGCATGAAAGACAAATGTGTTGAGCAACAAAGAGAGGACAGCAGAAATCACAGAATGTCAGGTCTGTAAGAGATCTAATATTGTCCTACTTTTTTAGGAACTTTTTCCTTGCACTGACCCAAAATCTGCCTCTTTATGTCCACATGAATCCATCTGTTGCTCTTAATTCTGTCCTCTGCAGTCAAATGGTACAAATTTGATTTGTCCTTAAGTTACAGTCTTTTAGATATTTGAAGACATAGTAGATACTCCTGAGTTTTCTCTTCTTTAGGATAAATATCAAACTGTTAAAGATATACAGATTTAAAAAAAATGAAACCAGTACTTTTCTTCCTGGAATTTGGAGAAGTCTAGAGGGAACTAGGTAGTACAGTGGATAGAACCCTGGACTTGGAGTGAAGGACATCTGAGTTTAAATATAGTTTCAGAGGGAGGCTGACTGGGGAAAAGGGTAATCAGAATCTGCACTATCTTGGGGTGAGGAGAGGGGAGAGGGGAGAGGTGGGGAGAAACTTGGAACTCAAAGTCTTGTGGAAGTGAATGTTGAAACCTAAAAATTAATTAATAAATCTGATTTTAGACACTTACTAGCAAGGTGATACTGTCTCATCCTTCACTCCTGGCAAAAATGAGGAGTTGGTTTTACTTGCCAAGAACAATTCTTCTACATGCACAGTGTATCTCATTTTATCCTCTTTCCTCCTGTAGATAGATAGATAAATCTATAGATAGCATCCTCCATCATTCCCACTTTCTCACATATGTTCAATCTCTCTCTGTCTACTGGCAGCTTCTTTATTGCCTACAAATACACCCATGTCTCCTTGATTCCTCCAAAACCCTCATTTGATCCATCCATCCCTGATAATTATCATTCCATTTTTTATATTCATTTTTGTAGCTAAATTCCTAGAGAAAGTCATTTACAATAGATGCCTCCATTTCCTCTCCCATTCTTGTCTTTTAAAATCTCTATGGTCTGGCTTCCAGCTTCAACGTTCAATCAAAATTTGTCCCTCCAAAGTTTCTAATGATCTCTTAGTAGCCATGCACAGTGCTCTTTTCTCTGTCTTCTACCCTTTTCACTTCTCTGTACCTATTGACATCATTTATAATTCTTATCCTTGATACTCTCTTTATTCATGATGTTACTCAATCCTGGTTCTCCAGTGTATTTAACTGTCTCTTCTTGGTCTCCTTTGCTCTGTGTTCATCCAGATCATGCCTAATAACTGTGGTTATCTCACAGAGTTCTGATCTGGTCTGTCTTCTCTCCTATACTATTTCATTTGATCATTTCATCAGCTGCAATGGATTTAATTATTATCTGCATTCTAATGATTCTCAAATATACTTATCTAGCCTGAACTTCTCTATTAACTTTGGATTTCATGTCTCTAACTCCCTATTAGTCAACTTGAACTCAATGAATGTACTATAAACATTTTAAACTCAGTGTGTCCAAAACTGATCTCATTATCTTCATCTCCCACCTCCTAAACAAACCTTTTCTGATCACAAACTTCTTTAGTACTGTCAAGGGTACCACAATCCTCTGAGACCATCAGTCTTGAAATTTAGGTGTCATCCTTGACTCCTGCTCCCATTAATCCTCCACCCACCATTCAACTAACATTTATTAAACACCTATTGTGTGCCAGGTGTGATGGTAAGCCCTGCAGATACAAATAAGAAAAAATGAAAAATAGCTCCTGCCCTCAAAGAATTTATAATCTAATGGAGGGGGATAACATAAAAAACAAAGCTGAAAAGTGGAATAGAGAGGGACACAAGTGAATAATCAAGTTGGGGCATGTTGTTCTATGGAGTCTAAATAAAGCAGAGCTACTGATGGGAAATGGAGAGTTATTGGCAATGTTCTGAAAGTTCAGAACTTTATGCAATCTGTCACCAAGGCATAAAGATCTGAGCTTTGCTATATCTCTCGAGTATACCCCTTCCTTTCCTCTGATACTGCCACAACTTTGGTACAGATTCTCATTTCCTCTCTCCTGACCTACTAATTTTAATTGCCAATTGGTTCTTCTTGCCTTCCACAAGTCTCTCCCTACTCTAGTTCATCCTCCTCTCATCCATCAAAGTGATTTTACTAAAGTGTGGGTCTATGTCACCTCCCTACTTAATGAGCTTCATTGGCTCTCTATGATCTCTAGAAACAAATTAAAGTTCTCTAACATTCAAGGCCCTTCATATTACACATACCCTTGCGTGGCTCCCTTTACCTTCTTCAAATACCAGCTAAAATCACATCTTCCACAGCAAGCCTTTTTCAATACCTCATAATTGTAGTATTTTCTCTCTGTTGATTTTTTGTCTATTCTGCATATCGTTTGCTTGTACATGTTTTTTTGCATGTTATCTTTACCATTAATTGTAAGCTCAGGAACTGTATTTTATGGTTCTTTGTATCCCTCATCCCTTAGCATAGAGCCTACATCATATTAGATGCTTCATAAATGTTTACTGACTGACTTTCGGACCCTGTGCAAGTCACCTAACCTCAGTTGAGAAAAATATTTACAGAGTACGTTCCAAAACAAAGCAGCAGATAAATGTTGGTTATTAACATACATAAATAATTATTTCAGGGCTGACACACCCAGACCCCAGTCACAAGGTTAGACTGGAATCTCAGAGTGGTGACTGCTACTACTTTCAAGGTTCTATGGGATAACCATTTGCGGGGGCTACCTTCTTTGCTGGTATATTTCCTCTTAGCAAATAAGCTAATAAATTCAATTAATTATTTAGCAAAGGTATTTCTTCAAAGAACAAAGCAATAGCAATGGTTCTAAAATCTTTTCTAAATCACTAGGATTACATTCTTCTAAAATTACACATAGAGTCATTGAAGGAAGGGAGTAAGAATGAACTTAAAACATAATGGGATTGATTAGAGAAAGGCAAATTAAAGCACCCTTGAGATATCACCTCACATCTATCAGAAATGAAAAATACTGGAGGACATCAGAAAAAATATAGGCACAATTATAAACATTGGGTCAGTTGTAAACTGGTCAAACCATTCTGGAGAACAATCTGAATCTATGCCCAAAGGGCTATAAAACAGTGCATACCCTTTGATCCAGAAATACTACTACTAAGTTTCTACCCCACAGAGAAAAAGGAAAAAGGATCTATATGTAAATATAAACATAGATATATGTGCATTTATATATATATATATATATATATATATATATATACACATATGTGTATATACACACAGCTCTTTTTATAGTGGCAAAGAATTGGAATATGAGTGAATGCTCATCACTTGGAGGATGAGCAAGTTCTACTATACTATTGTGATGGAGTTTTGTTGCCCTATAAGAAATGATGAGGGTTGTGGTTTTAGAAAAAAAATATGGCAAGATGCATATAAGCTGATACAAAGTAAAGTGAAAAATCAAACTAGAAATCATTATGCATAGTAAAAGCCTTGTTATAATTATGATCAACTGTGAAAAATTTGACTACTATCTATGATCAATGTAACTATCCAGAACATTTCCAAAGTTCTCATGATGAAAAAATGTTACCTACCTCCAGAGAAAGAACTGATAAACTCTGAATGAAAAACCAAGTATAATTTTCTAGGGTTTTTTTTTGGCAATACGGCTAATAGTGAATTCTCTTTTGCATGATGTCATATGCATAATTGATATCATATTTTTTGTCTTCTCAGCAGGTGAAGGAGGGGTTGGAAGGAGAGAATCTGGAATTCAAAATCTAAAAAGAAAATATTGTTAACAAATAATGCTTTAAAAAAAATTAAAGTGACTCTTATGTGCAGGGCAGAGACAATCTGGAGATTCCTTTCTTTCTCTAGTACTGATGTAACCCTACAAAACTCCAGGGTGTGGCCTAAGTCAGATTACACTGTAACTGGGAGGCAGGTGGGAAATTTGAATTGGAAACAGGGCATATAAACCTCGCATTTGTCTGAAGCAAGTGTATTCCATTAAGGGAGCTACCCACTCATTTGCAATGAATGTAAAAATGAATAAAACCTTTCCTGGCTTTACAACTAGTGTTGTCCTTTTAAGAGTGAGCAAGTTTCTCACAGGACCTAGGTGTCAGACCTAGGTATCAGACACACAATGGACATCAATACTCCCAACGATGAATCAGATTAAACTGTTATTAAGAAATATTTAACAAAATAAATTTTGAAAAACATAATAAAACATCAATAATATTCATTTATGCTTTTCTAAGTTAATGTGTTGAAGAAGAGGTCCTTATTCGGAATTAGAAATTCAATCGGTACCCTGGAGGCAAATTCAGTTTCTCATGGTCCTTTCTCATATCTCTAAGCTATTTAATTATATCTCTGATTCTTTCTAGGTAGGGTTTGTCTATTTTGCATCTAGAAGCCTTTCTCTTTATATTCCAATGTTTTTTTTAGCCCAGACAGACCTTCAGCTTATATAGAAATCTCACCATATGTTAACTGAGAAAGACCTTTTGGTTTGATCATTGGGATATCAGTGGTGATCTTTGAAAGAGATAATAAAGAGGTTGGTGAGAAAGTGGAGCCACAAAAAATGGAAAATGTTTTCAAGATCATGGTTTGGATCTGGAAAGAACCTCAGAGGTCAACTAATTCAACCTTTTCCTTTTATTATAGATAAAGAAATTAAAGAACAAAGAAAATAATCAACTTGCCTAAAATTAAAGAGGGAATAAATATCAGAGAAACTGTTTGAACCCCAATTCTCTGACTTCAGTGTTTGGACTCTTTCCATTGTGCCACAGTTTGTGGTAAACGAGCGGGACTGGGGACTAGGTGATATGTTAGAAGGGTTTAGACCTGAAGAGGCCTCATGGTCCCCCTGTCATCATAGGGGGAGATGTTGAAGATGCATGAAAGAGACTAATTTCTGAGGCAGACTCCTAGTGAAGACTGATGGGTTTGAAATTAAGATTGAAGGGATCCTTTCATCAGCATGGAGTAGGAATACTTTTTTTTCCATCTACAATAAGAAGCATCAGGAAGAACGACTGACAATGCAACACCCCTGGGCCAAACCAGATTAAAATAATTGGGTGACAATGCAGAAAAGCTGAGGGTTAGACAGGAATAGAAGGGGGTCTCGTCAGATGCCCTCCATATTCTTAGTGAAGTAGGAAGGCAAGTCATCTGCTGCTAAGTGAGTGATGGAGAGAAACTGGAGGAGGTACTCTGAAACTGCCATCATATCTCCTTTGTCAAAAGACATAGCACATGAGATCCAAAGTCACAGAAGACACCTGGTCTTGCCTTCATTCTCAGGGCTATCAGGGAACTGCTAAACCCCAAGAACATTTTTGGAATGTGAAGAAGTCTGTATTCACACAAGCAGTGGGGAGGGGATACAGATTGGGAACAGCTAGCCAGGCATGCTGTCTCCTTTCTAGCACTTTTTCACCACCAGTAAAAACTTAAAAACTCTTCTTTTTATTGTTAAAATCTTTTACTTCTGTTTCTTTTTGCTGAAAATAAATGGCAAACAGATGGATACTATTTTCCCAACAAGGGGTTTTCTTGAAATTATTATTTACCAAAAACATGTATTTAGCAGAATTGTGACTATTTTCACTAAAAGATTACCTAAAACTTAAGAGAAAAAAATGCTTATGGTGTTTGATAAACATTTAGAAAGTATAATGGCTCCATCTTGTGGTCAAAAACAGGGAGTGTCTTTAGTTACTATACCAAATTCTGGCTTTAGGGTAATTGAGAAACTTCTTAGTTTCTCTCAGATTCAGAATCTAATCTTATTATTTCCAAAACTGGAAATTTAGTGCCCGGCAGGAAGATGAATTTGTGAAAAGAACTGGAGAATCACACGTGAAAGCCCATTACACCCAGATACATGTATTATTCTTGTTTTGTCCATTTGTGGTAGGGAGACAAAGGGTGCTGGTATAAGGTCATATTGTTCTGTATGTTAAATAGAGAAACATACCAGTGAAAACTGATGATTTAATATATTTTTATCTAGTAAATATCCAAGAAACCTAAAGGGAAGCAGTAATACTACAAGTTTATACTTTGTTTTTACTAAAGCCCCTCTTTGTGTCTGAATGAGAGAAAAAAAGAACAGAAAGGCAGAAAGACACAGAAACATAGACAGTAGCAGAGAAACATAGAGACATCTAGAATACAGTTTCAATAGTTATAAGGCTACTGTCATCCAGGGGTTCCCTTTTTCTTTTCCCCATTGATTCCTTATTGCAAACACTAGCCCAGAATGAAGTTTCAAAAATAAATAGATAACTGCTTGTCTTTATATGAGGGAAATTTACTATAAAAGTTCATAGTCAAGTCAGGAAGTATTTATCAAGCATGTACTATATGCCAAGAGGCATGATGGATGCTAGAGAGAAAAAGAACTACAAAACCAAATTAACGCAAAACAAATAATAAAGATCAATCCTTACTCTCAAAGAAGTCACAGTCTAATGAGTAAGACCACATACAAACAACTATGTAAAAACAAGATGTGTACAGGATAAATAGGAAATAACCACCGAGGGAGGGAACTAGCATTAAGGGAGATAAGGAAAAGCACAAAGCAAATCAACAAAGAGCAAGAAATTCTGAATAGTTAACGAGGGCAGGTGTCCAGGCAATGATGAAGCAAATGTGCTTGTTGGGGGTGGAAAGTACAGAGTAGATAAATTATCCAGGTTCAATACTAGTCATAGTCATTGAAACTTCACAATTCTATCCAAACAAATCACTCCTTTAGTGAGTCAATATGCCAGACAAGACTCCAGTTGCCTGTGATTATATGCAGTTGTATAATGTTGTAGCACTGATCATAAGCTTCTGACACTCACACATACACATGCACATATTATATATGTGTGTATACACACACACACACACACACACACACACACACACCCCCTGAGCTCCTTTCCTTCCATTATTTCTATCTACCATGATCCTTGAGTCCATCCTTCCATCACGGAAAAAATATAATTCCCTAAGTCTCTCAGTGGATAAAGTGGAACTCGGTGGAAGACCTCAGTATGAATCCAGTGTCAGGCATTTAAGAGAGCTGTATGAGCTTAATTGAGTCACTTAACCTCTGCCTGTCTTAGTTTCCTTGACTATAAAATTGGTTCATCACAGCATCTAATTCCTAGGGATTGTTGTGATGATAAAATGAGACTATATTTGTAAATCACTTTACAATAGATGACACATAGTGGGTGCTTAATAAATGATTGTTTCCTCTCCTTACTTGGCCTCTTGGTCAATAAGGAGCACACTATTCTTGGTGTATATGGAAGATGTGCTCTGCCTCTTTTCCCCAGAGCCAGGAAACCCACATCTTTTTTTTCAGTATAAGATTATTTTAAGGGATTTTTTTGTAAGGGGCTGTCTTCCCTAGTGCTGCCATCTGCTTGAGTCTCCACAGGTTATATCTCTTCATTGTTATGAATCTATGACATATAACCAGTCCCATTTAAACATTTAACAGTAATTAGCTTTTACAAAGGAATATTTACTTCAAAGAACCACCAATATAGAATTCTTCCAACACCTGGAAGAACATAATCTCCCCTGGTTGGTTGTTGACCTTCTTCTTGAAGAGGACCAAAATTACATCAGCATGATAAAGATAAATTTCAGTGTGTCCAACTGTGGCTGATCAGACCAATATGAGCTTGGAATGCTGTACCACAGATTGGGCATAGAGAGTCTGAGTGAATATTTGGGTGGTCACTCCAAATTTGCACATCCTATGATTCCTTTGTGCTGTCTCAATTCCTCACATCTTTTCTGATGTGGGCATGCCATGCTGAGTGGTCCTGCACCAGTGTCTCCCATGTTGCACAGTCAAATCCAAAGTTTTTGAGAGACACTTTGAAAGTATCTCTGTATCGAGTCTTCTGACCTCCATGTGATCGCCTGCCTCAAGTGAATTCTCCATAAAATAGTCCTTTTGGCAAGCTTACATTTTATATTCAAACAACGTGGCCAGTCCATCAATTATGATCTCTGAAACATGGTTTAAATTCTTCGCTGTTCAGCTCCAGCAAGGATTGCAGTGTCTGGTACCTTATCCTGCCAGGTTATCCTTAGAATCTTCCTAAGACAGTTCAAATGAAAGCTATTCAGTTTCCAACATGGTGCTGGATTATTGTCCATGTTTCACAGGCATACATCAATGAGGTCAGCACAACTACTCTGTAGATCTTCAGTTTGGTAGTCTGTCTAATACTTTTCTTTGAAGCCTCCCAAAAACTGAGTTAGCTCTCGCAATGCATGCATCAACCTCATTGTCAATGTGTACATCCCTGGAAAGTACACTACCAAGGTAAGTGAATTTATCCACAGAATTTAAAACTTTGTTGTAACTAATGGTTCCACATAAGGATGGTATGGTGGTGGCTGATGGAGCACCTGTGTTTTTTTGGTGTTAATTATTAGACCAAAATTATCACAGGCAGCAGAGAATTGATCCATACTTTATTGCATCTCAGCTGCAGAGGCTGTATTGAGTGCACAATTATCTACAAACAGAAAATCATGCACTAACACTCCCTCTTTGGTCTTGGCTTGTAGCCTTTTCAAATTGAAGAACTTACCATCAGTATGGTAGTTGGCGTTGATGCTGTGTTCATCCTCACTGAATGCATTTGACAACATGGCTGAAAACATCATGCTAAAAAGTATGGGAGCAAGCACACAGTCCCATTTCACTCCATTCATGACTGAAGACATGAGAGCATTGTCCACTATGCAGAACATGGGCAAACATGTCATCATGAAATTGACAAATGATACTGATGATGAACTTCTTGGGGCAACCAAATTTTGACCTAATTTGCCATAAGCCTTCACAACTAAGTGTCAAAGATCTTGGTCATCTCTACAAACTTTTTGTACAGGCCTCTGTTATGGTACTGGCATTTCTCCTGGAGTTGTGGGGCAGCAAACACCATGTTGATTGGAACTTGGCTCTTTCTGAAGCCACACTGACTCTCAGGTCATATAACCATCTTCCAGGTGAAGGGTCTGCCTATTAAGGAGAACTCTAGCAAGAATTTTACCAGCAATGACTAAGAGAAAGACCCCACCCCCACCCCCATGATTGTAGCAGGACAATTTATTTCCTTTGCCTTCATAAAGATGGACAATGGAGGCATCCTTGAACTCCTGGGGGTTAACCTCTTCTTGTCATATAACCTGGAAAATTTCAGTCAGCTTTTATATGAGCAATGGTCCCCCTAATTTATAAATCTCAGCTGGAATAGAATCAGCACCAGATACTTTGCCACATGAAAGGAGATTAATGGCTCTCCAAACCTCTTCTTCAGTTGGAAGTTCAGTTGAGGAGGGATTGACTTCAACCTGAGGTGAACGGTCAGTGGTCTCAGCATTGGTTGATGATGGTATGTTGAGAACATTATGGAAGTGTTCAGCCCATCTCTCCAGGATCATGTCCTTATCACTAATCAATGTCGCTCCATCAGCACTGAGTAGATGTGATGCATCATAGGTTTTTGGTCCATAGGTAGCTTTCAGGGAATCATAAAAGTGCTTTGGATGATTACTAACAGCATAAAACTGAATTTCATCTACCTTCTTAGGAATCTTTTATCTCTCTAAGCTTTGCTTGTACTTTGCTTTTGATGGAATTAAATGCTGCCTTCTAAGAGGTGGATAACTATCCTGCTGGTAAATCTTGTGGAGTTCTCATTTCTCATTTAGCAGCTTCTGAATTTTCCCATCATTTTCATCAAACCAGTCTTGGTATTTACAAGTTTTCTGGCCCAGATGAGCAAATGCAGTGCTGTATACCACATCTCTAAAGGCAGTCCACTCTTTTTCTGCTCCACTGTTGCCAACTGTGTGTTGGATCAACTTTCTCTCCAAGTTAGCAACAATGTTCATGCTCAGAGAAGAGCTTTAATTTGCTGACATTAATTCTTCTGGTAGCCATTTTGCCTGGGGGGGGCATGGTGGCATTTTTGATGAATGTGAATATTTAACTTGGAAAGGAGAAGTCTATGATCAGCCCAGAAATCTGCGCCACACATTGCCTTTGTCCCTCACACATCTTGTCTCTCTCTTCTACTTAGAATCACATAGTCTATTAGATGCCAATGTTTGCTGCAAGGGTGCATTCATGAAGGTGTATTGCATTTAGGTAAATGAAAAACAGTTTTGGTGATGAGAAGAGTTCAGCAGTAAATGACCATTGCTATTGCTGTTTCCAACTCCATCCCTCCCTAGGACTCCTTGCCAAGTCTGATAACCTGAGTTTACTCTAGTATTAAAGACATCCAGAATTATAAGCTTCTCCTCTTTCAGAACATTGATAAGGGCCTTTAGGTCTTCACAAAATTTTTCTTGGACCTCATCAGTGTTTATCATAGTGAGAGCATAGGCACTGATGATGGTGGCATAGTGTTTTCCTGCAAGTGGCAATTGCATTGTCATGAACCTGTCATTCACTCCTTTTGGCAGGCATACCAACTTGCTGACTAGATTAGTTTTGATTATGAAACCTACGCCAGCTTCATAGCGCTCCCCTTCACTGTGCCCACTCCAGAAAGATGTGTATCCAGCTCCACCTTTAGTAAGCTGGTCTTCATTTGCCAGCCTTGCTTCACTCACTGCTATTTGGATATGATACCTGTTGAGTTCTCTTGTAACAAGAGCAGTTCATCTTTCAGGTCTGCTGGATTTTGTGTTGTCTGTGTGCTGATGGTGAGGGAATCATTTTTGCTGATGTTTTTGTACATTTTGTACATTTTTTGTGTGTTTCAATCACATATTGGATCCCCCACCTGCCGTGGTAATCAGGCCTGGGTTGGGTTAGCAGACAATTTTTAGGGCACCTTTTCTGATCCCCTTCCTCACACCAGGAATTGAGCAGTGTGATCTTTAAAAAGCTGCTCAGACACCCAGGGAGCTGCTGCGTCCTACTGCTGCTTCCAGTGAGAAACAACCCTATGACCTGGGCTACCTATGTGTAGTGTTGTGACTACAGCTCCCAGTGTATATGCACCTGCTATTTCATCACTTGTCTGTTGCCACAGGGCTTTGAGGTATAATAGTAAAATCTTATGGGTGATGTCTTTTGATTTGTACGTAAATTGGGTTTAAGTGAGGCAGAATTGCATGAAGTTGTCAACCTTACTCTCTCCTCCAGAGTCATCATAGCCCAGTGACAGGACAGAGTCAAGATGGCTGGCGATGACTCAGGATGCAGTAGATAACTTTGGTGTCTTTGCTGTCTAACCAAGTTCTAAGTGCTCTGCATTACCTGCTTCAGCTGCCTTTGTGGCTCTTAGCACAAATTGTTCTCATCTGCCCATTCAACCAGGGGAAGTCTTCAGATACTTGGGGTAGATACCCCTTTAACTCACCAATGGGTTTGAGACCCCTTTGTTACCCTCAACCTGGTTTGGCCCATCTGCTGAAATCGTTTAGTGGGGTGTAGGCACTGCCCATGCTGCAGCTTCTTGGAGCCACAGGTGAGAGTTGGTTGGAACAGGTAGACCCCAAAGGTGGAAAGAACCCCAAAAAGGGCTTGGCAGCCATCACACCAAAGGTATTGGTCCTCCCTGAACAAATGCTACACCTTCCACCTTGGGGGATGGACAGAATTAGTCTCATAATACTTTTTTTTTTTTTTTACATACTATTGTTCCCACCAAGTTCATGTCTTAGAAGTGGCATGATTGTGGAATGCTTCTAGAATGGTAGTAAAGATTCCACCATCTTCCCCCAACACTCTATCTCTCCCACAAAAGATGCCTCCTTGCTTCTTGGGCCATTTATTCTACATTGACTATAAAACCAGGCCTAGATTTCAATTCCCAGATCCCTGTGCTTTGTTCTCCCAGCCTTTGAACCTTCTACTTTTGGAGACTCCCCTCATTCACTCAGAATTGAAAAGAATAAATAAAACATCTATAATGGAGGCCCATTTTGGGGGGCCAAATAACCTCAGAAGTGAGAAGAAAGACCCTTACCTTTATAGGGAAAGAGGAAAGGAATAATCATTTATTAAGACCTTACTATATTTCAGGCACTGTTTTAAGTACATTGCAAATATTATCTCATTAAAAGGAAATAAATCATTTATTAAGTACTTAATATGTGCCGGGTACTGTACTAAGTGCATTACAAATATTAACTCATTTGATCCTGGCCACAAGGTAGGTGCTATGATGTTCTCTATTTTGAAATTGAGGAAATAGACAGAGGTTAAGTGACTTGAGCAGGGTCACACAGCAAATAGTGTCTAAGGCTTGATACTCAAGACTTCCTGACTATAGACCCTGTTGTTTTCTATTTGGAAGGGTGGCATAACTCAAACCACCCGTCCCAAAGAATGGGATCTATAAATTACATGTATAACTTTTTCATTTACCTCATAAAGTCTATGAGCCATGATACTACATGAGGGCAAAAACTACAGTTTATTTAATTTTCATACCTATGCCAGAGCAAATCACAGGGCTCCAGATATAGTGGATGCATGATAAAGTGTTGTTTTTTTATGGGTTTTGTTTTGTTTAATTGAAAATGACCTTAGCGAAATACTGGATTTATAGCCCAAAGAATCTTCCCAAGTTTGAATCTTGTTTCATTCTTTTACTCCTGTGATTTGGAGAAAGTAATTTCTCCTTAGACCTCACTTTTCTAAATCTGCAAAATAAAGGGGCAGTTGTAATTCATCTTTTAAAATTTGATCTTTGCCTCTGACCATAAGTAAAGTCTTAGCTTTGGGACCAAGTAATTAATGACAGAGAATTTGAGTACCTCTTGGATGACACATAGGTTTTTCTCATTTCCATTCTTTGGAAGTAAAACAATAGAAGTTATTCATTGGTGTAGATAACTGATGTGAGATCTTAAATTTAAAGAAATGATTGTAGGGTATTTTTTGCTAGATTATAAATTTTTTAAGGACAGGACTTAATGTTGATGTTAAATCCAAGTAACCTAGCATAGTGACCAGCACATAATAGTTACTATATATATATATTTGGGTTATTTGTTTTCTTAGTCCTGACATTCATATTATTTATAACATAAATTCAGCATGTCAAGATAGTATTATGAGACATCCTGTTTTCCAGAGCTATGGACCAGCAAGCAAGCTGTTCCCTGAGCCTGGAATAACAACGATCCTTTGTGCTCACCCTCTGGATTATCTTACCCCCTGGCAAAATTCCATAATCATTGTATAGGTTTGAGCTTCACCAAGTGTCCTCTGAGCTTGAACAAGTATGGGAAAAATTCAGACAAGTTCTGGTCATGAAGCCCTACTATGAATCAAACGTGTCACATTGTTCCTCTTATCCCTCATTGTTAGGGTTGCAGTTACTGCATAGCCCCACCAGCACTTGTCTAATTTGCCTCCTTTCTTGCAAGCCATTTCCCTCACTTTGAAATTAAACTTCTGTTTGATTCCTGACTATCCTGTCTCTAGTGTGTTCAGCTCTGGCCATCCATAGTTTGGAGGTCAATTCGGTCCAATTGACATTAATTATCACTCATCAAGAAAAAGCACATAAAAACTAGATTTTTAAAATTACCTATAATTTCATTCATACAGGGAGTTCCCAGTGAGGAAATTCCTGTACTAGTGCAGATAGGAACCTACTCTTCACTAGTACTTAAGACATTAAGTGACACAGTGTTTGTCAGAGTTGGGACTTGAATTCTGTCTCTGAGATTTTATATGTCTTATACCGTATCACCTCTTGCCTTGCTTCCTCTCTCAAATTTGATTAGCCTACCATGAAATAGTATTCTCTTTTCAAATGGTTTTCTCCATCCCTCTGAGCCATTAAACATTTCATGTATCAGTAAATTATGTAAATCAATTAGTCAAAACTGATGCTCATGGGAAGCAACTTGCCCCTGGGCAAGTCTGTGGGGGAGAATTTGGTAGTTCTTTAGCTCATATTAAAGAAGATTCCTGTCTCCTGCATGCAGCATAAGTATCTAAACCCAGATATTTATATTTTTAAGACAAAGTAGCTGGAGCATTTTATAGCTTTCCCAACACTGACATGTATGTCCATCTATCTATCTATCTATCTATCTATCTATCTATCTATCTATCTATCTATCTGTCTGTCTATCTATCATCTATTTTCTTTCTTTTTCTTTCTATCTCAAAAAGGACTTGTGCAATTTTTTTTTTTACTGGACTACCTCTCTTGCTCTTTGTGTGTGTGTATACACACATATATGTATACATACATACACACATGTATATATACATATATACGCACACACATAGACACACATGCATACATATAGACACCCATACATATGCAAACATATATGTGCTATAGTTTACATATATAGATGTATAAATATAAAATAGTGTGTGTATGTATATGTGTATAGAGGTTGATAAATGCTCTATTGATGCTCTTTTCCATACCCTTTCCCTTCCCTATAACTTTCCAATTATTCTCCTTTGATAATAGTAGCTAGCATTTGTATACCTATTTAAGGCTTACAATACAAGTGTTTTTGATTCCAGGTCCAGTGACTTACTCATTCTGCCCCCATTTTATTGCCTCTTCAAATTTCTATTCTTTGCCACCTCAAAAAGAGCTATAAATATTCTTGCACATCTTTAGAGTTTGTTTTGCTTAAGACGAATCCCTCCTTTAACATATTTGTCTTCTAATTCCCCCTTCTCACTTTCTCTTTCTATTTCCTTTGTGAGTAAATTGTATTTCTGTACATGGTGTGTGTGTGTGTGTGTGTGTGTGTGTGTGTGTGTGTGTTCTTCACTCCATTAACCAGTTCAGATAAGAGTAAGGTCCAAGTGTTAGTGGTTACCCTATTTCCTCATCCTTCATCATATAGATGTATAATTGGACACTGATTATTTCAGATTATTTACCCTAATCTTTCTCTTCCCTATTCTACCTGTGTCCCTATTTCATTTCACCTCTCAGGTATTCTCTTGAAATCATCAAGATATATCAGAATACTCCCAGGTCTTGTCTAATTAGATTATCTCTATGACCTCTGGTAAAGATAGAATTTAGAGGGGACACATTTACCACCTCTTCCATTTCAATATGAGCTAAGTATGTCATTGTTTAGTCCCTTATGATTCTTCATTTGTGTTTACCTTTTAATATTTCCCTTATCTCCTATGCTTTATCTCAAAATTTCTATGCAGCTCTACTCTTTTCATCAGGAATACTTCAAAGTTCTATCTCATTAAAGACATTTTATCCCCTATAGGATTATACTCATGCTTGGTGGTTGCTACTCTTGACTTGTAAACCTATGTTTTTTGCTTACTAGAATATTGGATTCCAAGATCTCTGATATTTTACAGTAGTGGCTGCTAAACCATGTGTGATCCTTTCACTCTATAGCATTTGAATTCTTTCTTTCTGCTTACTTCTAGCATTTTTCCTTTGAGTTAGAAGATTTGGCTATGATTTTCCTGGGGTTTTTCATTTTGGAGTTTCTTTCAGGAGATAGCTGGTGATTTTAATTTTATCTTTACCATATGGTTCTAAGAAACCTAGACAGGTCTCTTTCTTTTGTAAATATCACACCTCTCTGTTTTCTTTTGTTGTTTTTGGTTGTTGTTTCTTCAGCAGAATTTTGTTTTGTTTTATTCTGGTTTTTGATAATGACAGCGAGATAGTCCTATAATTTTTTTTCCCTCCATCTATTTTTTCAGGTCACTTGCTTTTGCCAATTTTATATCATAAACTTTCTTCTATTTTTCAATCTTTTAACTTTCATTTAATATTTCTTTTTCTCTTGAAAATTCATTGGCTTCTATTAAATCCATTATAATTTTCAAGAAGCCCATAATTAATAGGCTTAATTAATTAATATAATTAAGACAAATTTTTTTTTGCCTTTTGTTCCAAGCTGTTAATTTCTTTTCTAATTCTCCCTTCAAGAGCTCTTTTCCATACTATATTTTGCTTTTCTCATTTTCATTTCATTGATATATGTGTATATGATATACATATATACACTCATACATATATGTATATATGATATATACATGTATGTATACATACATTCTATTAATAAAAAATTTGTTTTATGGTTTTTCTAGAAATTTAAGTATATGTCCAAGTTGTGTTTTTCTTCAAAGTTTCTCCTGTAGATGTTTGCAAATCATTCTTCAGGGTCTGAGTCTTGAGTGTCCTTATCACTATACTAATTTTTTTAGGATTGAATTCTTTTCTTTGCTCATTCCTAGAGACTACTTCCAGACTTCAGACTTGATGTTAGGGCGAAGCACACTGCTTTTTTGAAATATCGAGTTCTGTGTAAGTCTGCTCTAGGGAAAAGTCTTTGTTTCTGTCACTGGATCTGTACTGGTCAAGTTTCTTACTTGGATTTGGGTCTGAACAATGATAGACACCTGCTAGACTCAGCCATTTTTGCCAACTGGGAAGCTCTGCTGGATAAGAGTGACAGAACTGCAGACTCTTCTTTGTTCTAGGATTCCTGTCCTGTTTATTTCTTTACAGGAAGAGACCAAGTTCAAAACAGGAAATGAGGCTGTTCGAAAACAGCCCATAGGAGCTGAGTCATGCTGCTGCTGCTTACTTCTGAATTTTCACATGGTAGTGTATAGATCGTGTGGATCTAGGGACTTTTTTTCTCCTCAGTTCATTCTTAATCTGTGATCCAGAAGTAGGTAGTGGGCAAAAAAGGATACATTTGGAACCGTTTTCTACACTCTGCAAAAGGTCATAGTGCCCTTGTGTGAGCCTGGGCATGCCCAGATATGCATCTGACAGCTTATCTTGTGCTGGAGTATAGCCTTTGATCAGTTATTAGAGTATTCTCTCTGGCTACTCTTGACCAGATTCCATCGCCAGAGCATACATACCTTTTTGTCTTTCTCCACAGGCTGATGTTATTTTTTAAATTGTTACTTATATATTTTAAATATTATTTTCTTTCTAAATTTTGAGTTCCAAATTTGCTTCTTCCTTTCCACCCTCCTTCTACCCACTAAGAAAGCAAACAAAATTATATCAATTACACATGTGAAATTATGGAAAACATATTTCCAAATTAGCTACAGCAAAGAATCCCCTGTCATCTCTTTCAGAACAACTTGAAAATGTATATATCATTTTAGATAACTGATAATTTACCTTAGAAAACCATAGGTCTGTTCACACTGAGGGCAACATTGATGAAAACATGACAAAAGTATCAACAGATTTTTAGAGAATATTTTACAAAAAAAGTAGTCACACAACTGAAATTTTTAATGACTATAACATCCCACTGTTGTCTATTAATTAAAGCAACAACATTTGAACCAGCTTTTAAAATGCACTTGACTCAGTACAAATCAATGTCATCTAAAAAGCTTTACTGAAATAAGTGATTTCCCAAGTATGTATTAAAAATTTATAAGAATCTATAATAAATGGGGGTAGGCAGATGATTTAATTTCCTGATCTGCTGAATGTTTTTATGAACTTATGTATGAAACACATTTCCCAAAAGGTTCATCAATCTCTTTGAAGATGGTGTAGACAGAATCCAAACAAAAGAACAATTTCCACCTGATGCCTAAGTTTTCTGAACTCTATTTCCCAGAAGGCTCACTAATTTCATTGAATCTGGAAATATTATAAAGGTATTTCAGTAAAATCCACCAGAGTGTGGGAAAAAAATTCATAAATATCCATAGCAGAAAAACAAAGGGGATACAAATTTCATATTGCCCAAACTTTGACCTGCAATCAAATGGCCAACTTGTTCTTTTAGTCCATCACTATATGGCAGTTCAGATAGATAACGATCTTTACATTAATTTTAGTGGAAAAAAAAGAGGGATATGCATCTCAGTGGAACTCATTTGGGAAATTTTATGGTACCTTCAGTGACTTGAAATTGCTCATTGCTATCAAAAGCTTGATCATTAAAACCAACTTTTTTTTTATTCTAATGATGTGCAGTGTGTGTGTGTGTGTGTGTGTGTGTGTGTGTGTGTGAAGTCCAACAACTTTGGATGAGGAGGCAGAGGACCTTTATTCAAATACTACCATTTGATGCTTACTATATATGTAAGAATGGAAATGTCACTTAAATACTTTAAGACTGCATTTACTCTTCTGTAAAATGATGGGTTTGGAACAGTGGAGGTCCCTTCCAACTCAAAGACAAAACTTAATTGCTTTAATCTATACCAATATTATTAGATTTTTAAAAGAATGTTGTTGGGGGTGGAGCCAAGATGACAAAGTAAAGGGATTTGTTTGAGCTCTCACCCAAACCCCTCAAAATACTTATACAAATTACTCTAAACAAATTCTGGAATTGCAGAATTGACAGAATCCCAGGCTAAGACAGCCTGAAAGGTCAACAGGAAGCATCTATAGTGGCAGGCTGGGAGCAGAACACCATCTGGTATGGGTGGTAACAGCACAGACAGGACCTGAGAAGGCCTCAGGGGACTGGCAAGTGTGGCAATTTCCAAATTTCTTGAACATCAAATGCCAAGGACAACTTAGAGGATCATTGGAAAAAGCCTGTTGGGCCCGTGTGAGAGAGTAGCATAGTCTGGCCCCAGCTGTGGGGCAGCAGAGTGGGTGGCGGAGTTCACAAGGGTCATAGTGGCAGCTGTGATGGCTCTTTCTGGAGCTTTAGGACCACAGACTGTTTGTGAGGGGATCAAGAGGCTGATCAGAGGGGCATAGCAGGAATCTCTTTGCTGATGCGGAGATAGGATTCTTTTGCTGTGCACTACTTTGATCTGGGTCACAGTACTGAGTGGTGGTCCTAGGGCAAAGAGAATGAATGGCATGGCAGAGCTTGTGGCAGTGTTGGAGAGGGAGTTCTCCTTGCAGTTCCATGATAGAGAAGAGTGCTTGGGATCACTCACAGACCAGAGCACAGACTGAGAAAGGAGTAGATACATCTCCTTTAATCATACAGCCTTGGAAGTACTGAAAATCTGAAGGTTCCTAGAAGTATTTCCATAAAAGTTGCACAAAACCCCTAAAGCTAGGGAAAATGCATCGCCCCTCCCCTCTTTGGAAGCAGAGAACTCTCTTGAGAAAGGGCTCAAAAGTCAAATCACTGGCTGGAGAAATGAGCAAATACTGGGAAGAATTCAGACCATAAAAGTTTACTTTGGTGGCAAGACCAAAATATAAAAAGAGAAGAAGAAAAGAAAGTGAAAGTGCCTTCATCCAAAGCCTCCAAAATAATATGAATTGCTCTCAGGCCATGGAAGAGCTCAAAAAGAATTTTGAAAATCAAGTAAGAGAGTAAAAATTGGGAGAAAAAATGAGAACAATGCAAGAAAGTCATGAAAAATTAGTCAACAACTTCCTAAAGGAGACTCCTTCCCCAAATGTTGAAGAAAATAACACCTTAAAATAGAATAATCTAAATGATAAAAAGGTCAAAAAAAGGAAATGAAGAATGTCTTAAAAATCAGAATCAGTCAAATGGAAAAGGAGATCCAAAATCTCACCAAAGAAAATAATTCCTTAAAAATTAAAATGGAGCAGATTTAAGCTAACTACTCTTTGAAAAATCAAGAAATCATAAAATGAAAGCAAAGGAATGAAAAAAAATAGAAGAAAATGTGAACTATATCATTGGAAAAACAACTGACCTGGAAAACAGATCCAGGCAAGATACTTTAAAACTTATTGGACTACCTGAAAGCCATGATCAAAAAAAAAAAAAAAAAAAAAAAAAAAAAAAGAGCCAAGATAGTATCTTTCAGGAAATTACCAAGGAAAACTGCCCTGATATTCTAGAACCAGAGGGTAAATTAGATATTGAAAGAATCCACCAATCACCTCAAAAAAGAGATCCGAAAAGGAAAACTCTTAGGAATATTGTAGCAGAATTCCCAAGTCGAGGAGAAAACATTGCAAGTGGTCAGAAAGAAACAATTCAAGTATTGTGGAAACACAATGAGGATAAGAAATCAAAGGGCTTAGATTATGATATGCAAGAAGTCAAAGGAGCTATGATTAAATCCAAGTATCACCTACCCAACAAAACTGAATATAATACTTCAGGGGAAAAAATGGACATTCAATGAAATATAGACCTTTTAAGCATTCTTGATGAAAAGACCAGAGCTGAATAGATAATTTTACTCTCAAATACAAGAGTCAAAAGAAGCATGAAAACATAAGCAGGAGAGAGAAATCATAAGAGGTTTACTAAAGCTGAACTGTTTACATTCCTACATGGAAAGATATTTGTAACCCTTGAGACTCTTTCGTAGTATTAGGATAGTTGGAGGGAATATAGATATATAGATATATATCCACACATACATAATACATATATGCACACACATATACATGTATATATGTATATGTATGTGTGTAAATATATGTATGTGTATGTGTAGGTATATATGTATGTGAATTGCATATATGCATACATATATTGAATATATACACATACACATATATACATGTACACATATGTATACATGCATAGGGTGAGTTGAATATGAAGGGATGCTATCTAAAATATAAAACTAAGGGATGAAAGAGGAATATATTGGGAGGAGGAAGAGAGAAAAAGAATGGGGTAAAAAGAGGCAAGACAGAGCTTTTACAATGGAGGGGACGAGGTGGGAGATAAGAGGGAATAAGTGAACCTTATTCTCATCGAATTTAGCTTAAGGATAGAATAACATGCACACTTAATTGGGTATGAAAATCTTTCTTACCCTACAGGAAATTAGAGGGGAAGGCGTTAAGACGGGGAATGATAGAAGGGAGGGCAAATGGGTGGAGAGGTAATCAGAAGAAAACACTTTTGAGGAGGGACAGTGTTAACAGATTAAATGGAGTAAATGAAGAGCAGAATAGGATGGAAGGAAATATAGTTAGTCTTTTACAACATGACTATTATGGAAGTGTTTTGCATGACTACACATGGATAACCTATATTGAATCGCTTACCTTCTTAATGAGGGTGCATGGGGAGGGAGGAAGGGAGATAATTTGGAGCTCAATGTTTTAGAAACAAATATTAAAATTTTTTTTTACATACTACTGGGAAACACAATATATAGGCAATGGGGTATAGAAATCTATCTTGCCCTACAAGAACATAGAAAGGAAGAGGATAAGGGAAGGGGAGATTATGCAGTAGAAGGAAGGCACATTGGCAGAAGGGGTATTCAGAATGCATGTTGTCTTGGGTTGGGGTTTGGGGAGAAATGGGGAGAGAGTTTGCAACCCAAAACATTGTGGAAGTGAAGGTTGAAAACTAAAAGCAAAGTAATTATAAAAGAAAAGTGTTTATGAAATTTGAGTTGGGTTATTTATCTATCAAAAAGGACTAAAAACATCACAGGGTGATGTCTTGACTTGTGTGTGTGTGTGTGAATTGAATTTAAGTGAGGCAGAGTGGCACAAATTTGTCAACCTCACTCGGTCTTCCAGAATCATCTAAGTCCAGGAGCAAGAGAAAATTCAGAATGACTGGAGGTAGAGTGGGATGCAGTGAATGGCCTTGGCATCGCCAATGTCTTACCAATCTCTAAATACTTCACAGAGTTTATGCTTCAGCTGCCTTAATCAATGTTGGAACAAATTGTTCTCATCTGCCCATTCTATTAGGGGAAGTCTTAACAGGTTTAGGATAAGACATTCTCCAAATACACTAGTTGGTTTGAGGCTTATCGGTTACCCTCAACCTTGTTTAACTTGTCTGCTAAAATGGTTTTACCAAGATGTGTCTGCTGTTTATGCTACAGCTTCTTGGAGCCACAAGTGAGACTTGGGTGATAGCTAGGCACCAAAGGTGGATGAACAGCCCAGAAAAGGTCTCAGTAAGCCTTCATATCTAAGTAAATCACAAAACCAATAAAGAAAATAAAGGAGAGCAACTGATTCATGGAATGTTATCATATTGGAGAAATAATTTTGTTAAGGCAATGGAAAGATACAAACAGACTGAAGCAAACAAAAAATGATTTTAATGTGACAAGTGGTAAAAAAAAAAAGTCAGTAATAGGTAAGGTATCTAGATTCCCATAGAGAGAGCTCATTCACTCTGTGTATTTCCTGGTATGTTCAATTTTTAGCATTAATTTTTACAAGATTTTGAGTTCTAAATTTTGCTTTCTCTATTCTTCCTCTCTTCTCTTTCAAAAATGGAAGGCACTTTTATATGTTATACATGTGCTACCATGTATAGTTATAGTTGTGAAAGAACATTAGTCATAGTTGTGAAAGAAGAAACATCAAAAGGAAAACACACACCCACACACACGAATAAAGTAAGTGTGAAAAGTGTGCTTTGATTTACATTTAGAGTCCATCAGTTCTTTATCTGGATGTGGATAGCATTTTCCTTCCAAGACCATTGTACTTGTCTTGGATCATCATGTTTATGAGAAAAACAGAATCATTCACAGTTGATCATCACAAAATTTTGCCGATACTGTGTACAATGTTTTCCTGGTTCTTCTCACGATACCTTGGATTATTTTGTACAAGTCTTTTCAGGTTTTTGCATGGCAGTATTCTATTACATTTGTATACCACAGCTTGTTCAGCCATTCCCTGATTGATGGACATCACTTCAATTTCTACATAGAGCTGTTATAAATATTTTTGCACATATAGATCCTTTTCCCTTTTTTATCATCTCCTTGGGATACAGACCTACTAGTAGTATTACTGGACCAAAGAGTAGGCATAGTTTCGTTACCCTTTGGTTGCAGTTTCAAATTGCTCTGCAGGATTGTTGGATCAGTTGACAACTCTACTAACAGTGCATTAGTGTACCAAATTTCCCACATCATCTCCCACATTTATCATTTTCTTTTTTTGTCACATTAGCCAATCTGATAGGACCTCAGAGTTCTTTTAATTTGTATTTCTCTAATTGAAAGGGATTTGAAGAGCTTCTTCATATACCTATAGAAAAGTATCTGTTCATTGCCATTGACTATTTATCAATAGGAAAATTACTTGTATTCTTATAAAGCTGACTGAGTCCTCCATATATTTGAGAAATGAGGCCTTTATTAGAGACACTTGCTATACGGATTGTTTCCCAGGTTTCTGCTTGCCTTTTAAACTTGACTGAATTAGTTTTGCTTGCACAAGAGCATTTAAATTTAATATAATAAAAATTATCTACTTCATAATACTGTCTCTTACATGGTCATGGATTCTTGCCTTCGCCATATATGTGATGGGTAGGCAATTCCTTCTTCTACTAATTTACTTATGATGTCACCTTATCTGTTTAAATGATGTATCCGTTTTGAATTTCTCTTCATATTTGGTGTGAAATGTTGGTTTATATACCTAATTTGAGTCATATTGTTTTCCACCTTCCCCAGCAGTTTTTGTCAAATACTGACTTCTTATCCCCAAAGCTTGTCTCTTTGGGTTTATCAAACACTAGGTTAGTATGGTCATTGTCTACTGTGTCTTGTGCACCTATTCTATTCCACTGATCCACCACTCTATTTCTTAGCCACTACCAGATAGTTTTGATGATTACTGCTTTATAAATTTATTTGAGATCTGCTCTTTCTAGGACACAATTGATTTTATAATTTTCTACCAATTCCCTTGATATTCTTGACCTTAAGTTCTTTCAGGTGAATTTGCTGTTGTTTTCTCTTATTGATTTTTTTTTCATAAAACCAGATCCTATATTTATTTATTAGCTCAATAGTGTGTGTTTGTTTGTTTGTTTTATTTTCAATTTTATTATTTATCTTCTCCCTTCCTATTGTCCTGAGAGGTAGAGAGACTTCTATATTCAACTGATTGTCTATATTATTCCCTCTTTGAGCCAATACTAATGAGAGTAAGCCTTTGGCAATGGCCATGACCCAAACCTCCTGTCTTTCTCTCCAGCATAATAAGTCTCTTTGTGCCCTTCCATGTGAAATATACCCCATTCTACCTCTCTTTTCCTTCAGCACCTAGTGTACCCTCTTTCATATCCCTTAATTATTTTTTATATCATCTCAAATTTACCTTATGCCCATATCCTCTGTTTATGTACTTTATTTCTAGATGCATTATGAGTGGGTGGTGGTGGTAGTTGCTATGTGACCTTTGTTCTGGAAGAAGAGCATGACATCAGGAGGGTTATGCCATGACTTGCAAGTGAAGTGAAGTGAAGTGAGGCAGGATAATGCAAAGTCACCAGCCTCCCTTTTCCTCCAGAGCCATCTGTGTCCAGTGGCAAGATATATATACATCAGGATGATTGGAGATGAACAATTAAGAATTACAAGTATCCTCTTGTCCTGTATGTATGTAAACAATTCAGTCATATTGAATACCTTATGTTTTCTTTTTCTTTTTTACCTTTTAATGCTTCTCTTGGCTCTGCATGTTGGAAATAAATTTTTTTTGTTCAATTCTGGTATTCTCCTTATGAAAGCTTAAAATCTTTCTCTTTCATTGAACAACCATTTTCCCCTCTTGAAGAATTATGATAAGTTTCACCTGGTAGGTGATTTTTGGTTGTACTCCAATATCTTATGCCATCTGGAATGTCATCTTCTATGGCCTCAGATCATTTTATGTTACAGCTGATAAGTCCTGTGTAATAAAGATTGTGGCTTCCCAATTTTTGAGCTGTTCCTTTCTGATCATTTACGTTATTTTTCCTTGATCTGCTAGTTCTGAAATTTGGTTATAATGTTCCTTAGCTTTTATTTGGGGATCTCTTTTTTGAGGCAAATGCTGGATTCTTTTAATGCCTATTTTGCCAGTACATCAGGACAGTTTTCCTTGATAATTTCTTAAAAGATGATGTCCAGGTCCTCCATTGGATTATGTTTTTCAAGTAGTCTAATGATTCTGAAATTATCTCTCCTGGATCTATTTTCCAGGTCCATTGTTTTTCCAATGAGGTATTTTACATTTTCTTCTATTTTTTCTTTCTTTTGAATTTGTTTGATTGATTCTTGATGTCTTTCATTTGCCAAATTCTAACTCTTAAGGAGTTTTTTTCTTTAATTAGTTTGTTTTTTAACTTCCTATTCTATTTGGCAAATTTTACATTTTAAGGAATTGTTTTCTTTAATGGATTTTTGCATCTCCTTTTCCATTTGGCCAATTTTACTTTATAAGCTGTTTTTTTTTCTGAGCTGTTGACTTTTTATCATAACTGTCTTGCATCACTCTCATTTCTTTTCCCAATTTTTTTTTCTACCTCTCATATTATTTTTAAGCTCCTTTTCAAACTCTTCCATGGGTTCTTTCTGGACTTGAGACTATTTCCCATTTTGGTTTGGGGCTTTGCACATAGATGTCTTGACATTGTTGTCTTCTGAATTTGTGTCTTGATCTCCTTTGTCACCATAATAGTTTTCTATGGCCAGATTCCTTTTTACTTGTTTATTTGCTCATTTATTTTTCACCTTTTCCTCCCTTTCTTTTAGATTTGAGCTATGTTTCCAGTATGGAAAGGGTATTACCTCAGGTTTCTTGTGCCAGGGGCAGCAGGTGCTGGCTATATACCTGCTATTGCACTGATGTTGCCCTGAGGCCCCAGGGGATCCAACTGCCAAGTACTATGCTGAGGGGTTGGGGTGAGGGTGACTGGTTCTGTTGGGGGTTAGAGGGGGTCTGGTAGCTTACCTGATGCTGATCCAGGGCCTTAGATCTAGTGTTGAACATGTACTGAGGCCAGTAGGATGTTTCTAAGTTTCCCTAGGGCTACAGTGAATCAAATGATGTTTTGGCCTCTGGAGGCTGATTGTTTGCCTAGGACTGTGCTGAAGCATGTGGCAGTTCTCAGACCTGGATAGTGCGGGTTCTGCTGGATATTCTGAAGCATGTGGGTGGTTCTGGTGTTTGTGCTTACCTATTCCACCACACGGGGGCTCAGGTTTGTTGAGGTGGAGCTTGGTGCTGGTTTTCTGGAATATTTCCTTTCCTGGACTGTGTTCTCCTTTTACCCAAGTGAGACAGACCTTTCCTGCCAATCTTTCAAGTTTCTTGGGTTAAAAGACTATTTCATCGCCTCTTTGATGGTTCTGCTATTACAGGGTTTCTTATAGAATGCTATTTATTGTTTATGGAGGTGAACATGGTAGAGTTACAGTAATTTACTGTTCACTCTGCCATCCTGGCTCCCAAAAATCTATCCTGGTATGTTCTAATATGCAAAATTTCCCTAATTTCTTCTTGATATTCATTATTTGTGATAATCTTTTGCATAACTAGCATTTGATGGAAAGGAGTCAACATTGTGGATATAACCTCAAGACAGCCATTATTTTTTAAGAGATATTTAAGAGGAAAGCAGATTGAACCTTAAAAACATCATTATCATCATAATCCCCTCAATCAGAAATAAAGTGAGCAGATAAATTTAATTCTAGTTCAACAAATTCCCTTCTATGAGGAAATTAGAGAAGGTAGACACATGATCTTGTCTCCTCTTCTCCATAATGCAGCAATTAAATTATAAGCTGAAAGAGATGGTTAAGATTCTCAAACTATCTTTTTATCTCTCCTTGTGAGCCACTTTTTAGACAACTCACATGGATATACATATAATCCAACAATCAGCAACTCATCAACCTTAATACATACACATATTTTTACCATTTTATTCTTGTTTCTTTTTAAGCATAAAATTCACCTTAATTTATTTCTGTCAACTTTTGATTGTATAATATACAATGTTGTCACTTTTAGCTAAGTCATATGTTAATTTTTAATTCAATTTAATACAGTCTTGTTCAGTTCTCCACAACTATTTACAATGATATTTCAATAGGGCATACTATCAATTCCTGAAATCACTAGCTTTCAGACCTTTTCCTGCAGATATCTAATGCCAATTACCTGAGGTGACATCGCTTTGGAGAAACAAAAAAGTTCTTTTAAGAACTGCCTTCATCCTCAGTTATGGCTGTGTGCTGGTTGAACAATAGAATGATAGTACTTTGCTAACATCTCCCTAGTCATCTTGTCCTAACCTTTGCCTTAATTTTAGAGCCTAGAATTAATGTAGACTGACATTAAACCCTGAAGAAATTTTTCTATCCCAGAAATACAAATAATTGGTTCAGAGGTCATGACTCTTAAGGGATAGTGATGAGTCTTTTTGGACTCCTAAGGAAGTTCTTGGCAGAAACCAGAACACATCTGGAGGAGGTCAAGAGGTATGCATGGCATTTTCTTGTATGATTGCAAGAAGCAGGGCCAGAGGATCACTCCCTGTCCCTTGCAACTCTCAGACAGAGAAGAGGTGAGATAATCAGAGAAGAAATTCTCTCTTTTGCAAATGGTCTTAGAAGCTCCTTAGAAATGGAACATGCAACATTTCTGAGATGCTGTTGTGGTAGTTTTTGTTGTTGAGTTTGTGTGCAATACTTTCTGAACTCATTTGGGGTTTTCTTGGCAAAAATACTGGAGTGATTTGCCATTTCTTTCTCCAGCTCATTTTATATTTGAGAAAACTGAGGTAAACAGGATTAAGAGACTTGCCCAAGGTTACATATCAGTGTCCAAGGCCAGATTTGAACTCAAGTCTTCCTGACTCCATGCCCAGAACTCCATATGCTGTGTCAACTAGGTACCCCTAAATGCTGACATTTAGTCCAGAAACAAATGATCTGTTGGTCAAATGCCACTAATTATTACCTGTGAGTAACTAGAGTATGTTGCCTCATATCACTTTTGGGGTTACTTGCTTTGTAGATGGCAAGAAACTTTTCTGCATACGTTTGAGAGATGAAAATAATGGAGAAAAAATGTAAATAAAGTCACAAAAGGAGAACTATGTAGAGAGGTCAACACTAGTTTCTTTGCCCATTATCCTATCTCATTTCTTTTTTTTTTTTTCATTTTGTCACACACATGTAATAGTTACAGATTTAAGGAAGAACCCAATTGTTATGGGAGCCCAATGAGAACCAGACAACTTCAAAAAGATAGAGGCAGAAAGACAAACCAAATGAGGTACTATCCAGAATGGAATGCTCTTCTATTCCAAAACTTCATTGCTAAGTAAAACTTTAACAAGACTTAAGGAAACTTATGACAATGGTATTCACTTTGAGGTTCTGTTGTATTTATTACCTAGCCTTGGAAATAGGTTTGGCTCGGGGTCCAAACTAATTTGCTTTTCTACAGTTTATGTTCTTTTCAGAAGAAACATGTTACATACTAAGTCTTTTAATATAAATCAGCAAATAGTACAGAATAAAATTCAAGTGTTTCTTGACAGAAATGCATGTTAGAAACAGACAAAAGGGCACGATGTCAAGCTCTGGACAGAAATTATTCACTTACCCAGAAAAGTAAGTGCAAAGAAACTATATTTTAAAGAAAAATAAGTGGAAAAAAGTTAACAAACTATTTAACTTTTTTAGCTTTTTTCCTCCTTCTTTCAAGTTTCGAGGTGGTCCTTATGATCCTTCCATCCCTTAACAACTATGATGCTATTATTTTTCATGTCTTATTCATTTATAGAAACTTTAACTGTTTAGTTACTCAGTTATAACTGAATAAATAGATAAAGAAATATACACAAAATATCACACTTATTTGCCCACTATTTAAACTATACATCCATGGAAATTTCCTTCTCCTCATTTATTTTGTTTTGGACTGAACCCGTGATTTGAATGGTATAGAGGTGCCTATCAATATAGATATTTATCTGCTCTGCAAATTATAATCTTACAGAATGGTGTAGAGCACAGCTTTCTTAGACTAACACAGCCAGCATGTGTCAGAAAATTTTAGTGTTTAGCTACCTTGGTCTGCCTCTGCAGGTACTTTTCCTTTCATCCTTTCATTTGTGCTTAGCTAAAACACTTTTGTCTGGAAAGGATAACTAGGTAATCACAGGATCAAGAAGAAATATGAGCTGGGAGTACAGAGGTCATCTAGTCCAATTAGAATTACAGAATAACAGAGTTAAAAGGGATTTTGGCACCATCTAGTCCAACCTATATCGCACCCCACACTCTAGCCTCCAAAATGCCTTCCCGCCTGTGGCAACCCACCACACTTTTGGTCATTCCAAATTAGTAGGGATTTTGCTCATACATCATGTATAAATAAACCTCTCTGTAATTTCCACCATATCTATGCAACCAAACTGAACAATAAAATCCCTCTTCCACATGAAAGTCTTTCATATACTTGAAGTCAGCATTCATGCAACTCTCCTCCCACCCTCTTTCTCCCTCAGTATCCCGGTTACCTTTCTCTGGATTTTTAAGTCACTCAGTACCCTTCCTAAAATTAGTTCTATCTTATCAGAGGGTAGTTGTTGAAGAAGTGTTTTCTAACTGCTAATGCCCTTTCTAAATGTGCTATAGTAAGATTATTCTTGCCCTATATGATTTTTAAAATTTATTTTATTTTAATTTTTAGACTAAAACAAGTATTCTATAACATATTATAACAAAAAAAAATATATGATTGGACACGACACTGCAAACTTACTATGAACTGAATGATCTTGAATTGGGGAAATGTAAAGACAAACTTTTGAGATAATAATTCATTATTTGGTAAAAATTGTTGGGAAAACTGGGAAGCAATATAGCAGAAATGGAGCATAGAATTACCAACATAAGGTCAACATGAACACATGACTTAAATATAAAGAGAGATATTATTGAGACAATTAGAACAAGGAACATATTAGTTATCAGACTTAAGGATAGGTAAATAATTTATGAATAAACAACAGACAACAAGTAAAGTTAGGTGAAAATGAAAATTTCAATTGCATTAAATTAAAAAGATTTTGTGCAAATAAAATAAATGTGACCAAGATCAGAATGAAAGCAGGAGACTGGGAGGAATTTTATAGACAGTTTTCATATCTAAAATATATTTCACTTATTTATTTATTATTTATTTATTTTAGGGTTCATTTCCATGAAATGTTGAATTCCAAATTTTCTCCCCATCTTTTCCCTCCCCACAAAATGCCAAGCATTCTGATTGCCCCTTCCACCAATTTGCCCCCCCGTCTAACATCCTTCCTTTATCCCCATATTCTCTCTTGTTCTGGAGGGCAAGATAAATTTCTATACCCTGTTACCTGTACTTTTTATTTCTCAGTTGTTTGCAAAAACATTTCTGAACATTTGTTCCTAAAACTTTGAGTTTCAATGTCTTTTCCTTCCTCCCTCCCCAACCATCCCCACTGAGAAGGCAAACAATTCAATATAGGCTATACATGTGCAATTTTGCAAATGACTTCTGTAAGAGTCATGTTGTGTAAGATTAACTATATTTCCCTCCATCCTATCCTGCCCCCATTTATTCTATTCTCTCTTTTGACCTTGTCCATCCCCATGAATGTTTACTTCTAATTGCTTCCTCCTCTGATTTGCCCTCCATTCCATCACCCTCCCCCCTCCCTGCTTATCCCCTTCTCCCCTAATTTCCTGTAATGTAAGATAGATTTTCATACTAAATTGAGTGTGCATGTTATTCCTTCCTTGCACCAAAAGTAATGAGAGTAAGCTTTACTTTTTCCTTCTCACCTCCCCATTTTTTCCCTCCATTGGAAAAGTTTTTCCATGCCTCTTCTATGAGAGATAATTTGCCTTATTCCAATTCTCCCTTTCACCTCCCAATATATTTTATTTTGTTAGATATGATTCCTTCCTATTTAACTCATCCTGCGCTCTCTGTCTCTCTCTGTCTCTATCTTTGTCTGCCTGTCTCTGTCTCTTTCTCTTTCTCTCTCAGTATGTATGTGTACATGTGCATGTGCGTGCGTGTGTGTGTGTGCGTGTGTGTGTGTGTGTGTGTGTGTGTGTGTGTGTATAATTCCTCCAGATACCGAGAAAAGTTTCAAGAGTTACAAATATTATCTTTCCATGTAGGAATGTAAACAGTTCAATTTTAGTTGTGATTTGTGATCACCCCTTAAGATTTCTCTTTCCTGTTTACCTTTTCATACTTCTCTTTATTCTTGTGTTTGAAAGAAAAATTTTCTTTTCAACTCTGGTCTTTTCATCAAGAATGCTTGAAAGTCTTCTATTTCATTGAATGACTACTTTTTTTTTCCCTGAAGTATTATGCTCAGTTTTGCTGGGTAGGTGATTCTAGGTTTTAATCTAGTTCCTTTGACTTCTAGAATATCATATTCTAAGCCCTTTATTCCCTTAATGTAGAAGTTGCTAGGTCTTGCGTTATCCTGATTATATGTCCACAGTACTCAATCTTTTGGTTTTATTTTGTAATTTCTTGGTTTCTCATAAAGTTATTAGCTTCCATCTCTTCCACTCTAATTTTTAAAGAACTATTTTCCTCAGTGAGCTTTTGAACCTCCTTTTCCATTTGGCTAATTCTGCTTTTAAAAATATTCCTCTCCTCATTGGCTTTTTGGACCTTTGTTTCCAATTAAGTCTGTCTATTTTTAAAGGTGTTATTTTAGTCAAAAAATTTTGGGTCTCTTTTAGCAAGGTGTTCACCTGCCTTTCATGATTTTCTTGCATCTCTCTCATTTCTCTTCCCAATTTTTCCTCCACTTCTCTTACTTGATTTTCAAAGTCCTTTTTGAGTTCTTCCATGGTCTGGGATGATTGCATATTTATTTTGGAGATTTTGGATGCAGAAGCTTTGAATTTTATGTGTTCCCCTTATGGTAAACATTGTTCTTCC
The DNA here is from genome assembly GCA_023548195.1 of Bettongia penicillata ogilbyi. Classification (NCBI taxonomy): domain Eukaryota; kingdom Metazoa; phylum Chordata; class Mammalia; order Diprotodontia; family Potoroidae; genus Bettongia; species Bettongia penicillata. The sequence continues at coordinate 1,115,461 of JAJHZJ010000318.1, read as the reverse complement.
TAACCTGAAAGGGTAGGAGAGAATACCTGTTCACCAAGAAAGTGACCTTCCTTAGTCTTACTTTTTTTTTCCTTTTTGGGGCATTTTCCCAGCCATTTCTTTGATTTTTCAGTCCTTTGTCGCTCAGTTCCCTCAGGGGCTTTAAACTGAGCATTCCAACAAGGAACAATGAACACCGTCTGGCCACCATCATTGCCTGCTGCTGCTGCCACCGCTGCTGCCACCTGGTTCCAGAGCTAGGGGGGGACTCTCCTCCCTTGTCACAGAGGTAAAAAAGCCCTCTCACTGACCTTTGAAATGTTTTTGGTGCCTGTGGTTTGAGGGATCTGTGAATCCACCCCCAAGGACTGCTCTTCCTGGTGCTGCAGCAAAAGTTGGGCTGTGCTCTGCTCCATGTCCAATGTGACAAATCTTTCCCATCGGCCTTCCAGGTCACCCTGGGCTGGAAATCTCTTCCACTCTGTATTTCTGTGGCTTCTGCTGCTCTAGAACTTGTTGAGAGTCTTTCTCTATAGGTATTTTATGGACTGTGGGTAAAGAGCTAGAATATGTGCATCTTTCTACTGTGTCATCTTGGCTCTGCCCCCTCTAAAATATATTTTTTAAAAATTCATCAAATCTAGGAATATGAGTCATTACTCAATTGATAAAATGATATGTACAGGTAGTTTTCAATGAAGAAATTGAAATAATTTGTAGTCACATGAAAAATGCTTTAAATCATTATTGATTAGAGAAATCCAGATTAAAACAACTTTGTGATATCATTTCACTTACTAGATTGGCTGAAATTATTAAAGGGAAAAATGACAAAGGTTGAAGGGGATGTGGAAAAACTGTAACATTAATTCATTGTTGGTGGAACTATTAAGTGATCCAATCATTTTTGTGTACAATCTGGCATTATGTCCAAAGAGTTATTAAACTACCTGGACCCTCTGACCTAGCAATGCCATCACCAGGTCTCAATGCCATGACCAGATCTATTTCCAAAGATGATGAGAGGAAAAAGAAAAGAACTTATATGCACTAAAATGTTCATAGCAACTCTCTATGTGACAGAAAAGAACTGCAAATTACAGGCATGTCAATCAACTGGGGAATGGATGAAAAACTTACCTATATGATTTTGCTCATATTTCTCCATATCTCATCTTTCTAAATCTCATCTCCCTCTCTTGTCCTGACTTAAGCTCCATCCCTTATTTAAACTTCCCTGACTCCTTCAGGAAATCATCTCTCCTTTTGAGCTCAGAACAATCTTGTCTGTATTGCTCATTGGCACTTGATCATAGCTACTATATGAAATTACATATATTGGCATTTAACCCTGTATATGTATGTATGTCCTCTCTTCCCAATCTAAAATATAACCTCTTTTAGGGCAGAAATAAGGTATTATATTTCATTCTTTTTTTTCTTTTATAATCAAGATTTTATTAGTTCATTTGGTAATCAGTACACAGACACTATGAATAAATTTTACATTTAAAAAATGCTAAAAAAGTCTAAAAATTATGTAGTTATAATCCTTTTCTGAACTGTTATTCCAGTGACTTTCTTACTTTAAGTTTGGAGGCAACTCTCCCTAAAAACAGGTTATCAAATACCAGTATCCCAAATATGGATAAGGTATTTGGTCTTTAACAGAGCAAAGTTCCACTAATTCTGTATTTGATAAATCTATACTCGTTATAGAGATTTTCCAGTCTTTTAAAGCACATTAATGAAGTTACTGGAAAAAAAATGTACCACAACTACTAAAGATGACAACGTCACAAAAAGCATACAATTTTGAAAGGGAGATCCACCACCAGGGAGCAATTTTATTTAGGAAAAAATTGTACTGAAAGACAAGATGGATACAGATTAAAATAAAAGCTTTAAAATTCATGGTCACAATTCCAAACTGCTATCTATGCTTCATTTAATATGTCGAAACTGCCTATGGAATGTTAAGTCTATGCACAAGACACACAAAACCATACTAGTCAACATTCTACCAATTTCTGATTGTATTAAAACAAACAACAAACCAAACTGAAAGCCAGCACATGGTTTCACCTCTTTAAACAGGAATCTAAATAGAGCCACTTTAGATTGGCTTACATTTATCTAAATGTTTTAAAAAATTAATGTGATGAGGTGGTATTGCCTCCTTCTTAAAAATGTGTTTCCAGAGCTACTAAAAAGCTGGCATTTACAAAATAGTTGATAAAAATATTCCTCTGAATTGTACAAGAAGGGAGGTAACAGGGACAATTGTTAAAACACTTGGTATAAGATGTTATTCATATTTGGTTTCTCTCCTGCTGAATCAGAGACTGGAACCTCTTCATTTTTAGTTTCTCCATTTTCTGCAGGCAAGTCATCTTTATTCTCTTCTTGGTTAGTAGTTCTGCTTGTTTTCCTTTTGCTCCTTTTTTTCCTTTTGTGTGAATTTTTTTGTCCTCAGATTTGCTCTTTCCAGCTGTCTTTTTAGGCTTAGGTTCAACCTTTGCAAGGACTGGTTTAGCTGACAATCTAGCCGACCTTCTCTTGGGCTCCTCCCTTACTTCCCCTTCTGCAGAGTTGACCTTCCTCTTGGGCATCTTGGCTGCGCGGGGGGATCGGCTCCCTCTCCCAGCACACGGGCGAGCACCAGCGGGTCGGAGGGAAAAGGCCGCGGCGGCGGGAGTTTCTTCTCCAGCAGGGCTCCTGGGCCTCGACGCTCCTCCTCCCGCCGCTGGGCTGTGAGGACCCGCAGTGGGAGCCTATTTCATTCATTCTTAATGTTATACTTTATACTCCATTATTCTTAAAAACTGCCAGGCACATAGCTTACACTCAAGAAATATTTTTGTAGGAATAATTAAATAAATGAATTTGATGTGAATTGTTCATGAACAATTGCAATTACATTTAATAATAATACAACTAATAAAAACTTAGAAGTTCATAAACTACTTTTCCCTTCTTTCCCAGCTCTTCTTTACTAAATCACTAGAATTATTCTCCCTAAAAGATAAAGCTCACTCTGACCCTCAGTTGAAGTCTTGCTCTATCCAGTAGTCTTAACGATTTCTTCTTTTCCTTTAGAAAAGTCAATCGTAAACTTCCTCAAGGCTCTTGCATGTTCTCAGTCTGACAGCCGCTCAGCCTCAAAGGGAGATGAAGTTGAAAATTCAGCTCAAAGGACAGCTTTTGCAGCAAATGAACAGAAACAAGAAAGCATGCACCCAAACCCTGGCCAACCTTTGATGAGATCTTATCGCTTTTTTCAGAGAAGATACATTTGATCATAATCCATTTTAAATGACCCTGCTACTCACCAGAACCAGTGTGATATGCCTTAAATCACTTTGCAAAGTAAAGATAGCTCTAGGTAGAAATTACTAAATTTTTCTTGTCTTCACCTAGAATTGCCTCTGATTTTTTTACAACTCCCAGTTGTTGTTTAACTCTCAATGATCAAAATAAAAGTATGGGAGGATTCTTATAAAATATGCTACATATTAACTATTAATAACCATAATAACAGGAAATTTACATAGTACTTTAAGGTTTGCACAGCACTTTATATATGATATAACATTTAACCTTGACAAGAAGACTTGAGGCAGGGGCACCATTAGAGAGTTACCGAAGTAGTCCAAGAGGTGAGGATTGTCTGAACTAAAGTTGTGGCTTCATGAACGAAGAAAAGGGGCCATATGTGAGAGGTGTTGTTGAGATATAAGTGACATTTGACAACTGATTAGATGTGTGGAGTAAGAGTGAATGAAGAGTTGAGGGATACACTGAGGCTGTGAACCTGAGTAAATGAAATGATGGTTGTATCCTCAAGAGAAATAGCGAAGTGACAAAAAAGGTAATGAGTTCAGTTTAACAAATTCAAAGTTGGAGATGGTAGCAAGTCAGTTTGCATTTATTAAACTTCAACTATGTGCCACATCCTCCTGGGTTAAGTCCTAAAAATAGAAAAAGGAGCAAAATACTCTTTGTTGTCAGGGAGCTCACAGTCTAATGGGGAGTCAATGTGCAATCAATTACATACAAACAAGTTGTATGTGCGGAAATTGAAAATAATCCACAAAAAAGGAATTAAGGTTTAGTAGGACTGGGAAAGTCTTCATGAAGAAGATGGAACCCTAACGGAGACTTAAAGGAAACCAAAATGAGGAGATGAGAAGGGAGAGAGTTGTTGGTATAAAATATGGCAAGTAAAACCCTCTCAAAGTTGGGAGATAGATCGGTTTATTTAGGGCACATATAGGCCAATGTCACTGTATTGTAGAGGATATGAAGGGAACAAAAGTGTAAGAAAGCTGGAATGTTAGTAAGAGGTCAGTTTATGAAGGGCTCTGAAAGTTAAAGACAAGATTTTATATTAGATCATGGAGGTAATAGGGAATCACTGGAGTTTATTGAATAGGAGAGAAATATGGTCCCATCTGTTCTGCAGGAAGATAATTTTGATGGCAAAGTGTAGGATAAGTGTTAAGTAATACGAGGCAGGGAAATAAATTAAAAAAAAAAAAAAAAAACTATTGCATTAAAGGTGTGAGGCGTGAAATGAGGAGCACTAGGACCAGAATGGGGATAGTCTTGGAAGAGAGAATTGAGTGTATATGAGAGATATTTCAGAGGTAGAAACAACAGGATTTGGCCACTGATTGAATGACAATGGTTAACAAGAGTGAGGAGACCTTAGGACAGAAGAACTTAGAACACTTAAGTTGTGAGCCTGGGTTACTGGGAGAAAAATGTAACCATCAACATTAATAGGGAAGTAAGGAAATTGTGAGACATTTGGGGGAAAGAAAATTCAGTTTTGGACATGTTGAGTTCAATATCCAATTCCAATGTCTGATAGACAAGTGAAGATGTTAAATAGATATTGAGAAGGAGGCTAGGGCTAGCCAAATAAATATAGATCAGAACAATCTGCGTAGTGATGATAAATTAAGCTATGTGAATTGGTAAGATCAGTAAGAGAAATAATATAGAGTGAGAATAGGGTTCATGACAGAACTGAGGGGAAAACTATTGTTAGCACGCATGATGTAGATGAGAATTTGGTAAAGGAGACTGAAAGGAATCATATATATAGGAGAAGAACCAGGAAAGATTACTATTATAAAAAACTAGTATAAAGGAGTGACAAGGATAAGAGAGTGATTGATAGCATCAAAAGCTGCAGGAGAGGTCCAGAAACACGAGGATTAATATAAGACTATTGACTTTGGCAGTTTGGAGATCATGAGTAAATTTGGAGAGCAGAGGTTCATTTGAATAATGGCACTGGAAGCCAAATTACAGTATTAAGGAGAGAGTGAGAAGATAGTAAGTGGAAGCACCTAGGCCTTTTTAGCAGGTTAGCTATAAAAGGATGGGTTTTTTTGGGATAATAGGAGGGACAGATGGACCACAGAGGGGAGAGACTGTCATGTTGTAGGCAGAAGAAAAGTAGGCAGTATCAGGGAGCAATGAGAAATTAGTGAGAGTAGAGCTGATAAAGTGGAAATCTGGTAGAGAATATAAAATAAAATTGGATAACTTTAATATAGAGGAGTTTGTCTTGGCAAGGAGAAAGACCACTTTTTCATGTAAAACTGGAGTAAAGGAAGAGATTGTGGCAGAACACATCTGAGTGATGCAAAATGAGGAAGAGGGGAGAAGAGAGAACTCTCAGATAATTGTCTCAATTTTTTCAGTGAAATATGAGGCAAACTTCTGATCTGAGAAGGTGGCATAAGGAAAGCTGTAGGACATTTGAAGAGAGATAAAAAGACACTGCAATGGTCTTGCTTCCATTTCCCAGTTTGTTTGTTTTAACATAAAGGAAGGGTATGTATTTTAATATAAAGAGGCAATGTTGTTGTCATGGTAATTTAAATGAGGAGCTCTTTCATATTCATTAATAGGCCCATGTAGCCTTGTTGGGTCACATGGAAGCCTGAGTCACATGAGTCTGAGTCACATGGAGCCTGTGGTTGGAGGAGGAAGGATGGAACAGGAAGAGGCAGAGCTAGAGCAGAGCTGAGAGGAAATTAATGAGAGATCAGTCAGTACTGAAGGATACAGGCCAGCCCACAGCTGTTATAATTTATTTAATGGAAGCCTGCTTGTGATTTGTTTAAGAGAGCTGGTTTGTGGGAAGCCTAGCAGGGGGAAGGACTGGGGATGGTGTTGTTCTCTGCACTATTATTTTTTATAGACTTTTGTCTGCGATGGATTTGGTTTTCTGGTGTCTGAATACATGTTTTGGCTCTGCTTTCCATATGGAGAGTCTGTGGTATTTTGAGATTCAGAACAGCATTGGGATATTCATGACCACAGTAGGCACCATGAATATTGCATTGGCACTACAGTTGTCTATTGTATTTGACTGAAATTCTATTGCAGACAAGTTATCAGAATTTATTACCTTAACTATTTATTACCTATAACTATTTACCAGGCACTGTGCTTAGCGCTGGCAATACAAATGGAAGCAAAAAGAAAGTTCTAGTCCTTAAGGAGCTCACTTACATTCTACTGGGGGAAGATGAAGAATAAAAAAGTGAAGAGGGAAAGGTGCTCCCTCCTGAACATACTGGCCAGGTCAGAGAGCATAAATAGCATAGCAGGGATAGTAATAAGAGATGGCCATACTGAATCTCTTTCTCCAAATAGAGGCCCTGAAGGAACCCATGTATAGAAGAGTAGGGGAAAGGGAGTGAAGGGGATTTATTTCATTTTAGTTCTCATTTATGTTGCTCATATAAATCATTCTTTTACTTCTACTTTACATCAATTAATAGAAGTATTTATCATAATCTTTCATGTATACGTTATACCTTATATCATTGATATTATATTACATCAATATACTACAATTTAGAGCCTTTCTCCAAAATGTTTTCAACGTTTTTTTCTACCACAATTATTACTATAAATATTTTGGTATAGATGAACACTTTCCTTCTGACACTGGTCCTAAGAAAATAAATCTTATAATGGGATCACTGGACACTACTGTATATAGTAACTTTTCTTGCACAATTGTGAACCATTTTTCTAGAAAAACTAAACCAATTCACAGCTCTTCTAACAATGAATTAGCATATTTGCTTTCCCAAAATCCCTGGAGCATGCTTTAAAATTTTAGTGATGTCTTTTATTTTTAAATTACAGTCATTGCTAGATGGATCCTTTCCCTTAACTTCCATTCATATCTTTGTAATAAAGAAAAAAATATTTAAATTAAATCATCTGACAGAGTGATTGTATCTGCCAATACATGCAAAACCATGATAAATCACTGGAGGATTATTTTATTCTAGACCAAAATTGGTCTTCACAATTGAACTGAATTTGACTTCGTTTTATCATTATTTTTGAATGATTTCAGTTACAATGCATATTGATTACCTTGTTGGTCCTCCTTATTTCACTATATCTCATTTCAAACAAGTATTCCCATTTTTTCCCCTAAATTTTTCATCTTCATCTTTTGTTATATTATATTAGTGTTCCCTTACTTTCTCGTGGAAGATTTTATCAGTCAACCTGTAAAGCAACACTGACTTTGTCTTCAGTTCTTTGCTACAACATAAAGTTTCTATGAACTTTACATATATATGCATACATATATATGTAAACACACAAACACACCCAAACACACACACATATACACACTAACACACACATATATGTATGTGTATATATATATACGTATATACATATTTATATGAGGAGGGGCACACTTTCCTTTTGTGTTTAATTTCAAGTAAAATTTCACAACATTTACTTTTCCCATCTTTTTCCTGTTTGATATGGTATAATGTACTGGGTCAGAGCATCAAATTTGCAATTCAGAAGACCTGCATTCAAATTCTGCTTCAAATACTTGATAAATGTGACCCTGGGCAAGACACTTAAACTCTCTAGACCTCACTATCTTCATGAGTAAATTAAGTGGAGTGTAGTAGATAATCTGTAAAGTCCCTTGCAGATCTAAATCTATCATACTATGACTACAATCTCTGCAATTTCATATTTATGATGTGATAGTTAAGGGTTGTTTTCATGTATATTTCTTTACTAGAAATTTTATACTTTTTTAAAAGGATAGTGGGTGTTTGCATTTCCTTTTGAAGATTTTTGAATATTATTTCATTCATACTGAAAAATTTTATTTTGGCAAATGACTCAGTGAAGGGTCAATCTTTTTATTCTTTTAAATAATAATAACTATTATTATTATTATTATTATTATTATTATTATCCAAAGGAAATCAGTAATCCTAGGAAGTATTAGGTTGAAAATCATTGGAAATGTTCAAGTAGAGTCCACTACATGTAAGACTTGGCTAAAGAAACTGAAAAACTAGTGGTGTTTAGTTAGGAGAGAAGAAAACTTCAAAGGTCAGAATAAGGGCTATCCTTACATATAAGGATGAGATTTAATTATTTTAGAATTGGCAGAAGATCTGGGAACAGAGGATTGAAATGCCCAGGATGCAGATTTGTGACTGAGAAACTAACTGATCAAGAGTGGAATAAACAGCTTTGGGATATGGTGAGGTATCACAGACGAGAGATCTTGGAGCAAGAACTGGATAAATAATTATTGGATATATTTGTAGACAGCATGTATTTTTATGTATGAGGAAACGGATGTACTATGTAATAAGTACAATCTGGGATCACTCTCCCTGAGACAGGCCTTCTACATTTGGATCTAGAGTACCCAGAAAAGTTTAGAGCTCTCTTTTTTTGCTAATGCCATCAGCCAAAGCGCCCACTGGCTATGTTCTGTCTATTGGTAGGTGCCATGACTAGAACCCCAGCTCCATTTAACATGAATTGGTTTTTTAAATAGGATATTTACTTTGAAGACATTGCAAGAACAAAATACAATTATATTCTCCTCAGTACCTTCCATGTATATTTTCTCCTATACCACCTCAGTGACTGGGTGTGATAGGCTAAAGCTTAGGGCAATTTCTAAATCATAGTATTCCCACAAAATATATATCTAAAGGCATCATGACAATGGGATGACTCCTTGACTCATCTGGGTCCCAGAATTCACTCCCTCTTCCCCAAGTCATCAATACTGCCTGGTTACAAATGCAAACTGCAATGCAGGGATGGCAGGTTCCATCTTGGCCTTTCAAAACACAAGATCAGAGGTTCTACTTCTTTCACTTAGAGAGGAAAAGAATGAACACACAGGTCAAAGGACCAATAGTAATTTCTCCAGGAACCACAAGAGATTACAAACAAAACAACTGAAAGGACAGAGGCAAGAGACCAGGCCAAAACTCAATCAGGTCTTTTGAATACATTCATAAGCATTCGAAGAGCTATGAAGTGAAGTGAAGTGAAATGAAGCAGCATTCACTGCTATGAAGTGAAGTGAGATCCAGTCTCTCCATTTGGTCTTCTAAATTCAGAACCTTTATCACTGAACTTACAACATGATTAATGTATAAAGAATATTCAAAGCTATGAAATATGTTAACCTTTGTTTCTGTGCATTGAACATTATTGGACCATGTAATTCAACAAGTTAAATTATTTCCCAGTTTTTCCCTCTCTTTCTGTGTATTTGTATGCGGGTCTTGTCAAGGTATCTGTCATGACATGCTCAATATTGTCAAACATCACGCTCCACTGACAAGCAGAAGAGAATGAGGCCACATGTTGCCCCAGGTCTGACAAAATTTGCTCTCTTACCCTTCATAATGTAGCACACAAAATAGACTTTTTACATGCCCTTTCCTCAAGTAAATGCTTAGGGGGAATTCGCATGATCTTCTGCATGAATGACTAGAGACCAGTAAGGCAGACTTCCTTGTCTCTCTGTGTCAATCTCTCCAGTTCATAAATTCAGCCCAGTCTTTGGTTTTATTTTACTTTTTTGGTCTCTGTTTTAAGACTTGTCTAAATTGAAATATATTTGGATAGTTCACTTCCTACATACACAAAGCATTTTCTTTGTAAACAGAAACAACATTTCTCATATTTGGAGTGGAAATCATGTATTGGGTGTATAAATGTATATCTATATTATTTAGACTATACTCCATTGAAGTGTATGTATATGTATATGTGTATATATATATATATATATATATATATATATATATATATATATATATATATATATATATATGCTTAAGGAGATAGGGAAATACCTGTTATTTCAATAGAATGTGATGGTACTTTTGGTACTAATGAAGGTCATATTTTTCTCTGAAATTTATAGTCCTAGAAAATTCATGTCACATGTCACACTGTATGTGTGTCTGTATGTGTCAGAGATGACACTTGAAAACAAGTCCTGTTTTCAGGACCACAGTTATCAATTTAAAACATCATATGACCTTGGAATTATCATTATTATAAAAATTAAGACAAATTTGAATGGCCTTGAGTTTGGTGGGGAGGGAAAGTTCAAAGTTTTAAGCCTGAAGATTTTTCTGAGTTAAACTTTATTCAGTAAACCTTGTTCAGTGTTTGATTTTCTCTATCCATGTAGTAGAAAAATCCACTAAGTAAATTTGGATTAGGAAGGATGCTTAGCATGAGAAAAACAAGAGCCCACCAGAGGGTGCCAAGAATTCACAGAATAATTAGAATGTGTCTTCTAGATGAATTTTTTCAGAAAGAAAATTGTTACATGAGAAATTTCTGAGCTAATCACAAAAGATCTCTAGTCATGGCCTTCTTATGATAATAATAATTATTATTATACTTATAATAGTAATAATTATTATTATTGCTATTATTATTATCAGCATTATTATTATTTGCAGATATACTTCCATTCAATGAACCAATGAGGAATAAAATGTAAGAATGTGTGTCTGTATACACATATGTATACATAGGTGCACACACACACATATACATGTATATATTTGTGTACATACACATATACAAATTACACGTGTATATATAGATGTATATACATGCATACACATATGTGTGTATACATACATATGTGCACATATACATACATATAGTAAAAATATTTTATGTACACAGGAGGGGAAAAATAGAGGGCCCAGATACTTATCCATATGCAGTGTCTGCAAAGCAAAGTTCAGTTTCAGTTTTAGTTGCCCCGCTGTCTTGTTATGAGCAACTGCACATGTTACTGAATTACTTTTTATCATAGCATCATACATTTAGACCTGGAAAGGACCTTAGAGGCCATTTACTCCAACCTATTAATTTTAGAGATAAGGAAACTAAGACCCAGAAAGGCAACATAGTTAGGCCACAGATCTAGTAAGTGTCTAGTAACCAAGACAAACAAAAGTTTTTTGACTCTGACTATAATACACTTTTCACTGAACTGAACTCTTGAATGCTTAAGTCAGTCACAAGTCTCCAATGATATAGCACTTAATGTCATAACAACTAGGTGGCACAATGGATAGAGCATTGGCCCTGGAGTTAGAAATTTCTAAATTCAAATCCAGCCTCAAACACTTCTAAGCTGTGTGACCTGGAGTAAGTGATTTAACTTTTTTTTGCCTCAGTTTCCTCATCTGAAAAATGGAGATGGCACATACCTCCCAGGGTTATTGTTAGAATCAAATGAGTTAACCATTTAAAAGTACTTAGCACAGTGCTTGTCACACAGTAAGTACTATATAAATTATGTGGTTGTCTCAGTTTTCAACTGTGAAATGCCGATAGTAATAGTAGCATTCTATGAGGTTGCTTGTGAGGATAATAGCCATTGCTTTCAAATAAATTACATTCCACATACTAGTTAAGAATAAATATTACTATAGAAAACATTTTTGTCCTTTTCTTATTCTCCTACTCTAGGAATCAATGAAAATATTAGAAATAAAATGAAAAGAGGAAATATGAGTAGAAGTAATATTGGTAATCAATTTTCAAACCTTGTTTATAAACTAAGGGCAGTCATTTAAATAACTGAAATGAGGTCTCCTTGAGTTCAAAGAATTTGAAAAATGAAGAGGAAATTTGACTAGATGCTCTTAATCACTTTAACTTTTCATTTAGTGGCAAATGTTTCTTCAAATGAGTCATTCTGTGATTACTAGGGAGGCAGTAAGAAAACCTGAGCATAAGACTTAAAAATCTCCAAGGATATTCATTAAAAAAACATGCTTTACAAACTGGATAAGGAAATGGAATACTGTGAAACCTCCAAATCTGGATCTAGTTTGTGGGGTGATATAGCAGTTCCCCAAATTAATCTTATGAAACAGCTCCAAAGATGTCTTTCCAGCTTTCTCTTTTTGCATATTAAGAATAAGGAAAGTGATTGATGGGGAAAAAGGAGTTTCCTCATATCTCAACTTCCAGATCTGTTCTCTGACGACTTGGAACACAACAAGTAGTTGAGGTGGATAACAGTGAAGGAACAGAATGAATAAAAAGGAATTTTGGATTTTCCTAATTTTTACTCAGTGTTAGATAACACGAAAGTCATAGGTGGTCTGATCTCTTATGGGGGCATCTGAGAGGAGCTCTATACTTTATTACTGATTAAGAAAATGAGATAGTATTTGTAAAGTTCTTAGCACAGTGCCTTGTACATAATAGGTGCCATATAAATGCTTATTCCCTTTCCCTTCCTTTTTCCCTTCTGGGCCTACTTCAGAGAGAAGATAAAAGGAATAAATAATATGCAAAGACTGTGACTTAGGAAATTCATTTTGGTAGCTGAGTGCAGAGATTAGAGTGAAATGGGGAAAGACTTGAGGAAGAAAGAGAAAAGTTAGAAGATTATTCAAATCCTCCAAGTAAGAGATGATGAGAAACTGAACTAAGGAAGTGACCATGTAAAGTTGGTTGGTTGGGTGGCTGGTTGTTGTCCTTCGTTTTTGAAGAGGACCAAAATGACATCACCATGATAAAGTGAAGTTTCAGTGTGTCTGATTGTGGCTGATCAGACCAATATGAGCTAAGAATGCTAAATCTCAGGTTGGGCTCAGAGAGTCCGTATGAATATTTGGAATAGTTACTCCAAATTTGTGCATCCTATGTTTACTTTGTGCTGTCTCAATTCTGCTTTGCTCATAGAACACAGTCAATTTCTGATATGGGAACACCATGCAGAGGTAAAGAATGATGTCAAGGCTGTGAACACGGGTTACTAAAAAGGTAGTGATGATCTTGACATCAGTAGGGAAGATTGGAAGTTAGAAGTCAAGAAAATAAGATTTCCAGGAGTCAAGATGGCAGAGTAAACAGTAAATCGCTGTCACTCTCCCTTATTGATATCTGGAAGAAAACAATTAGAGGCCTAGAAAAAATCCTGGAAGAATAGAGTCAGTAGAAAGCCTGGGTAGCACAAGAAACTTAGAGGATCAGGAAGGAAAGTCTGTCTCACTCAGGTAAAAGAGAAGGACATCCCTGGACAGGAAACATCCCAGCAAGCCAGCAACAAACCTCACCTCAGCAAACTACCAGGAGATCCTGAGCTCCAGGGTGATAGAGCAGGCAAAGCTCAATATTGGTCGGCCCCATGTGCCTTAGCATAGGCAAGGGAATCAACATGCTCCAGCTCAGAGAACCACAGACTTCCCTGTGTTCTGATACAGCCCTAACCAGGTAAACATCATCCATGGGCCAAACGCCCATGTGCTTCACTGTAGCCCTGGGAAAATGAAGAAATACTTTGCCACCTGGCCTCAGCACACACCAGATACCATTTAGACCCCAGTTAAGCACCAGGTAAACAGCCAAACTACTACAGCATCCTGCTACTATCACCTGAGGCCCCAGCACACAAAGCTAGTCACTAGGCACCTGGCCCCTTACACAAGAAACTTGGGACTGTGGCCCCTGTGCCCTAGAAGTACAACTGAACTTTAAAAGGCAGGAAATTGGTAAACATCGTGAGCAAAAAGCAAAAATGATCACTGGTCATAATTTTTATGGTGATAGGGAAGATCAAAACAATCTCAGAAAAAGACAACATTGTCAATAAATCTACATCAAAAACCTCAAAGGGGAATATGAATTGGTTTCAAGCCCAAATCGTCTCTCTGGAAGTGCTCAAAAAAAATTTAAGAAGTCAAATAAGAGAGGTAGAGGAAAAAATGGGAAAAAGGTGAGAGGTATGCAAGACAGAGGCATAAGCTTAGAAAAAGGACAAAATCTGACTGAAAATAAAAACAATTACTTAAAAAATGCCATTGCCAGATGGAGAAAAAATCCCTTCTAGAGAAGAACTCCCTAAGAAGTAGAATAGGCCAAATGGAAAAGGAGGTGCAAAAGCTAACTAAATAAGATATTTGTTTAAAAATTGCAATTGGGTAAGTGGAAGATAATGACTCTGTGAGACATTAAGAATAGTCAATCAAAATCAAAAGATGTAAAGCCCCTCAGTGGAAAAATAAATGATCTGAAAAAATAGATCCAGGCAAGAAAATTTGAGAATTATTGTTCTACCTGAAAGTCATGATCAAAAAAAGAGCCTGGACAGCATCTTTCAATAAATTATCAAGGAAAACTGCCCTGACATTCTAGGGTAAAACCGTCACTGAAAACCAAAAATATAGACTCTAAGGAATATTATAGCCAAATTCCAGAATTATCAAATCAAGGAGAAAATATTGCAAGTAGCCAGAAAGAAACGATTTAATATCATGGAACCACAATCAGCAGTACGCAGGACCTAGCAGCTTCTTAGAGGGCCTGAAATATGATATTCACAAAGGCAAAGAAGCTTGGATTACAACCAAGAATAAACTACCCAGAAAAACTGAGTATAATCAGTTGAATGGACATTCAATGAAATAGGGGACTACCAAATTTTCTGATGAAAAAAAATCAGAGCTAAAGTGAAAATTCATTCTTCAAATACAATAGTCAAAAAAAAAATAAAGAGGTAGACATAAAAGAAAAAAAAAACATGTTATTCAATAAGGTTAAACTGTTTACATCCCAATATGGAAAGATGATACATAGAACTCTTGAGAACTGCATCTTTATCATGACATTTAGAAGAGATATATATAGAAAGAGGGTGTGGGTATTAATTAACTTTGATGTGATGATAAAAAATAATTAATTCGGGAGCAAAAAAAAAAAAAGGATTGTACTGGAAGGAGAGGAAAGGAGGCAGAAAAGGGAGTAAAGTATATCACATGAAGAGGTACAAAGACCTATTACAGTAGAACAGGAAAAAGGAGGAAGGCAAAAATTATTTGAACCTTACTGTCATCTGATGTGGGTCAAAGAGGGAATATCATACACATTCAATTGGGTATAGGAATCAATCTTACCCTACAGGAATTAGGTAGGGAAAGTAGAAAGATAAGGAAGGGCAAGTAGATTCAGGGGAGGCAAGAAGTAGTATGGAAAAGGGATAAGAAAATGGAAGGAAGCTCAGAGAAGGGCAGATTGAGAGAGGCAGTGGTCAGAACCAAACACTAGTGAGGAGAGAAAGGGAGAAAAGAGAGAAACACATTCATGGAGGGGGTGGACAGAAATAGAATGGAAAGAAAGACATAGTAATCATAATTGTGAATATGAATGGGATGAACTCTTTTATAAAAGGAAGTGGATAGCAAAGTGGATTAAAAGCCATAATTCTCCAATATGGTGTTTAGAAGAAATACATTTGAAGCAGAGAGATGTACACACAGTATAGATAAAAGACTGGAGCAGAATATATGATGCTTCACTTGAATTAAAGAGAAAGAAAAAATTGGGGGTAGCATGACTGATCTCACACAAAGCAAAAGTAAAAATATATCTAAATAAAGGAGATAAGGAAGGAAACTACATCCTGCTAAACAGTACCATAAACAATGAAATAATATCAATACTAAACATACATGCACCAAGTGATATAGCATCCACATTCTTAGAACACAAGTTCAGTTATTTGTGGGAAGAAACAGTCAAACTGTACTAGTAGGGGACCTCAACCTCCCCCTTTCTGAACTAGATTAATCTAACCACAAATTAAAAAAGAAAGATGTTAAAGAGGTGAATAGAAATTTGGAAAATTTTATTATGATAGACCTCTGGAGAAAACTGAATGGAGATAGAAAGGACAATACTTTTTTTTTAGGGATATACAGCACCTATAAAAACAAACTGTACCAGGGTGTATGAACCTCACTATCCAATTCAGAAAGACAGAAAAAGTAAAGGCATCCATCTCAGATCATGATGTAGTAAAAATTATATGTCATAAAGGGCCATGGAAAGATAGACTAAAAATTAATTGGTAACTAAATAATCTAATCCTAAAGAATGAGCAAGTCAGACAATAAATCATAGAAACAATAACTTCATCCAAGAGAATGACAATAATGAGGCAACATACCAAAACTTAGAAGGCATGCAGCCAAAAGAGTTCTTCAGAGAAATTTTATTTCTCCCAATACTTACACACAAAAAAAGAGAAAGATGAGGTCAATGAATTAGGCATGCAACTCAAAAGCTAGCACTAGAACAAATTAAAAATCCCCAATTAAATACCAAATTAGAAATTCTGAAAATCAAAATAGAGATTAATAAAAATTAAAATTAAGAAAACTATTGAATGAATAAATAAAACTAAGACCTGGTTTTATGAAAATAACAATAATATAGATAAACCTTTGGTTAATTTAATTAAGAAAAAAGAAAACCAGATTACCTTTATCAAAAAATGAAAAGGGTGAATTCATCCCCAATGAAGAGAAAATTAAAACAGTTATTAGGAGCTCTTTTGCCAACCATATGCTGATAAATTTTTCGATCTTCAAGAAATGTATGAACATATAAAAAAAATTATTAATTTTCCAGATTAACAGAAAATGAAAAGGAAATAAAATACTGAAATAACCCCATTTTGGAAAAAGAAATCAAACAAGCCATCAATGAACTTCCTAAGAAAAAAATCTCCAGGTCCAAAACAGAGGAAGAAAATTACAGAACGATTTCCCTAATGAATGTAGAGGCAAAAACTTTAAATTAAATATTAGCAGAGAGATTGCAGCAAGTTATCATGGGGATAATATGGTATGACCAGGTAGAATTTATACCAGGAATGCAGGGCTAGTTTAACATTAGGAAAACTATCAGCATAATTGACCATATCAAATATAAAACATACAGAAATCATATAATTACCTCAATAGATACAGAAAAGGCTTCTGATAAGACACAGCACCCAATCATATTAAAAACAAGAGAGAACACAGAAATCAATGGTGTTTTCCTTAAAATGATAAGTAGCATCAATCTGAAACAATCAGAAACCATTATATATAATGGTGATAAGCAAGAAGCAATTCTGATAAGATCAGTGTGAAACAAGGATGTCCATTATCACCAGTCTTATTTAAAATTTTAATAGAAATATTAGCAGTAGTTAAAATAGAAGAAAAGTAAATGAAAGGAATTAGAATACTCAAAGAAGAAATGAAATTATCACTCATTGCAGATCATATGATGGCCTACTTAGTGAATCCTAGAGAATCAGCCAAAAAACTACTTGAAATAATAAACAACTTTAGGAAAGTTGAAAGATATAAAATAAAACCATATGTTATTGGCATTTCTACACATTACCAATGAAACCCAACAGCAAGAGACAGAAAGATAAATCTCATTTAATATTGCCGCAGTTAATATAAAATATTTGTGAGTCTACATGCCAAGAGAAGCCCAGGAACTACAGGAACACAATTACTAGACACTTTTCACACAAATAAAATCAGCTCTAAATAACTGGGGAAAAATATCAGCTGCTCATGTGTAGGCCAAACTACAATGCAATAAAAATGGAAATTCTACCTAAACTAATTTACTTATTCAGTGCCATAGCAATCAAACTACCCAAAAAAATATTTTATCAAGTTTGAAAAATATTATAATAAAATTCATGTGGAAGAACAAATTGTCCAAAATACTAAGGAAATTAATGTAAAGAAATTCTAAGGAAGGCAACAGAGTCATACCACATCTAAAATTATATTATGTAGCAGCAATTATCAAAATTACTTGATGCTGAGAAACAGAGTGATGCATCAGTGGAATAGGCTAGGTTCACAAGACACAGTGGTCACTGACTCCAGTAATCTATTGTTTGATAAAGCCAAAGACCTCATCTTCTGGAATAGGAATTCACTATTGGATAAAAATTACTGGGAAAACTGGCAATCAGCATGGCAGAAACTAGGCATAGACCAAAATCTTACACCATATACCAAGTTAAAGTCAAAATGGGTACATGATTTAGACATAAAAGATGAGACTATAAGTAAATTAGGAGAGCAAGGAATAGTTTACCCATCAGATATATGGAAAGGAAAGAATGTATGATGAAACAAGAGATAGTCTTGGGGAGAGGGAGAGGCATAAGGAAAGGAGAGGAGAAAATTTGGAACCCAACATGTGGAAACTGAATGTTGTAAACTAAAAATAAATAAATATTTAAAAAAGAAACAAGAGATAGAGAACATTATGAAATGCAAAAATGGATATTTTTATTACAATGAATTGAAAAGTTTTTGCACAATCAAAACCAGTGCAACCAAGATTAAAAAGAGAGCAAGAAGCTGGGAAAGAATTTTACAGTTAGTTCCTCTGGCAAAGGCCTCATTTCTAAAATATATAGAGAACTGAGTTAAATGTATAAGAATATGTCATTCCCCAAGTGATAAATGGTTAAAGGATGTGAACAGACAGTATTGAGATGAAAGAGTTAAAGCTATTTATAATCATATAAAAAATGCTCTAAATCACAATTGATTAGACAAATGAAAATTTTTAAAAACTGAGGTACCATATCACATCTATCAGATTGGCTAACATGAAAAAATGGGAAAATGATAAATGTTAGAGAAGATATGGGAAAATTGGAACACTAATGTATTGCTGGTGGAGTTGTGGACTGTTCCAACCATTCTGGAGAGCAATTTGGAACTACGCCCAAAAGCACTATAAAATTGTGCATATGCTTTGACATAGCAATACCATAACTCAGCCTGTATCCGAAAGACATCATAAAAAAGCACAAAGGACCTATATGTATAAAATATTTATAACAGATCTTTCTATGATTACAAAGAATTGGAAATTGAGGGAATGTCCATCAATTGGGAAATGGCTGAACAAATTGTGGTATATATGCTATTATTCCTTAAGATATGAAGAGCAGATAGATTTCAGAAAAACCTGGGAAGACTTACAAATACTAATCCTGAGTGGTGAGCAGAATCAGGAGAACATTGTACATAGTAACAGCAACATTGTGCAATGACCTACTTGTAATGATCTAAGACAACTCCAAAAGACTCATGATGAAAAATGCTATCTATATCCAGAGAATAAATTATGAAGTCTGAATTCAGACTGAAGCACACATTTTCTTTATTGTTTGTTTTGTTTCTTGTTTTTCTCTTTTGTTCTTGTTCTTCTTTTACAACATAACTAATGTGGAAATATGTTTAATATGACTTTACATGTATAGCCTATATCAGATTTCCTGCCATCCTAGGGAATGAGGAGGGGAGGAATGGAGGAAATTTAGAACTCAAAATCTTAAAAAAAAAGTAAATGCTGAAAACTAAAAATTAATTAATTAATTAATTTTTTTAAAGCTTAAAAAATGTCAGGGGAATAACAGAATAATTGTTGAATACAAGTTCCAGCAATCCTACTTATTATTATTGGCAAAATTGTCCCATGTTCTGTCAATATTCCCCCCAGTTATACCTTCTTGGAAGTGATGTATTGCCTAGCCATAGTATGAATTTGAGGTGATATAATTCCTATTCACACTGGGATCTCTTTCATTGGGAATATAGGAATTTGGAAGCTGGTCATTTTGTTTCTCATCAAGGGAAAGGCTGAAAGTAGTGTGCTCTGCACTGTGTTCATGATGGGAAACTGATATTAAAAATTTATGACCCATTAGGGAATATTCCATTGATGACAAGAGCTAATTTGAGAAGGGGCAGACCCTTCTGCTACCCTCCTATTTATCCAACCTGCCAGAAGGTGTAAGCTATTAATTAGGGCATTTTAAGTGAAATTAGAGCTCACACCTTAGCTATAAAGAACTACTTAATAATTATAATATTACCCAGGAGTATGGGGAGGTAAAGGCATTTTATAATACTAACCACCATTGGTTGGTTGATGTTACCCATTGTAAGGACACAGGATTTATAGAGGAGCACTCTCTCCTGCCAACTACACCAATTGTAAGACTAAATGTAAGAGGTCTGTTATGCCCCCTCATGTCAACTGTAGGAATACAGACTATGAGAGAATGGTGATAGTCCTTCCTCCTGGAAGAGGACCAAAATGACATCATTATTGTAGAGTCAAGTTACAGTGTGTCATGGAGGCAGAGGTAAGATGGCAGAGTAAAGGCAGGGACTCACCTGAGATTTCACCCAAACCCCTCTGAGTACTTTTAAATAATGATTCAAAACAAATTCTAGAGTGACAGAATCCATAAAAAGATGGAATGAAACTATTTTCC